>OZ038489.1:80208091-80283091 GCA_964036315.1 Acanthosepion esculentum | reverse complement strand
TTTAGTCTATTTTCAGTCCTTTGACGCCTCTTTTTCTCTCTCTCTCTATATATATTTTTCTTTCATTCAGTTTTCTTTTCATTTTTCACGAGCATACCTATTCTAGTACACACCCACCTTTTCTACTTCAGCCTTGAGGTCTGGGGTGAATTTATGGCCCATTAGACGATCAAGATACAGAGCCTCAAGAGTGGACATCTATTTATCGTGATTGTTGGTAGTTCGGGGTCCAATCGGCAACGATAGGATGTAACTAGTTTCGTTTCCGATGCATTGAATGTAACCAGCCAATTTTTTGCCCACTCAGGTGTTAGACTTAGATCGGATGATAGATCAGCTGCCAGTCTCTGGTTATAATTAATTTTGGAGGTACACCCATATATCGGTGTATCACCGGTATAGATATTCACAAATGATCTGAATAGAACTCTTAAGCAGTTTAGAAATACATCTGTAAGATGGCCATGGCCACATCATCAGCGATGTTGCTCTCGGATCCTTAGGACTTTCGGGTTTATCCAACAACAGACTCCTTTACTCAGGTGACCCTGCTGAAGGTGATCAAATACCATGTTGTGGGGCAGACCCTTGTTACACAAGATGGACTCGTCCAAAGTATAAATATACTGACAGAGAGAATACCTGCCGGGAGATACGTTGAGTCAGGGTGAGAGATACGAAGACAGTACACAGGGTGTTCACAGTGAGTAATACGAGAGTCCAGAGTGAGATATAATCACGGCTTCACTTACAGAGACTTGTACATATACTTTCTACTAACCCGCATTCCTGGACTACTAATCTTCACTTCAAGTCTGTATTCTTACGTTTAATAAACTTATTTTTCTATCTCAATTACTGGCGTTGTTTATTATTTGTGCAGGATTACATTCCCGGAATCCACAACATTATCTCTCCTAAACTTTGCTCCGGAATCCATTTACTCATGCTCGCGAGGTAGGTTATACGTTGTTTTCTTCTGTCACTCTTGCCTTTACTATGTAATGTAGTTGTTAAATTTTCCAATCGTTCTTTTTTCATTACACACACACACACAAACACACACACACACATATATATATATATATATATATATATATATATATATATATATATATATATATATATATATATATATATACTACAGGAAAAAAGTTTGAGGTCATCCTACATTTCTTTAAAAACACCTTAAAATGACACATTTTTGTATTGCTTAAGTGTAAAAGATAGAATTTCACTAACTTCAGTGCATTTGCTTTTATATTTGAGTCTTTCTCTAAGCTCCTCTTGCAACCAAAATGTTCAAATTTGTATTCGTCTGTCCACAATATATTTCGCAAAATTATTAATATTTTGTATGACAAATGTTGTATTTTTTTTACTATTAACCCCTCAGTAGACCTTTTGAGATTACCAAAATGTTCAATTAAGTTAAATGTTAATACATCTTCTACATGTTAACTCAGCACTGACTAATGTTGTAAGCATAACTTATCGAGCTGCCTCTGAAGAAAAAAAGACTGTACTATTAAATCAGTATATTCATAGGGTTTTATTTATTAATTTTTAATTAATTTGCCTAAAATGGCAGAATCAAAGCAGCTAAACATTGATGTGAGGGAACAAATTGAAATTTTATTCAAAGAAGTCTACTCTCAAAGACAAATTGCAAAGATGTTGAAGGTTTCAAGACATGGGATGCAATATTTGTAACAAAGGCGGTGAGGAACTGTTGTGTGATAGACCCTTGTACACAAGATGGACTCGTCCAAAGTATACTTATACTGACAGAGAGAATACCTGCAGGTTGAGATACGTTGAGTCACGATGAGAGATACGGAGACAGTACACAGGGTGTTCACAGAGAGTTATACGAGAGTCCAGAGTAAGAGATAATTACGGCTTCACTTACAGAGACTTGTACATATACTTTCTACTAACCCGCATTCCTGGACTACTAATCTTCATTTCAACTCTGTATTCTTGCGTTTAATACAGCTATTTTTCTATCTCAATTACTGGCATCGTTTATTTATTTGTGCAGGATTCCATTCCCGGAATCCACAACATACAAACATGTCACCTCGTAAGGAGCTGTGTGAAAATATCAATCGCAGAATGTAAATGGCTTTAAAAGTTTTGTGACGTACGGTGGGGGTTAATAATTAATCAATACTTCAATGTTAATATAAAACTGTATTTAATTACAAACGCAAATAAATACTTAACAAGAACAAAGAATTTGTCACCCACAAGGATGCGGATACGCTATTGAAGTAGATCAAGACTGGAAAGTGAGAACTGGATAACACCTGTCCAAATATGACAGCGGTACTCCCTTTTAGGCCTGATCTGGCTCTTGTAAAGGTAGAGGATAGCAGGAGGAACCAGACACTTACTGGGACGGTACAGAAAGCCAACCATTTTTCCTACATCCTTTTCAATGGATCGTATGTACGAGTTCCACTTGAGGTCTGAGGTGATTTTAAGGCCCAATAAATTATCAAGGTACGGGGCCCTCCCCGTGAGGACATCCGTTCATCGGGATTGTTGTTGCTTCGTGTTTATCCAACAACAGACTCCTCCACTCCGGTAACCCTGCCGGTGGTGATCAAATACCAACATACCGCGTAACGAACCGTGTGAAAATATTAATCGGAGAATGCAAATATTTATAATTGTAAAGGCAAAAAATGTTCACAAGGCCAGGGTGGGGATGGGGTAGAGTGATTCTCATCTGTCTTATCTTAAACACAGCTAGCCGCAATCCATGCAAACTATGCAATATTTCTTGCACCAAAATTACACATTTTTACTTAGCATTCTTACTACAACCACCATAATACCTCTAAGTCTCTATGAAGTTCTAACTGGTCCCCATATGTACAATTTGTCTGTATGGGTGGGGAATAGAATAACAACATTTAAAAATGAAACCCCAATGAATATATACAATCGCGAAATGCAAAGGGATTTGAAAAAGTAAAGGGAAACAACGAGCAATTAAATTGGTTAGATGGGTGATAGAAAAGATATAAGTGAAGGTAAATAAAGAGTCAAATGTTGCTAAAGGTTAAAAGAGATACGAAGTTGTGGCGAACTGTAATCGCCCACATCCATAAATGATGACGATAGAACAGACCCAAATGATATGTAGTATCTATAGGTAGAAATGTGTGTATATGTGTAGGTATTCGCGGGTGCATGTAAGTATCTGTGTATGAGTTTGAGCATGTCAGAAACAATGCGAGTGCGTATGTGCGTTAATCATTTGATTGAGGTGTATTTACTGATCAAGTCTGTTCTCACTCTGTTTCTTAATTAGAAATTTGTCAGTTGTCCCTGCTCGACAAACACGGCAGCTTATTAGTCACCTAACTTCAGAGCATGCGAATTTTAATTAAATCAGATTAAAAGTAAACACCGTTTATTTTGTATTCATACACAAAAGGAAATAAAAAAAAATATTTGATCGTTTTCAGAGAGAAACAGAATGTAACCCTCAACGAATGTTGAAAAAAAAAGGCTGTCAGAATTAAAACAGATTTAGCCTTCATTTCACTGTCATAATGTCAATAAAAAGATTTTAAAATGACACACGAAATTAAAAATTCGCCTTCAATCAGTTAAACACACACACCAGTTAAACTAGTCATTACCAAGTGGCCGGCAAATGTTCCAAGTGAGTAATTAATAGTCACCAGAAATATCGCAGGTTTTTATTTTTTGCGAAAATCTCTATGACAAAAATCAAACCAATAACAATTAAGCAGCATCTCATCATTCTTTATGTACTTTCAGGACGTGGACAAATCATGGCTCCCCACTATTTCATTTTAGCTATAACCAACGTTTTAATATTTGTCCTACCTCTGGCACATATTTATCGCCGTTTTCCCCTAGCCCTCCTTTCGACAATATTTCCTGCTAGTATTAAATTTTCCAAGCCGTACTTCCTCAAATGCGCCCCAGAAATTCGAATTTCCTAATTATAAGTGTGAGGATCATTCGAGTTACCTTTTTGAAAAAAAAAAAAAAACCAACAAACTTCCTATCTGCTCATATGTTCTGTTCATGTTATTCACAGGATCTCTCTTTCTTCAAGTCTCTTCTTCATCTGTAAGGAAATTGTCCGACTTTTTATAACATTTCACTTTAGCAGAATTTTCTTTTGTTTCTGAAGAAATTTCCCTCTTTTTTTAACAACACAAAACAAAACAAAAAACAGACATATTAACAGAATATTCATAACCAAAAGAAAAAGGGATAAGCATTTTGTTACGAATGTTCTTTTAATTTTAATATTTCTCTTTTTTATTAATTGTTGTAATAAAACATTGTACTCCTGAGTAAATTTTCCTGTTTTTTAATACTTCGTTTCGCTTTTGGAAGGCAACTGCCGCTATTTTGATTCGCCTTCGGACCTTGGGGTCACACTGCTTGGCCATTCGTGATATAATTTACAAAATAAATAAATGTTACGTCATACGCGAAAGCACAGTTTGTGAAAATTAAAAGGGGGCAAATTGATTCCTAGTGTTAATAATAAACAAGACAGGACATATTTTGGGAGAGAAAATATAGACACGTGTTATTCACTCGACTTTATTTGCCGGAACTAAATGTACAAAAAGGAAACAAACTATGCACCAATTTTGGCGGTTGCAAACAGGTCACGTGACAAGCGGTCGTACAGTGATATCAAGTAGTGCGGAGATTGGGCATACATCAGCAGTACTACTTGAGCAAAGAACTACTTCAGTTGATATATTTAAAACACCCTCTTCAACTGGAGTCGGTGCTCTTAAATCAAAAACTTTACTGTTTAAATCATCAGGGTTTGCCCCCTTTCCTTTGTCAGACAAAATTTGATAATATTTTTTTAGGTATGTAAAGAAATAAACATTTTTTAACACTTTTCACATTTAAAACATTTTTTAACAGTTTTCTCCTTCAAATATTTTTAACACTTTTCACCTTTAAAATATTTTAAAAACTTTTCACATTTAAAACATTTTTGATACTTTTCACCATTAAAACATTTTTAACACTTTTTACATTTAAAACATTTTTTAACACTTTTAACCTTTAAAACATTTTTAACACTTTTTACATTTAAAACATTTTTAACACTTTTAATCTTTAAAACATTTTAACACTTTCCACCTTTAAAACATTTTTAACACTTTTAACATTTAAAACATTTGTAACACTTTTAACCTTTAAAACATTTTTAACACTTTTCACCGTTAAAACATTTTTTAACACTTTTAACCTTTGAAAAATTTTTTAACACTTTTAACCTTTAAAACATTTTAACACTTTTAACCTTTAATACATTTTTTATCACTTTTAACCTTTAAAACATTTTTTAACACTTGTAACCTTTAAAACATTTTTAACACTTTTCACCTTTAAAACATTTTTTAACACTTTTTACCTTTAAAACATTTTTAACACTTTTTGCATTTAAAACATTTTAACACTTTTAATATTTAAAACATTTTTAACACTTTTCACCTTTAAAACATTTTTTAACATTTTTCGCATTTAATACATTTTTAACTCTTTTAACATTTAAAACATTTTTAACACTTTTAACCTTTAAAATATATTAACACTTTTCACCTTTAAAACAGTTTTTAACACTTTTAACATTTAAAACATTTTTAACACTTTTCACCTTTAAAATATTTTTAACACTTTTCGCATTTAATACATTTTTTAACACTTTTCACATTATAAAATTTGTTGCCATGTTTTTTTTATTACACATCGCCTATAGTTTTGAAAAGTTTTTTTTTATAATTTTTCTTCCATCTTGGGGGGGGGGGTGAGCTTGTTGTCATACGATTTCTTTTTTTTACACAGGAATGCAATTCAGAATCCCATCAGTAGATGTCTAAATGTTTTAGATTTTAGATCAATTCATTGGTTTTGTGAATTTATCAGCCATATTTTCTTCACTAGCTATGTGAAATAATCTTAGAGTTTCATTCTCTAATTTGTTTCTTATGAAATGAAATCTTATATCTATATGTTTTGATCTGTGGTGACGTATAGGATTATTCATTAAAGCTATGATACTTTGACTGCTCCAATATAGTGTAAATATATTTATTTCTTTATTTAGCATATCCTTCATAAGAGCTTTTAGGTTCCCTTCTGTGACGCTGCACTAATAGACATATATTCTGCCTCGCACGGGAGTAGGGCAACTGTAGAATGTTCTCGCGTTTTTCTACGAAATTAGTGGACCTTCATCTGAGGTCCTAAAACTGTATCCAGTTATACGTTTTCTATCTTATGAGTTCGGAAAATCCTGTAAGGTTTAGAGTGCTTTTCGTGGGTTTAAATACTAATTGTTAGTCTATTGTACCCTTTATATATCTTAAGACATGTTTCGCTACCATCATATACGCCACGTATCGTTTACTCATAAATTGTGACAATTTTGTTACTATAAAACACAAATCTGTCCTAGTTGCAATCATTGTATATATTAGTCTTCCAAAAATTTCCCTATACAATTTTTCGTCAGTTAATTCCCTTGGTTCCCTACATATGTTGTTAATATTGTTGTTACTAGGTGTATACATAGGTTTGCAATCTTTCATTCCAAATCTTACCAGTAACCTTTGGAAATAACGTTTTTGATTCATAGTGTTAATGATGAACAAGAAGGCAAGATATATTTAGGGAGAGAAAATATATACATATATTCTTCACGCGACTTTATTTACCGGAAGTAAAAGTACAAAAAAAAGGAAACAGATTGCGCGCCAATTTTGACGGTTGCAAACAGGTGACGTGACATGCTGCCGCGTAGTGAGACCAAGTAGTGCGGAAATAGGGCGTACAGCCGCATCACTACATGAGCAAAGAACTACTTTTGTTGATATATTTAACACAGTTTCATTTAATGTTATTGCCCGAACGTTCATTTATATTTTAGTGATATGGTCTAGACAAGCCACTTGGCATTTGTCACTCGCCGGTCAGTTCAGGCAGCAAATGTCATGGTCACTGGGGCTCAGTTGCATTTTCACGTATGTAAAAGCCAACATCCTTAGTTAGTAACCTATGGAAATAGCGTTTTTGGTTCATATATATATATATACAATATTGTCTTAATAGGTAAATTCTATACCTAAAAACTTTTAATTTTACCTTGATCCTTCTTTTTAAATTTTAATATTTATCATATTTTCATTTTATTTTGTCGCTATTGAGGGATCATCCACCCATACAATGAAAAGTGTATATTTGTCCTTATATTTTATATATACACAAACGTATGATTGACAAAAATTTCCTCAATTAAATATGTGTAATAAGTTATTCCAGTTTCAACCTCTTTGTTTCAGCTCATATAAAGATTTCTTTAATTCATAAACTAGTCTTTCTTCACTATTTTTGTTTTCTATCTCGAAACCTTTTGCTTGCTCCATGTATAATACGCAATTAATTGGTGCGTTGAGATCGGCTGACATAACATCTAGTTGATGTACTATCAAGTTATGCTGCGTTGCAATTTGCATTAACGTTCTTATCGAGGTCATCTTTTATTTTTTCACATATAAGTCACTATTAGACTACAATAATCATGTAAGCATCCCAATACATGTCTAAAATCATCTATCGGCCCTGCAAAGTCCCGTCCTGAGTAAGACGATAAACTACATCCGCGTCCTGGGTAAGACGATAAACTACGTCCAACAGCAAGGCCTCTGATCGGGTGGTTTTGAGGAGCGTGAACCACCTTTTAATCTCTGGTGTTCTCAGGTCCACCCTGACCCGGGGTGGTAGCACCTGTTAGGGCCCCTGCTATAGGCAAATAGTTAACCCCCAAACTGGGGTAAAATCCCTATGAAAGTGTAAAAATATGTTTTAATACCAGAAATAATTTGTAAAATATTATGACCAGCAATACATTTTTGAAAAGAAAAAATTACCTGCCATAAAATTTTGTCGGCATTAAATAACCCATTGAGGTTGATATGCCGTAAAAGAAACCAAACTAAACCCTGCAAGACCAATATGTACTAGTTCTAATATCTTAGTTGCACGTCTGCCAGGTAATTTATTTCGTGATTGGGACATCTTAACAATTAAATTTATTTTTATCACGAATTTGCATTCCGTGAACATTTTCTTTGCTTTTAAAATATCGTTAACGTTACACTGTCCCATTATATTTTGCTTATCTTCTAATGAATGCTTAACTTTCTCTGGAGAAAATACATTATTTAAATAATAGAATTTTCCTTTCTTACGGATTTTAAATTTCGTTTCTTTTGCATTACGTATTGCAGAGTTAGGTTTAAATTCTACGTTAGCACTGTTTTCTGTCGGCGCCTTCACAGAGGAAATATTATTATTAAACGAAGGAATATACAATATATCTTTTAGAATGTTTATATGAACATTTTCATTCGTATCAGTCACTTCAATACAAGTATCCCCCAGTACTGATAGCAGACACGGTAATGAAATTACAAAATCTCCCACAGAACGTAGCGACGGAAAGTGAGAAGAAGGGACTAAGCATAAACTACATGAAAACGGAGCGCATGGTCATCAGTAAAAGGATGAGCCCGAAATGCGATCTGAAGATCGGGAACACTAGAATCAAGCAGCCTCGGAAGTTTAAATAACTTGGAAGCATCTTGACAGAGGACGGTAAGTGCGACACCGAGATCTGTAGGCGTATTGGGATGGCCAAGGACACATTCCAAAAGTTGGGGAGATACTGCGAGACAGGAGGATATCTTTGGTAACAAAGAAAAGAATACTGAATTGTTACGTGACATCTGTCCTTCTTTACGGCAGCGTTGTTGGACGATTTCCTCAAAGATGAAGAAGAGACTCGAAGCGACAGAGATGTGGTTCTACAGAAGGATGATAAGAATATCGTGGGGCCCAACGTGTCAGCAACGATGAGATCATAGAGAGGTTGCAAACAAGGAGGCGTCTTATACTTAATATCAGGAAGAGGTAGCTGAAGTTTCTGGGACATATAATGATGAAAGAGGGCCTGGGGAATCTGATACTCACGGGTCTAATAGAGTGAGAGAGAGACAAGGGAAAACAACGCTTTACCTATCGAGCGGCCTTAAGCAAGTGGATGACAGAACGTGGTCTGGGGGGAGGTGGTAGAGGGAAGGAACTTGTTGAGAGCTGCAAGGGATAGAGGGAGGTGAAGAGCCATGATCGCCTACGTCCTGAGAAAGAAATTATTAGATCTACTAGTTCTACAATGAAAATCCTTATCAAATTTAATAAAATTAGAATCATCATTGAAATTATGGATTGTAGCCCAGCAATCCACTAACAAATCAAAATAGGAACAATGGCAAGTATTATTAACAGAAAAAATATAAGAATTGTGCTTATCTGATACGTTTTTATCATATCCCTCTCAATGTGTGAGTATTCGGCCTTTGATCTTCTGTAAAACTTTGTGTCATGTGACGTAGTTTTACAATTTTTGCACCAGCGTCTGTACTTTTTAAAAATTTCATATTTGTGACCGTATTTTCCACATAAAAAACATGATTCATTAAATCTGGTTTTCTTAAAGTCATTTGGTATGGACCTTGTTCTTGGCCGACTGCTGTATTTTATTTCTTTCACGCTCGTTACTGCGTTGGGAATGTCTCTTCAAAATTTCTTAAGACTGTTCTAAAATTTTGGAAGGTCATAGGGGCGTCTCGATGCGTTATTAACATGGGGAATATTTTTATATTCACTCGGTAGACCTTTTAGAGTCATAGCTATGAGCAATACATAACTTATTGTTTCTCCAGCATTCTTTAAAAATGTAGCTGCGTTCTCAGCTCATATCACATAGTCTGTAATGGTCTCGTCCGGCCTTTTCTGTAACGAAGTCAATTCAGTATACAAGGCAATAACTCTTGCTTGCCTCGTGACAGGTAATATTCCCTTAAACTTTTTAGAGGCTTTCTGCCGTCATTATTCGCATCACAAATGATCAGTGATAGACTTCCATCATCGAGGTTCTGTACAAACTCTTCAACGGCCTCAGCGTTGTGGTTGTGGCTTATTTCATCATCATTCCCTACGGTGGTGGTATTGTACAGTTTTTGAGTTTTCATATAGCCAAAGCATTTCACCTCCCACAACTCGTATTTTCTTTCGTATCCTTGAAACATTAAGCTGTGTGTCATATACTTAATCTTTCCGTTATTATCGGTTGCGTGTCTGGGTCCATAACCTGTTAATTTCAAAGGGGCACATTGACTCGTTACATCATTACAAACAGGTCACGTGACATGCTGTCGCGTAGTGATATCAAGTAGTGCGGAGATAGGGCGCACAGCCGCATCACTGCATGAGCAAAGAACTACTTCAGTTGATATATTGAACACGGTTTCATTTAATGTTATTACTGCCCGAACGTTCATTTATATTTTAGTGACATGGTCTAGACACGCCACTTGCCATTTGCCATTCGCCGGTCAGTTCAGGCAGCAAATGTCATAGTCACTGGTGCTCAGTTGCATTTTCATGTATGTAAAAGCCAACATCTGTAGTTAGTAAATCACAGGTGAATTATTTTCGAAGTAGTCATGGTCATAGTGTTAGATTATCTGTTGCATTAAATTTCCAACCAAGAACGTGGCCTTGGCGTGTGGTAAACGTCTTGATTAACCGTTATTTCTGCTGAGTAGCGAATTCGATCCTCCCAGAGTACCATATGCTTATAACCTTGCGCCAAACTAAGCTAACAATACATTTCTTCTCTCCAGAATCTGTCTTATGAATCTATAAGACTACCATTCGCCGATGCTTAGAATATTGCTGCCACAAATGGTCCGGTGCTCCCGTTATGTATTTAGAGATTCTTGATAAAATCCAAAGAAGAATCTGCAATATTATTGGCCCTGACCTGGTGTTTCGGCTTCAGTCACTTTCCCACCACCTGTGCCTTTTCTCTAAATACTTCCATGACATCCGTTCGGGTGAATTCTTCACTATCGTACCTGGACTTTATGAATTTCAGCGCAGTACCAGACTGACAACAATTTACAGTTGAATTGACTGGATGTAACCATAAGTTCTAGGCTAACAGTTTGTGGAACTCTCCTCCGACTCCATACTTTCCGGCCAACTTTGATCCTCAAAAACTTAAATCAATCATTATCTACTGTCTTCCAAACTATTCTTCTATTGTTCTCACTCCTTCATAACGCTTTCTATTTCTTTCACACCCAGTAACTTCTTATCTCTCAGTGGCTTTACTGCGTTGCATGGGTAAAACTACTTTACAAAAATCCACGTAGTAGGTTAATAGTTTGGATGACCATTAAGACTGAGTAATGTGATCGATCGTCACTGGATCCCCGATACATGCGGCCTTGTGATAACATAATCTAAGCTTACTATTTGTTTTAATCGCAGGCGCCATCTTGTGGAGTAATGCTTAACCAGACTCGCAAATCATTGCCACTTATTTACTCTATTGCTTGTCTAGTACAAGATGGCCACTGATGAAAATTGATTTATGGACATTATGATTGTAGATTATGAAATCACATAAAACAGATAACGGTTGACTCAAGAACTTGAAGTTAAGATTGTGATAATCGGGAAAGCATTCCCTCGAAAATCTGTTCCACAAAGCAACGCCTCTTGGTAAGAAGCAGTCCGTATGGAATTTCCTTCTTAACAAAGTAATACAAACGGAATGAGAATTGTTCACTCCTGTGTACATGGTGTAGGGGAGTTATCACTCTGAGTAAATAATTATAAACCCGCAAACATTTATATGTACAAAAATACTCGTTGAAAATTAGAAACAGTAAAACGTGGAATCAACAAAACGAGTATTATTTATTATCTGGTTGTTATATAGTGTTGGAGACACGAGATGCAGTAATACTAATTAAAATTGTGAATTGGGTCAAATTTAGATCAAATATGGATGGGAATCCGACAGAAAAAGATCAAGAATAAGTAAAGTTTTCTCTAATGCTCTTTCTATAGATGTGTGTAATGAGTGTCCAGATAATTTAGTCGGAAAAAAAAGAAACGTCTGGAGTTTTCTTACCACGAATTTTTGTTGAATGCTAAGAGATGAATGTTACCATTATGGCCTGAAAAAGGAAAAGAACCGAAATTTCCGTTGACCCACGTATTGACGGACCGTCCGATAAAGAGGATGTCACGTGTTTGTGTGCGTAGAGGAGAAAAGTGAGGTTGATTCTCATTGGTTCAGAAAGAGTGAATTAATGATAATTATAATTGTAATAAATATTTTATTATAATTATTTTTGACGTTATAATTAATTTTTATTTATTTATTTTGTATAACATATATATAATTTATATTTTTATTAATGTATTTTTATGGACACGACAAAGAGATAATATAATTCATATTTATTTATGTATTTTTTATGGACACGACGAAGTGATAATATAATTTATTTTTGTGGACACAACAAAGTGATAATATAATTAGTTTTTTATTTATGTATTTTTTATGGACACGACAAGTGATAATATAATCCATTTTTATTTATGTATTTTTTATGGACAAGACAAAGCGATAATATAATTTATTTTTATTTATGTATTTATGTATTTTTATGGACGCGACAAAGCGATAATATAATTCATTTTTATTTATGTATTTATGTATTTTTATGGACACGACAAAGCGATAATATAATTCATTTTTATTTATGTATTTATGTATTTTTATAGACACGACAAAGCGATAATATAATTCATTTTTATTTATGTATTTTTATGGACACCACAAAGCGATAATATAATTCATTTTTATTTATGTATTTATGTATTTTTATAGACACGACAAAGCGATAATATAATTCATTTTTATTTATGTATTTTTATGGACACGACAAAGCGATAATATAATTCATTTTTATTTATGTATTTTTATGGACACCACAAAGCGATAATATAATTCATTTTTATTTATGTATTTTTATGGACACCACAAAGCGATAATATAATTCATTTTTATTTATGTATTTTTATGGACACCACAAAGCGATAATATAATTCATTTTTATTTATGTATTTATGTATTTTTATAGACACGACAAAGCGATAATATAATTCATTTTTATTTATGTATTTTTATGGACACCACAAAGCGATAATATAATTCATTTTTATTTATGTATTTTTATGGACACGACAAAGCGATAATATAATTCATTTTTATTTATGTATTTATGTATTTTTATAGACACGACAAAGCGATAATATAATTCATTTTTATTTATGTATTTTTATGGACACCACAAAGCGATATTATAATTCATTTTTATTTATGTATTTATGTATTTTTATAGACACGACAAAGCGATAATATAATTCATTTTTATTTATGTATTTTTATGGACACGACAAAGCGATAATATAATTCATTTTTATTTATGTATTTTTATAGACACGACAAAGAGATATTATAATTCATTTTTATTTATGCATTTTTCATGGACACGACAAAGCGATATTATAATTCATTTTTATTTATGTATTTTTTATGGACACGATAAAGCGATAATATAATTCATTTTGTTGGAATAGATCAGAGTAATTATATTTAAAGGTACTACTTTAAGCTGGGTTAGTTGGGCATGATTTTATTTTGACATAGTACTGTAGTGCCAGTTTAGTGCATCTTAAATATGGGGGAGTTTCATTACGTTCTGTGTATAAGCTCTTCACTGTGGATGTCCTAAAAACAAGTACTAGGCTGAGAGCTTGATGATAGGTTGCGTTGAGTATTTTTAGGTATGGTTTCCTGGCCGCCCCATATATGAAACTAGCGGAATCCAGTTTTGAGCGAAGTAATGATCTGTATAATTTAATTAATGTTTGTCGATCTGCTCCCCATTCGGTATAGGCCACTACACACAGAAATTGGAGGACTTTACTACATTTTATATTTAAATATTTTACATAGGTAATGACGTTAATTTTTGTCAAAGATGATGCCTAGGAACATGTGTTTTTCCACTAATGGCATTATCGATTTTAAGCAGGAGTCGTTGTGCAATTTTCATAACTTGCAGAAGTGTAGGCATTTCGTTTTCATTTGGGAAATGGTGAAACCATCTTCAGTGGCCCATTTGTGTATTCTATTGAGGCATTCTTGGGATTGTCTTTCTATGTCAAGTATATGTCGAGATCTGTAAACTATTAGAAAGTCCTCGACATATAGGGAGCATCTCATTGCCGGGCTTAGGGATTTGTCTATGGAGTTAATGTTTACACAGAATAGGGGTCACCAAAACAATGCTTGCTTGTGGAACCTATTCTGGATTTTGCAGTCCTGATAATATAGTCCCTATACGGACTTGAAATCTTCGGTCTTCCAGGAAATTCTCTATGAATTGAGTCAACCTCCATTTTAGGCCCAGTTCATGTGGGTCTTTCAAGATACCAAATTTTCATATTGTGTTGTATGCTTTCTATAAGTTACAAAAGCCTACCGTGAGACGTTCCTTCTTAATGAAGACATCCTTTACAAATGTTTCTAGGCGTATTATGTGGTCCATGGTGCTTTTTTCCCTGAAATCACACTGGAAGTCGCTGATTAACCTTTAGCGTCCAGGTACCAACTCGCCCTGTTGCTGACCATTCTCTCCATAGTTTTACATAGGCAAATGGTTAATGCTATCGGTCTGTAGTTTTCAGGGTCTGTGTCATTTTCCAGGTTTCGGAAAAGGGATG
This sequence comes from Acanthosepion esculentum, assembly GCA_964036315.1. Lineage (NCBI taxonomy): Eukaryota > Metazoa > Mollusca > Cephalopoda > Sepiida > Sepiidae > Acanthosepion > Acanthosepion esculentum. Next base: position 80,268,352 of record OZ038489.1, on the reverse strand, counting down.
ATGATTCACTGTCTCCACATTTATGGGTTGCCATTTATCCGTATGCTATTATACATTTTTAATAATACTTGTAATGATTTGTTCGTTAACTGTTTATGTATTCGGAGTGCATATCACCTGGACTCACAGCTGTATTGTGGACTTTCTTTAAAGATTCTTTTATTTCCTCTAGAGTGAATGGTAGGTTATAGCGCTCGGTATTATTTGATTTAAAGTTAATCTTTTTAGTTTTCCGCTTTTTGTTTCAGCTTTAGAAATTGTTGGCTACCATTCTTGGCAGATTAAATTTTAGAGATTGTTTTGGCTATTTGGTCAGCGACGTCCTTTTTTCTGGTTATTTTAGAGTTATTTATCGAGAGGTGTCTCACTGTGTTTATTTGATATTTGCCTGCTATTTCCGTTATCATATTCCAGACAGAATTTGTTTCTCTAGGAGTTTTGAGTGTGTTGATGTCGTTTTTCCAGTATTGTTTTTGGTTTCTTTAATTATTTTCCGTGCTTTTGCTCGGAGTTGCTTAAATTGCAGCAAATTAGAGAGTGTACGGTTGTTTGTTGAATCCACTCAGAGCTGCTCTTCTTAGTCTGATGTCTTCTTTTCAGTTATCATTGAACCAAGGTCTGTTGTGTTTTATTTTTTTTTTGTGCTGAATTTTTTTTTCGAAGCATTTTTCCATAGAGATGATGATTTCCATGAAATGTTTTGACGCTTTCTTCTTCAACTAGTTTTTCAGAACATTAGATTTAACATTCGTGCCAGTTCGCTCCGTCTAATTTCCAACGGAGAAGATTTTTATCGTTATATTCCGAGTTTTGTAAGACGATTGGCAAGTGATCGTCACCACATTTGTCTGCCAGAACCTTCCAAGAGAATTCCATGTAAATGGATGGATCACATAGAGATAAGTCTATTGCTGAGTAGCGGCCAGTAAATAGATTTATCTAAGTCGGCGTTTTATCATTATAAATGCATAAACCGTTATTATTAATTATTATTTCTAAGGTCCTTCCCTTTTGGTTTATGTTCTTACAAACCCATATGGTGCTGGGCCAGTTAAAGTCCCCTAGTATCATAAAACGTGCAGGCATTTGTCTTATGATTTCATGAATTTCAGCTTCATTTACTGGTTCATTCGGTGCGATATATATAAGCAAATGTTTATTGGCCAGCGTAAGGCCACTTTAACCGCAATCGCCTGTAAAGTTGTTATATTTGTTTTACTTTGAGATACATCATTCTTAACACGGTTGGATGGACCGCCTGACGCTCGAGGACCAGTGTCATATGTGTAGTTGTATTGATGGTATTCATTTATATTCAGTTTGTCCTTTTCCTTAAGAGAGGTTTCCTGAAAGCAAGCAGCTGTTGGTCACAGGTCTATCATTAGCAGAAGTAATTCATTGATGATTGTCGTTATTCCGCGGCAGTTCCAATGAATTATTTGATACATGATTGCTAATTATTTTCGGGATTTAGCATAGTATGTGGCCGGGATTTAATTTTCCAAGGTTTTTAATTTGGAGGATTTTGCCGTTTGTGGATTCTGGCTTTCCACCTCCGTTTATTCCCGTTTGCAAAATCGATTTTGGGTAGACATTTGTTCACGGCAAATTTCAGGTTTTTATTTGGTTGGTTCTGATTTTGTGGACATAAGTTCTTAAGTCTGTCTTTAATTGTTTTTGATGGACGGATAATTTCTTTATTTGTGATTTCAATTCTTTCATTAGCTTCCTTTTGTAGTACAGTTTTCTTGGAGTATATGTCTTGTAGGTAATTTTGAAATTTAGGCCAGTCATTTGGTCCTAAATATACGAGCTTCTAAATCAGGGCTCTGTATTTGTCAGCTTAACTGGTATTGGTTCTGGTCCTTTTATGCATTATTTTGCATAGTAAGGGCCTTTCATGTAGGTTTCTACTATTTGCCTTGCTTCTATGAATGAGATATTTCGTTTGTGTTTCACCTCGACTATGCTCTTTTCTCTTCTCCAGAAGTCCTGAGTATGCTGCATGTTTTTCCTGACATTTAGTACATCTTAATTCATATTGGCATTCTTCTTCCGTGTGGTCTCAATCCCTTTGGTCACATTTCCCACGCGGTGGGCGATTCCTGCAGCTATCTCGCTGATGTCTAAATTTTTGGCACTTGAAGCACCTTAGTGTAGCAGGGATGTATTGTTACAATGGTTCAATATTTTAACCGCGACTTATTTTCCTGGGGATTTTTGAGGTGTTGCAAAATTAAGGATATACGTGTTTGTTGTTATGGTACCCTTTTCCTTTTATTGTGATTCTACGGTAATCATTAACCACCTGCCTTCCAAAGGCGAATGTGATTTCATCAAGTGTGGCTAGCGACAACTCTCGGCTTCTAATGACTCCCCTAGAAGTGTTCAGTCTTTCATAGGGGAAGGATTTTATATTGAGGTTATGAAAAGTCTTCATCTTGATTACACTTTCGGCGTGTTTCCTATTTTCTACTTGTACAAGCAAATTCACGTTCCTTAACTGTTTGGGGGTTAATCCTACTAGATAGCACATTTTCAATTAAAAAAGGGGAACATTTTAATAGAGTTTCATCTAGGGATGCGAGCGCGAGAAATCTTGAAAAATCAATGCTCATTTCTTTTTCAGAATCAGAGTCTGAATGTTATCATTTGCGTTATTTTTGTTTTGGTAATTCATAATTTTGATGTAGTAAAATCTACTGTCTGTACTCCCCACTCACATCGTAGCCCGGCATTGGGATGTGTCAAGGGAAAATCCAGTCACATTGACAGGTCAGGGCTACACAAACTAGGATACTCGTATTCGAGAGAGACTCCGAGCACCCGTAAACCATTAGTTGAATTCCCAAATCTTATGTGTACAAACTGTTATTTTTACAGCCATGTTTAAGTCTAGATCTCTTCGTATCAATTGATCCTCAGCCATCGCCTTTTAACGCCTATAAATTGGGTAGAGATGTTACTTTTTTCAGGCATATATTTGGGGTATTGTATTTTGCTATGAAGTACTCCATAAATTGATATAGTTATAGGCGCTATGGCTTGGCATAACCAGCCGACTGATCGGATCGAGCCATTCTGACCGCTGTCTAGTCCAAGTAAGGACCAAAGTGGTATGTTGGGAATATCTAACACTGAAGCTACTGAAGCCCTCAACCAGGCGGTCTCATTGTTGGGGTACCTCCCTTCATATGTGCAGTCAGCGTATTCTGAAACCCCAGTCGTCAGGGCGGTGTATTGTTGGCAATCCTCCTATAACTTTTATTGTTGTTATTCTCCTATAAAATGTATAGTTGTTAATTTTACGATAAAAATATATTATCGATAATCTTCACCGTTATACTTTTGTTTTGTTTGGGGGTACACTATTTGCCATAACAAGGGCTACCACCCGGGCCAGGACATAAAAACAACAGCAGTTAACAAGTGATTCCACGTTCCTCAAAACCTCTAACCTCCCGATCAAAGGCCTTGCTGTCGGATGTAGTTTATCGTCATACCCAGAACTCCGTTTCTCGTACAATCACCAAAGTTAAGCAACGTCGATCCTGGTCACTACCTAGATGGGTGACCGTTTGGGAATACGAGGTGCTGTAAGCTTGGATTTGCGTGTGTTTTATGGATAATTGCTTGAAAGCATTAATCGGAGAGCCGATTGGGTTCGTTATATTCACTTACGCGCAAATATTCTTGGGAAAGGGATGAATGCATCTCTTCTCCCCAGCTATGGGTTAATCAGTAATACTTCCGTCACTAAACCATTATTATATACCACTCACCCAACCGCAAAAATTCTTACACTCTAAATATATATTTCTGGCTTTAAATAACTTGCAACGGGTTGATAAGCCGTAGAAAACGTATCAATCAATCAATCATAAAAGTCTATTGAGAGTAAAGCATCGCTATTTTCAACGATACATTCACACCCACACGATACATACATATGCTAATAGCCGTGCCTGTCTATGCGTGTTTATGTATTGTTGTTTATACGCGCGTTAGTGTGCGTAGTTAAAATGATAACAATGGAAGCCGAGAGCAAGGGTGAAAAATACTTGAATTCGTGCCGATATACATAGCTGTCTACGTAATTATTACTGGCTTGTTCTTGGCTACTGGCTTAATGTATCACGAGTCGACTTAATAAGTTTTTTTTTGTTCCTATTAGCGATGCATAGAGACAAAAGTGCAGGGTGCGTTTTTTGTTCAACCTGGTGCATCTTTCTCGAGGGAAACCATATTTGAATTTGATGGCGAATTAGCGGCTGACTGGTGAATCGACAAATGCTGATATGTCACAGAAAATTGGATAAGCATCTGACCTGCAGCCTCGTTTTAATATTGACGAGATCATCTTTTGAAAGAACAACAAAGAGAAGAATGTGGATTCCAAAATAGAACAAGTCTTTGATGACAAAACAAGACGTGAGTTGGGTTCAAAGAAGCGATCAGATCTTTTTGTTTAATTTTGAAGAAATATGTACACATACGAGCCTTCATTTAGGGCAATAAATTATTATTTCAAAACCTTACATTAAATAATGGACATTGTCCTTTCAACATGAGGATATTTTAGATCTAAGTCAATTTTTGGCACAACACATTATCATCCGTATGACTTTTAAATTCACCAATATAATTCTGATAGTACCGAGCTGTTACGTGATATGTGTCCTCCTTTAAGGCAGCTAATGTTGGTCGGTCTCCTCAAAGATGAAGATGAAACTCGAGGCGACTGAAATGTGGTTCTACAGTAGGATGCTGAGGATATCATGAACCGAGCGTGTGAGCAACGATGAAGTTTTGGAGAGGATTCAAACAAAGAGGAGACTTATACTTAACATTAGGAAGAGGCAACTGAAGTTTCTGAGACACGTAATGAGAAAGGAAGGCCTGGAGAATCTGATACTCACAGAAGCAAAGAGAGACAAGGGAAAGCAACGCATGACCTACCTAGTGGGCTTAAGCAAGTAGATGACAGAACGTAGTCAGGAGGAGATGGTAGAGGGATAAAACTTATTGAAATCTACAAGGGATAGGGTAAGGTGGAGTGCATGATCGCCCACGTCCTAAAAGGACACGGCACATAAAAAGGAAGAAAGAATTTCTAGAACATAAGTCCATCATAAGTAATAAGAAAGCAAATTCTAACGGACATGATTTTAAATAAAGTAATTTTACTCGTAATAGTTTTAATTTTATAACTATAAACGCTATATTTTATAGGTTTGAATTGGCATCCCTGTTATTTTAAATGGTGAAATTAATGTCAACCAGTCTAGAGATCAAGAAGTCTTACTAAGGAAAAATGTTCTTTTCGTCAGGAGATGAATCCATATCTGATTTCATTAAGAGAAGCCACTTCTTTAGCCGAAGTGTGCTCTAAATATCAGGCCACGAGAAGACATCATAATAAAGCAAGGTTATTTAAAAAAAAAAAAAGAATCAAGCGTAATCGGGATGATCGAGTTTATTGTATGTGCTTCGCCAGGGCTGCATACAGTTTTGAATTCAGAATTTTAAATTCAACAATATAATTTTGATAGTACTGAGCTGTTACATAATGTGTGCCCTCCTTTACGGCAGCGAATGTTGGACGGTCTCCTCAAAGATGAAGATGAAACTCGTGGCGACTGAGATGTGGTTCTACAGAAGACATCATAATAAAGCAAGATTATTTTTAAAAAAATATCGAGCGTAGTCGGGATCATCGAGTTTATTACATGTGTTTCGCCAGGGCTGCATACAGTTTTGAATTCAGAATTTTCCTTCGCCTAAAACGGTTGCCACCCAAGGCATAAAACCCAGTCTGTTCAGATATTTACCCATGGGTGGGGGAGAAGAGTTAGATTGTTAACTTTCTCAAGGTTATTAATACGTCAGCTAACGTAACGCACGTGACTGGAATTCGAACTCGGCTCTCCGATCCTTCAGTGTGAGCCGCAATCCATTATTCCACCGGGACTCCTAAAGCAGGATATTTAGTATGCTATTAAACGTCCTTTTATCATGATTACAGTAAAAAAAAAATAATGTCGTGTTTAGTAATAAAATAATTACTTTAAAATTACTCCTTTTAATATATGAAAACCACACCTGCTTTACATAATCAAGTAAACAGAAAAGGATGTAACCCCTTGGAAACGGCTGACGTGATAACTCATGAGAAATCACTTTGCCTTAAGTCTTCTTACAACAGAAGTAAATCGGGTTGTAATTCAAGTAAATACATAGATCTCTATGAGGAGAGTGAAAGTAATGATTGTCTTGGAACGCCTATCGAAACATCTGAAGCAAAATTGTGTTGTCCTAGATTATTTTACCATAACAATGAATCGGATAGTGATTGAAGAAAATACATAGATGGCGATGAAGGCAGTGAAAGTAATGATTGTCTTGGAACGCCTGTTGAAACATCTGAAGCGAAATTTTATTATTCTAGGTTTTTTTACAATACCAGTGAATCGGATAGTCATTCAATAAAACACATAACGATCAAAACAGGAAAAATAATGACTTTCCTGCTGTGTCTAGCAAGAGAGTTTTCTTATATGACACTAAAATTTTCCGGGCCGCAATATTTAAACTGATTAGCTTGAGCAACCATTTCTATTCCAAAGATAATATATTGAGAGTTTAAATATCTAACAATATACGAAAAAGCTAAAATTACTTCTATAAAACGAAACTTTGGACTAGTTAACAATGAAACTTTTAACAATTCGTTTATTTTGGATGACAAAATAATTCATTTACATCGGATGGCGAAAAAGACAGTTTAATTTTTAAATTTTCGAACGGCGCTCTGAAATTAATAACTCATTAACTTCTATAGAAATTTCCACTGATACAGGGAACACAATAACACCATAGAGAAGCTTTTGTTCGGTTATAAAAACACTATTTATCCATATAGATACTAGGGGATGTTCCGAAAGTAATACCTTCAATTAATAAAAACACTATTTATCCACATAGATACTAGGGGATGTTCCGAAAGTAATACCTTCAATTAATAAAAACACTATTTATCCATATAGATACTAGGGGATGTTCCGAAAGTAATACCTTCAATTTATAAAAACACTATTTATCCATATAGATACTAGGGGATGTTCCGAAAGTAATACCTTCAATTAATAAAAACACTATTTATCCATATAGATACTAGGGGATGTTCCGAAAGTAATACCTTCAATTAATAAAAACACTATTTATCCACATAGATACTAGGGGATGTTCCGAAATTAATAAAAACACTATTTATCCATATAGATACTAGGGGATGTTCCTAAAGTAATACCTTCAATTTATAAAAACACTATTTATCCATAATGCTAATGGTTACGCATTATTTTCTAAAACATTTTCGTCTGGACTAAAATAATCTTCCGGTTACGAATGACCTCATATAAAATACAAGTGATACCATATTTCTAGATACGGTATCTTACGGGGGATGTTCCGAAAATATTACTTTCAATTTATTCCCACGGAAAAAGCAACAGATACAAGGTACACAATGTTACTGTGGATAGATAAAGATTTTTAAGCTAAAAAAAATTATTGGTTGATTCATTGATTTTTTTCTTTTTACAGCTTATCAATCTTTTGCAGGTTATTTAAAGTCAGAAAATACTTTTAGAAATAAGAAGATTTTGATGATAATAATGATTTACCGATACAAGTTTGGCTAATTAATCCATATCTAGCGGAAAAGAGGTGGATTGATACCTTTCCCAAGTGTATCAGAGCAAAAGTGAATATAACGATTCTAATCCAGTACACCTCTGCAAACCCAAGCTTACAGCACTTGGCATTCCCATACATTCACCCAACTAGATATTGAACGGGATCGATGTTGCTTAACTTCTGTTAGCGTACAGGAACCAATGTTACAGCGTGATATGACCGTAAGCTTAAGATAAAAAAAAATTATTTATTCATGTATTCACTATCATTGGTTAGTTACTACTTTCGGACTGATTCTCGTCTAGACCCAAAGAACTACCTGGTTACGAATGACTACATATGGCATATAAGTCTTGCGCTATTCTTAGATACGGCATCAAACACACGGCGTTCTGACAGTAATGCTTACTATCTATTTCAACAAAAGATACCACAGATGCAGGGGCCACAATACCATCGTTTGATAAAGTTAGTGTTCGGCCACAAAATACACAATAAAGAGAAACTTTTGTTCGGTTAAAAAAACACTATTTATCCATATAGATACTAGGGGATGTTCCGAAAGTAATACCTTCAATTAATAAAAACACTATTTATCCATATAGATACTAGGGGATGTTCCGAAAGTAATACCTTCAATTAATAAAAACACTATTCATCCATATAGATACTAGGGAATGTTCCGAAAGTAATACCTTCAATTTCAATGTAAAAACCGCTTTCAGCTAAATGCCTTTTAAACAGCAATAAAACAAGTACCTGTAGGTTGTCTTTTCAAATATCTGCATCAGTGGAGTCGGCCCATATATCATAGTACACCAGCTGGAACGCATTGCAATCGCCTGTGTTCATATCCACTGTTTGGTCTCTGCAAACGTTCACCAAAGGTTCATTAATGTCAATGGTGACAACGTTTACGCATGAATAAATTCAATGAAACATCTCTGTCTTCATATCTGAATTTGTATTCGATTTCTACCGATTACACTATTTGCATTATTCGGACTATTGTCCTCATCTTTGTCGCCATATTTATTACAACGTTTCGTTGTACGCTCTGGCCTTCTTCACGTGGTTGGAATGTCGAACTGAACCCTGTATTTCGCTCACTGGGGTAGACTGTTCTAGTTCCACCGATTTGCAAATAAGACTATCGATGATCTAGGCCAGGAGACGCTATTTCCACTGATTGTAAATAAATAGTGATGTCTATTAAAATAAGTGTACCCGCTAAAATAACATTTACAGTGCTACAATATATATATATATATATATATATATATATATATATATATATATATATATATATATATATATATATATATATATTGTCATCCACAGACACACTGTTTCGCAGCTCATCAGTGTGGCTAGACGTCCGTTTGCCTCTAGCTAGGATCGAAAACCAACTGAATTAGTGTCAGTCGGGGATTCTACCACTAAGCCGTTGACGCACGGCAGGGATGAAGGAGAATTTAAGCGTATTTATTTTTAGATAAACACACAGTGACAGAGAGAACTCGATTCGATTTACCGATGATATGGTCAAAGTCCGACAATTATTTAAAGACATTTTTATGTTTAACATTCTTTTTATAGATACAAGTATTTAAGTAAATGCTCTGTTTATAATAAACAGTATTAAATAACATTTACCGGCATTTAACATTTACTGAATGTCCGAGAAATTTTCATAGAAAATATTCGTCTTCCGACAGGATTCGAACCTGTATCCTATACGGAACCGTCATATAGCCTGACGTTGCCAACCGAACGATTCTCAGTGGCCGAATCGGTTAAGGCACGTCAGGCTATAAGACGGTTCCGTATAAGATACAGGTTCGAATCCTGTCGGAGGACGAATATTTTCTATGAGAATTTCTCGGACATTCAGGCCGGTAAATGTTATTTAATACTGTTTATTATAAACAGAGCATTTACTTAAATACTTGTATCTATAAAAAGAATGTTAAACCTAAAAATATGTTTATTCATATATATATATATATATATATATATATATATATATATAGGGTGTGTCAGAAATATATTTATAAAATTTGGGGCGGGAACCTCACACCAAAACAAGGACTATATAAACATACGTCCGCAAATCCTTCGTTTTTGAATGATTAATTTTAAATTAGACCACGCTACATTTGTCATTCATGTACGTTTTTGGTTAGTCTCTCTTCAACGTGTGACCTGTGTAGTACTGAGTTAACTGAGAGTTAAGTTTGTAAAAGTATTTTGAGATGTATCTTGAATTATACATTTAGCAGCGTCTACCGTAAACGTTAAACTTAACTAAAAACGAAGGATTTGCAGACTTGTTTATAAAGACTTTCGTCCTTATTTAAATGGAAGGAACCTGCCCCAATGTTTGTAAAATTATTTTTGATACATGCTGCATACATTGAGGGAAAATGTATGGCAAAGTGAAAAAGTTATCTTGAGACGTGTTTCGTCCTTTCGAACTTCATCGGACTAAATTATATTGCCGCGAATGCACATGAGCACGAACGAGGGATGCTGGGAATTTTAAATCTATTTTTTCTTATCTAACCAATTTCATTTAGATTCCTTTTTCTTTCTTTCCACGCACATCTCGCCTGTGGAAATCCCTTCCTTATTCCTGTTTCCCTGACAAATATAATCTCCAACTATTTAAGTGTAACGTCAATCGACATCTCCAGTTGCCTTGATCTATCCACTTCCCTTCTCCACATCCTTTCACCTTTCATTCCTATCTGCTCTCGCTCCAAATCTTCTGTAATCCCCTTGCCTTGATCGATCCACTATCTTTCTCCACATCCTCTCCTTTACCACTCCTATCTGCTCTTCCTGCAAACCTTCTGTAACCCCTTGCGTGCTAGTGACTTCCGCCTTGCTTGGGGTGATAAAATTAAAAAAAAAAAAAAAACTTTTGTAAGTAGGTACCCTGCACTGTGATAATAGATCTGCCAGGAATGGTGAAATGATGTAAGAACTAGGGCGCAAATTTAGTGCAGATGACCTTGCGATCAAGACACCCTCAAGACATTCTTCACAGTAGGATTTTTTTTATGTCAAAATTGTGGTCAGTCTGACATTTTCCCCAATATTGTTCTTGATATATAAAAATATATATCGTTATCTCATATATATATATATATATATATATATATATATATATATATATATGAGATATATATATATATATATGTGGATGACAATATATATATATATATATATATATATATATATATATATATATGATGGACTCGCACGTCGTCTTCGTCGCATGAGGGTATGAACAGTCAAACGATCAGCACATTTTTATTATAGTACTGAAGGCAAACTTTTCGAAAGAACTAAATACAGAGAACTGCTACACATAGTGTGCCAACAGGTCTCTAAACGATCCACCCCATGTTTTGATAACGGAGTTGTCCTTCTCCTACACTGGTTGCCTACCACGGCTAAAGTTACGGCTCATCTCCACTATTTAAGCTACAGCTAGGCGGATGACGAGATGCATTTATAATATTCCCATGTGTATTTGTGCATAAATTAATACAACGTACGAGTGGAATTCGAACTTAGATCCACTATCAATTACGCCACCCGCAAATCCTATATATATATATATATATATATATATATATATATATATATATATATATATATATATATATATATATATATATATGTGTGTGTGTGTGTGTGTGTGTGTGTGCGCGCGCGCGTGCGTGTGCGTGAGATGGATAAATTGTCGTTTAAATTACGCAAAAATCAAAATAACACTAACATCTCATTTTAACAGATATATTTACCAAAACTAAACAAGTATATCTTGGAATACTAAAGAGTAAATGTATTTAATAAAATTGCCATTGGCTTCGACCATCGCCCCCAGACGATTTCGGAATCTCTTGCTGATTATTTGCTTTCTTTTGTGTCTCTTTCATTCAATATGTTTTGTGAATGTCAAATTCTCCAAGCAACCTATCCTCATTATATATCCAGAAATTTCAATTGTCTCTTTCTGAAGTAAAAAGACTAACATTCACCAACTTAATGTGATTCCTGTTTTGTCTAACTAGTCTAGTTATTTTCCACTATATATAAATAAATGCAAAAATAATTAATTTGTGTATTTATTGTATATGTTCCCATCTTTTGGGACATACAGTGTGCTATGGATAAATTGTCATCTAAATTATGCAAAAATTAAAATAACACTGACATCTCATTTTAACTGATATATTTACCAAAACTGCACAAAATTATCTGTAAATACTAAAGAATAAATATATTCAATAACATTGCCATTGGCCTTGACCATGACTTCCAGACAATTTCAGAATCTTCTGCAACTTTTCTGGATGGTCTCCTTGTTTAAGTCAGTGAATGCTGCCATAATCCTTGCCTTCAGTTTATTTTTGGTGTTTCAAGGAGTTTTGTTGGTCTCTTGCTCTACTGCAAACCACACATAATAATCAAGGTGGTTACAGTCTGGGGAGTTCGGTAGCCAGATTTTCCAAACCCTCTTTCCTTATTATAGGTAGTAGAAATTTTCAAATTCTAAAAATAACGGTCAGTGCGAGATATTTTTTCCAGAATTTAAAAGCCCAAAGATAGAACTGATTATATATGTGGGTGCGTCATACACAAATTATTAATGATTTTCATAAGTATATTCAGTCCGATAATTTTTCAGCATCCCGCCAAATTTATGCGAGATTGTCTGTGTGTGCTCTTTCTAGAGAATGCTCGAAGTAGGTAAGTCGTACATTTTCATTAACATCTTGTGGGATTTAGTCTGCGACGATCTTGAAAAAGCAAAGCTTTTTCCCCCGCGAACCCTTCAAACTTCGTATTAACAATGACAAATTAGAGTTAGTTATCACTTGAGAATAAATTGAAAAAAATATATAGACCTGGTCCTTCCCGTGTATTTATTTTTTTGTTCTGTTTCCTTTTTTAACCACATCAAGCAAATCTGTATCAGTTTTGTAAATCTACTAGCGTGAGACAAAAGCAATTACATGTTTTGCTGTAGGTTAGAGTAATAGAAAGACAGCCGAAAGCTTGTAGTTCTTACCGCAGGTGTCGACTTGACAACATCAGTCAACAAACGAATTAAGCTAAGAGATGGCAAAACCTGATTTTAGATAAGAGAGAAGAATTTTTTAGTCTGAGCGATCAGTCTGGTAGTTTCGAAATCTAAGATACCTGGGGAAACGAATAACATTTTCCATTTTTCATCTTCTTGTGAAATATATGTCGCAGCAACAAGTAAATATTTTTTTATTTTATTTTAAAAGTGCCACATTAACGTTTCATAATTTTGAAGTTTTATCCCTAATACCAGGTCGGATATGCTCGTTATCTCAAACTCCTTCGGCGTTAAGCATATTTATTTTGTGCGCTTTCTTTTTCCTATTGATACAGACTGTTCGGGTTAAATTTGACAGATTCTTATGTTTTAATCTTTTAAATTGGTTTGGAATATCTGTAAACAGTGAACGGTATTGCGACACCGAGTCGCTATAGGTTTAGGGGTGTCAAAGTTAACTGAGATGGACGAATGGAATCCACCGGAATATTGGAAAAGGGTAACCTACATGATGATTCGTGCCGGGTTTCAAAATGCTGCAATCAGGACAGTTGGTCAATGCACTTTGAGCAACGGGAAAACACAAAACGTGAAATGGAGAGCTGCAACGGAGACTACGGGGTCGTGACTTGTAGAAAAGAACACAGCAGGCTTTTTAATTGCCTCCAAACACCAGATTTCATTCAATAACTGCAGGAGAAAGTGATGGAAAACACAGGCAAAGGAATGCGAGATTTGGCGCGGGAAATGAATGTTGCAATTTCCACTATTAACTTGACCATGAATGAGAAACTCTGCCACCAGACACACAGAAAATGTTCGAGAAACCATCTGGCAAAGGCAAAGAAACTCCTGAACATGGTTAAACATCTCGTTCTTTTGTCACAAGGTGACAATCTCGTTCTTTTCTTACGAAAAGTATTTTTGTCAGTACCAGGTGAACAACAGTTTGCCTGCTATCCACATGACGTTCCTCGTGTCATGAAGACCAAGTTTTCCCAAACTGTGATGTTGTCAAGAGAGGAGGATGTCATGCCACACATAGCTGTGAAAAGGATCCCCAGCTCAATTGGGATGGCTACGTGGAGTTGCTGAACATCGTGGTGAAGCCTTAGTTGGAGAGGATGGCGGTTGGAAGAAAATGTGTGGGGGAGCAAGATTCGGCCCTCTGTCACGCCTCCAGGAAGTGGTTGTCAGATAATTTTTCCGACTTCGCCAGCGACAACGTCTGGCTCCTGAACTTCTCTGATTGTAATCCCGTGGATTCTTATGTGTGAGGCGCGGTTGAAGAAGACACCAACCGCACTGCCCAACTGATCGACAGGAGTAAGGAGGCATTGAGGCTCTTCCTACGCATATGACGCATTCTGGAGTCGGATTGAGAGCGTTATAAATGCTAAGGGTGGCATCTTTGACTGAATTGTCTTTGGATTATTATAACCTGTGTGACACTTTTCTATTTTTCCAATAAATAGATTTTTGACTTAGGTATTTATTTTGTTTTCCATTAAAAAAAAAAACTGCCAAATTTGGCCCGAACACTCTGTATATTAAGCTTGGCTTAGTTGGATACATGGTCAAAATATGGGACACCGAGAGAGAATCAAACTCAATACTCTAATCAAGTAGACCGGATTACTGATCGTTGCTCTACACTGATTGTGCTTCTTAGCTTAGTTTGACACAAGATCATTAGTATTGAGCACTCAGCGAGAATCTACTACTTTGTAGTAATTATTTACACTATTTATATTCGGACTATTGTTCTTATCTTTGTTGTAGTTATCACAATTTTTCCGTCGCTGTGCTTTCCTGCCTTCATCAGGTTTACATCGATATGGCTAAACAACAGGGAATTCTGAATCGAACCCTTTATTTAATCTATGTGGGTGGGTAGACTGTTCACCTTACACTGTCTATGTCCAGGTATGTCTCGTCGTCTAGTTCTTTATTTTTTAGTAAGGTTCAGTTGCTGCTCGTCCAAGTACAAACTGACTGGCCCAGGAATTAAACTCACAATTACTATGTCACCATATTTACGAATCAACGCCTTATTCTACACGAATATTGTTGATGTACACAAGATGAAGGCCGGAGTACATAACGGCCGAAACATAGGGATAACAACAACAAAGATGAGAATAATACTTCTAATAGAAACAGTATAAATAACGATAACTCCTCATCTCAGAAATTCAAACAGAAATTAATAGTAATTGTCTACTACGTTATGTCGCAGACCATTGCATAACCAGAAATGTCCACTTAGAAAGCTGAAGATAATAAATAGTGAACAGCAATTTTCTGTGCTGAGTCCTTTCAGACAATAATGGTCATCTACATGTTTTGTCTTTTTAGTTCTAAGTAATAGCTGTTCTCTAACCATCCCTCCAAGCAGGGCCGAATTAAGACCCATGTGCGCTCTAAGCATTTAAAGATTTTGGTGCCCCTATATATCTGTGAGTTAAGTATGCTAGCATGGAGTCTCGGTAAGTCATGCAAAAAAAATGGACAACAGCCAAGAACGTACATCATGGAAACACCAGCTGAAAATACGTAGAAAAGGGACCGAAGAAACATACGACCATCAAGAGATGCTGATCAACAATCCCAACCCAGAACACCACTAACTCCCTGGGAAGCCAACCAGGAAGAATCACTCGCAACTGGGCAACCACTGTCAAATGAGCAACGGCCAGATTCTAACATAATTGTGACCAGAGGTGGTTGAGTTATCAACAAACCAGCACGTTACAGAATCACATAAGTATATAGCCAGAATAATGCCAAACGAACATGAAGGCAGTCTATCGCCGTGATTGTTCACATAAAATTAAATCCCATAAAGTTAAATAGTAATACTAACTTATCCAAGAGAGGAGATGTGATGTATTAAGTAAATACAAACATGATTATCTCCCTTAACCCATTATTTTATTAACCAATCAGAATCACAATAAAGATTCGTTGTGTGTCAGTCGTCTCTTCCTTTCATAATGCAATCTGGCAGATTCCAATGTTAGTCATGATCGACTTATTTCTTAAGATCTGTACTACAACGCCATATCATAATTTCTGTGGTGCCCTCTTAACTTCATTCCCTAAACATGTGCTTATTTTACTTAATGGTTAATACAGCCCTGCCTCCCTGTTAACTAGTTTACTTGGTGTTTTCTTCTCTCACCCCTTCTTGACTTGTGAGTGTTAAACTTTTCAAATCCCCTCTCATTATGTATTCCAGACATTTCTTTCTGTTAAGTATATGTATCTTATTTCGTTCATAATTTCCTTAAAATTTCCTCATTACTTATATGTTCCGCCCGTTGCATTCTCAGCATCTGCCTGTGGAACCACTTATCAAGTTTTCTTTTACACTGTTAGAAAATTGTCCAGAATTCATTGTCATATTGCTAGATAAATTTACACTTATAACAGTCTGCTAGACTAGATCTCTAATCAACATATTCTCAGATATTTTGAAGATTTAATCGTCGTCGTTTTCTTTCTTTCTCTCTCTCTCTCTCTCTCTCTTTCTTTCTCTCTTTCTCTCTCTTTCTCTCTCTTTCTCTCTTTCTTTTTCTCTTTCTTTCTTTCTTTCTTTATCTCTTTATCTCTTTCTTTCTTTCTCTCTCTCTTTCTTTCTTTCTTTCTCTCTTTTTTCTTTCTCTCTTTCTTTCTCTCTTTCTCTCTTTCTTTCTCTCTTTCTTTCTTTCTTTCTTTCTCTCTTTCTTTCTTTCTCTCTTTCTCTCTCTCTTTCTCTCTTTCTTTCTTTCTCTCTTTATCTCTTTATCTCTTTCTCTCTGTCTGTCTTTCTTTCTTTATCTCTTTATCTCTTTTTTCTTTCTCTCTCTCTCTTTCTCTCTTTCTTTCTCTCTTTCTTTCTTTCTCTCTCTCTTTCTTTCTCTCTTTCTCTTTCTCTCTATTTTCTGTCTTTTTTCATTCTTTTTTTTCTTTCTTTCATCCAATCTTTTTTTATATTATTTTCAAATCTTCCTGTCTTTCTTTATTTATTTGCAAGTGAGTCGTCGGGTCAGTGTCTTCGTATATTTAGAACGTATCCTAAAAATGTACGATAAAACTGAAGTTTTCGTATATTATCAAAATTGATCGTTGAAACGCAAAACTTTCAAATGTCTGTGGTTCCTTTTCTTATTTTATTTTGCTGAGGTACGAATCAAATAAACACCTTCAACTGATTTTAGATGTCGCCTGCAATCTGGATACGATCATGGTTTAACATTTCTAACTGCTGCTGTTGGCAGACATTTTGTCGAAGAGGAATCGATTGTGTCATCGTTTGTTCAAAGCTTCTGTCGCTGCTAGACTGTAATCAGTATTGACATTTTTAAAACCATGTTTTAATTGGAGTTGACTTTCTTTTCCTTTCACTGAAAAGGAACTTTTTTTTCAATTTTGCTTTCGTGTTTCTTCATAAAAAAGACATCAAAGTATGTTTTTGTAATTATAGAGCTCTCTATAAATAAAACAGACAATCTCTTTTTTTTCTAAAACAAAAAGTTACCCAGTGTTTAGATTGTTTTAAGTATCGATATAAACTTAAAGTAAAAAAAGGAATTTCGTAAAGTTATTATTATTATTACTGCTGCAGATGCTCCTGTTGTTATTGCCACTCCGCTGCTGAACCAAAACGTTTTCTCATATCTTTCCGGGACGACCATGACTGATATTCTCTGTTATGTCTTAGAAGCAAATCTTTCTATATCCTCTATTCGTCTCTCTATATATTGTTTTACTACTCAACCAACCTTTTGCTCAATCTTTTATCCTTTCTTATTGCTATATGTACTGTCCACTTTCATTTGTTTCTCGTTTAATGACTTGTATATCTCTCATCTTAGTCTTTTCCCTGAGCTATTTTCTCGTATTCGTTATAACTATTCCGACTCTACGTAAATTAAAACCTCCGCTCGTAAAGAAAAATCAAAGAAATATTTTTGGAACAACTATTGTAGTTTAACAATAATTAAGAATTTCTCCACCAAGGACATTTTTTAGAAACGTGAAATATTGTTTTTATATTCATATCATTTTAGAAAGGGCCCTATTCATAATATAAATACAGTCTCAGGTCGAACACTAAATTTTTAAAGAGTTACCTGCACTTCGTTTTTACCTATAAATGTAATCTTTGCAACTGTTCTTATGATAAATGTGTATCGCTGATAGTGTCCTATTTTTCTCAATTCGTATTAGTACACAGCTATCAACGACGTAAATCAAAACTTGGCGTTTTTAAATAAAAGCAAAATAAAGGTAACTCTTTATGTAATCAGGGATCTATCTGAGATGGCATTTGTATTATGAACATAGCCCCACATTTAAAATGATAATAAAAATCAATATTTTGATTCTGACAAATTGCATAGATTAAAGAAAGTCTGTAGCGGACCGCTGGGGTGAAGATGTGAACAGATATCAGAAGGTTAAAATGTCCTGCTGGCCGGTCCAGTTACATGAGAATGTTGGACTTTAATTAAGTCCAAAGAAGACAAAGAAACAAACAAGACCGATATATATGGGTAAACAAATATATATTAATAACAAAACAAGTTAAACAAAGACATGAACAGTTACATATTGTTTGTATGGAGAAATTATGTGCGTGTGATGTAAGTGTTCGTACGTACGTGTATTGTTCTTAACGTGTTCCCAGAATTTGGGAAACGCTGTATCTGAGAGAGGTCACATATTGGCCTAATCGAAAAAGAGAGAGAGAGAGAAGGGTCAGCCAGTATTTATAGCCAGGAGGGAGAGACCCCTGTTGAAGGATTAAAGAACCGAGGTGGAGCTAACTGCGACAAGTCTAATGTTAATCTACAAAAATTGTTAAAAAATAATTTCCCTGTTTTTGTTTTCGTTTTATAACGAAAGGACCAGTTAATCCAACTAGTACTGTTATTTCTAGTATTTCTTTTTCTATTAATCTTTGTGAATTTATATTTTCCTCCTTACGTCATAACTGGTATTGTATTCAATATACACTATCTATTTACATTGTTCGGACTATCATCCTCATCTTTGTCGCCATATTTATCACAACGTTTTGGCCGTTGTCCGCTCCGGCTTTCTTCAGGTGGTTGGAATGTCGAACTGAACTCTTATTTCATTCGCTGGGATAGACTGTTCTAGTTCCACGTGCCATGTCTAAGGAATGTCCTCAAGGACACATGGCAAAGTGGATAAAGGCGTTAATTTGATCCAGTGACAAGACCCAAAGAGTGTGAGTTCAATACCTGGTTAAGGCGGTGGTGAACTTGGAGAGGGGAATTAACAGGAGATAACTGATAACTGACTACCCTAGCGAGCGAATAAAGGGTTCAGTTCGACATACCAACCACCTGAAGAAGGCTGGGGCGTACAACGGCCGAAAAGTTGACAACGAACATGAGGTTGATAGCCCGAACAATGTAAATTGTGTACATAATACCTCCTCTTAGAAATATAGACAGATATTCAGTATACATTTTACTTTTAAGGCATACTGCCATGGTACTTTTTTTTATCAAGTCTTTGTTTTCAATAAATGCTTTCCGGCCAGTCAACATGACTTTAGAATCGAATTTTAATTCATCAATAATTACATAAAATTTCGTGTATTGAATGGTACATTTAATTTTTTACGAATCTGGGATTTCTACAAATTTGCTTCATACACAATAATACCTTTTGACTATATAAGATCGGCTGGTTTGGGCACCTCGAGGCGGTGTAATGTTTAGCAAACTTGTCTCGCTCGAACAATTATGACTGAACAGAGAGTTAGACCTTCACTAAGTGCCCCATACTTTAGGCCTTGTGCCACATCTAAGCTACCCTTGGAAAATCATTATAACATCAGCTGGTCACTCAATTAGAGATGTGCTTTATAAAGGTTATTTTGCACAGAAGAATTGACTGATACGCGTTATCTCCCTTAACATAGACAACAGAACGAAAAAGTCTACTGGTGCGAAATGTTAAATAAAGGTTTCAGTTAGTCGTAACAAGAAAAGGGCGAACAATTATAATGGTCGAAAAGTTGTGACTTTAACAACAGTGATTAGAATAACAATTCGAATAAATCTAAGTGTACTTATTTTTCTTAACTATGTTTTTATCAAATTGATCAAATTCAACAATATTACTACAAACGAAACTGTTCTCTATTAGTTATCTGAGGGAACCGTTTCTGCCTTCCATCAGCAAGGCTGATGCTAACCACCAAGAGAGTGACTCATCGTGCTTACTTGTTGACATGAAGGGGAAAGATTATATTGAATCCATTGCTAGTTCTCCCACTAGAAAAGCTGGTTTACTGTGTCGTGCTAGACAATTTTTTCTCACCAGAATCTATCTTACATATTTATATTCCATGCTTAGAATATTGCTGCCACATATGGTGCTCCTGCTATATATTTAGAGATAAAATTAAAAAAGAATCAGCAATGTTAGTCCTGACTTTTTCACCACCATAACATAGCTTCCATGTGCTTTTTCTATAAATACTTTTATGGTAATTGTTATGATGAACTTTCCACTATGGTACCAAGACTTTATGAATTTAAGCGCAGTATTAGATTGGTGACAAGGTCTCATCATTTTACAATTGAACTGGCTAGATGTAACCATAAGTTCTATGCTAACAGTTTCTTCCCTCGCAATTTTCGGTTATGGAACTCTGTTCTTGCTTCTTGTTTTCCAGTTAATTTTGATCTTCAAAAATTTAAATGCAATGTCAGTCGTTAACTTCTGACTTCTTAATTTCTGTTCTTTTATTGTTCTCGTTCCTTCATACTTTTCTTTGAGTCTTAGTGCCTTTGTTGCTTTGCTTGGGGTGAAATGATTCAAAATTGTATGGAAACTGACAAAAACTTTAGACAATGTAGTAAAGTCAATGTCCTTAGTGACACATCGTCCAGTGGATAAAACGTTGGTTGGATCCAGTGGCTTGACCCAAAGTTTTCAATACCTGGCTACAGCTGTGGTGAAAAAAATCTTGGAGAGTTGAGTTAGGGGTAGATAACTGAGACACAGGGAAAAGGTATGATCTACCCTGATGGACGAAATAAAGGGTTCAGTTAGAAATTTCAATCACCTGAAAAGGCAGGATCCTACACCAGCCAAAATGTCGTGAACATGACAAGAAAGATGAGGACAGTAATCCGAACAATGTAAATAATGTAAATAGAAGTCGGAAAATTTGGCAGAAATCCCAAGGCTTATAGGAAATATGTCTTCAAGAAATTTCGAAAAGTACTAAGACATGTGAAAATGACATTGGAAAAAAACAGACAGAACAAAAGGATGCTGAACTACGAAGTAATGTCGAATCTCCTCTATAGCAATGAATGCTGAACACTTTTGTTACAGATAAAAAAAAGAGACATCTGTTTTTAAAAATGAATGCAAAGAATAGATAAAACATGTGTGCAGCGAAGAAATCATAAAGTAAGACAAGAAAGAAGACGTTATTCAAAATCTGAAGGAGACAATTGAAATGTCTGGTACACCTATTGAGGAAAGTGAGCTTGGAGAATATGACACTAACTGAACACACTGATGCAAGAGGGACAAATGAAAGCAGTGAGTAGCCCACCTATATAAATGGATCGTAGAACATGGATTAAGAGAGATAACGAAAGGACAAAACGTACTAAGAGCTAAAAAGAATAGGAAGTTATGGAGAGCCATGATCTCCAACTTCCATTATGCATTAGTTGCACAATGTAATTAGTTGTATTAAACTGAAATTATCACTATTTAAATTCTACCAACATAGTTAATAAAGCTGTTTGTAGTGATTTTCCAAACGTAGCTTAGATGTGGCACAAGGCCGAAAGTATGGGGAACCCAGTGAGGATTGAACTCACTACACAGTCGTAACTGTTCTGGCGAGACAAGCTTGCTAACCATTACGTCGCCAAGAGATGTCCCAAAGAATTGTTTTATATGTGTAATGAGTAAAACAAGTAACTCTTATTGCTCTTTCCAGTATCGATAGGGACTTTCTAACTAACCTTTTGTTTGAAGTGGTGTGGAATGTCAACGTTCTGATTATGTCATTATTTTCTATTTGAGTTACATGTGCTATTCATTTCAGCTGTTTTTAAAGATGACATTCAAGCTCTGGGTTAACCATAGGATTTGCATCTGGAAAAATAGGTATTCTAAAAAGAAATTGTTAATAGTACAAGAAAACATCGACTTACAATCCAAAATATGTTTCAGCTTTAAATAAACCGAAAGGGTTGATTAGCTGTAAAAAAAAATCAAATTCAAAGTGATTTCTGTTACCTGATAGAGTTCTTTATGATTTTGTAGCATCAGTTAATGAGGTTCGAAGAAGAATAGTCCTCGCTAAGACCTACATAATTTATTCGCTCAAAGACATCTTTAGCCATTTATCTGAGACAGCAGTTGTATACGACTGACAGTTTAGATGTTACTGCTTGAGTTTGACGGCATACATAGCATCAGACTATTTAAGAACATGAATAAGAAGTGTGTGTGTGTGTGTTGTGTGTGGGGGGGGGTACAAGAAAGCAAAAGAGAAATGTTCTTTACATATTGCTCTACTCCAGTAATGTGACACAATAGCCTCCCATACAACCGGCTGAACATACGAATTCAAGTGGGCCCTAAATTATGTTATCGGTGACAGAAGTGTCGTTTTTTTATTGCTGTAAGATAGTCTTCGCATACTAAGATTCAAAGCAGCACCCGGTTGAGCGACGAGAAAGAAAATAATGGAGAAATAAAGGGGATCAAATGGCACTTCGTCGGAACATAGATATTTCCGCAGGCAGCCCTAAATAGGTAGAGTAGCGGATAGGGATATTCAGAGAGAGGAGCCGTCCGTCCAACCAGCCATGTCGGTAGCAGTCGCTCGGTTGAAGTAAGAAGTGTCGAAGATGTACCACCTTCCTACTACAAGAGAACACTAAGTCCGACTAGTTGACCTAATTGAAATAAGTACCAAACTGTTAAGAACTGAATTGGTGTCTTCATTGCTTGATACTGATTTCATGTTCCGATTCTTGTGAAAGGAACTCGAGTCTTTTCACATCTTTGTAAACACCGGCGCAATGCGAAACGCAACATGGGGATTGATTTGTCCGGTTGGTAAAAGGCGAAAACTCATCCCGTTGGATGTTCACAGTAACTGTTATTGCTCTTTCCACTATTAATGTGGTTCTATAGAAGAATGCTGAGGATATCATGGATGGAACATGTAAGCAATGAAGTAGTTTTAAAGAAAACGGAAACAAAAAAAGATACTTATACTTAAAATTAGAAAGAGAACAGTTGAAATTTCCGAAGAAAATATGCTTGGAGAATTGAACACTCTCAGAACACAATGAAGGCAAGAGATGCAGCGAGTATGTTAAGTTTATATGAATGTATAGCAGAACAAAGATAAAGAGCGATAGTAAAGACTCAAAATGTAATTAAACCAACAAAAAGAAGAAGCTGTGGAGAGTTATGATCGCTTAAACCTGAAATGACTTGGCACAAAAATGCAGAAAAATCAAGCTGCACACAGATCGTGAAGTGCATCTTGCTATTCACAAAATCCCGAATTAAGGAAAGTTTCCTTGTCGCTAAAAGCGTCGAAATTAGTTAAACGCGATTAAGATGACGGTAAGTGAATTATAAACAAAATTCAACACGTCTTGATCAAAATACAAAATGTCGTCAGACCAACCAGTCCTGGTTACTTTTAAACATTTCCTACTTAATCGCCATTTTAACTCTATGTAGCTTCGCCGATACCAACAAAGTTTGTGTCACCCAGCCTATGTTCCCTGTCCTTCCAGGCCGGGTTCATTCTCTTAGTTTCGAGGTTGAGATCAAATGCAAATAAGAACTGGTGTCTATTTCTAAGAAACGATTTACGCATTGAATTTATTAAAAAAAATATCGCCTACAAAATTAGAAATAATTCGTTTACATTTAACGTACTATTTATTTTAATTGTAATTAACCTGTTATTTTCATTGTATTATGCAGTATTTTAGAGAGATTCACTGAATTGTTTCCTCTGCTAAAGAACACATGTAAGCAGGTATTCATCGTTACAATCTATAGCTTTTAAACGAATACTTCAATTTACAGTAAACTCTATCGACAATAAAATATAAATTCCAGATGAAATATACAGTAAATTTGCATAAAGACTGAACATAACATTCGATACCAGCAGATGATTTGGTGAAATTTCGGCTACATTAGGTCCGGTGCTCCTGCTATATATCTAGAAATGTGTATCTATAAATGACATTCTGTTAGTGTGTCTGTGTGTCTGTGTGTTTGTCCCCTTGTTACCTCATCCATAGCAAACCGTTCGTCCGATTGGAATGAAAATTCACACACAGATCGGAAATTTACGCCATTCGTACTTGACGTCTTCGGATTTTTCGATTGTTCCTCCGATTTGGAAAGAAAACGATAAAATAGATAGGGGATCGAATACTGATTCGAAAAAAAATCATCAGTTTTCCAGTGATAGTTTTCACAAACTACAAGTCCGTCCTGGGTATGACGTTAAACTGCATCCGAGTCCTGGGTAAGATGATAAACTACATCCAACAGCAAGGCCTCTGATCAGAAGGTTTTGAAGGACGTGGAACCACCTCTTATTTGCTGGTGTTCCCAGGTCCACCCTGACCCAGGGTGGTAGCACCTGTTAGGGTCCCAGCTATGGGCAAATAGTTAACTCCCAGGCTATAACCACGTCCTGGTTATGATGATAAACTACATCCGCGTCCTGGGTATGACGATAAACTACGTCCAACAGCAAGGCCTCTGATAATACGTTTTTGGAAAAATAATGTTGCCAGCTGTACAATTTTGAAAAAGTGTTACCGGCTATATTTTATTTTTGAAAGAACAGTGTCGGCGGCTATACGTATTTGAAAAGTGTTACCAGCTGTACGTTTTTTGAGAAAATGATGTTGCCGGCTGTATGTTTTGGGAAAAATAATGTTGCCAGCTGTGCATTTTTGAAAAAAAAAATAATACAAGCTATACGTTTTTGAAAAAAAAATAGTATTACCGGCTATACATTTTTGAAAAAAACAATATTACCAGCTATACATTTTTGAAAAAAGTATTACCAGCTATACATTTGTGAAAAAAAAATTACCAGCTATACGTTTTGGAAAATTAATATTACCTGCTATACGTTTTTGAGGGAAAAAGATGTTACCAGCTATACATTCTTAAATATGTATTACCAGAAATAAATTGGGGGGGGGGCATTAAATGACCCATTGAGGTTGATATGCCGTAAAACAAACCAAATCAAAACAAACCAAAAACAAACTACAAGTGATATCCACCAAACTCACGTTGAGAAATGTTCTTACTTATAGTTTTGAGGTGCTGTTCTTTGTTTGTAAAAATTGATATAAGTTATAGGAAAAAATCGATAAAATCGATCATTTGGGACATCCGATTCAAATCCATTGGAGCTGATTTTTGGCTCTGTTTTTCGCAAACTGCAAGGAATTTTCACGAAAATCATGTTGAGCATTAGTTCTATCAACAGTTATTAGTTGCTGACCTTTTTCTTCAATATCGGTATCAATTATCGGAAAAAAATCGATAACATCATGCCACTTTTGACTTCTAATTTAAATCCAGTCAGGTTGATTTTTGGCTATATTTTTCGCAAATAGCGAAGAATTTCCACCAAAATTACGTTGAACATTGTTTTTATCAACAGTTATGAAATGCTGACATTCATTTTCAATATCGATATCAATTACTGGAAAAATCGATACAATCGATCACTTTGGGGCATCCGATTCAAGTCCAGTCTAGCTGATTTTGGGCTATATTTTTCGCAAATGGCGAAGAATTTTCAGCAAAATTCCCGTTGAGCATAGTATTTACCGACAGTATTGAGGTGCAGACTTTCGTTTTCAATATTGGTTTCGATTATCGGATAAAAATCGATGAAATCATACACCTTTTGTCTTCCCATTCAAATCAAGTTTACCTGAATTTGGCGATGTTTTTCGCAGCTTGCTCGGGATTTTGATTGACTTCATCGGCTTTAGTCGTGACAAAAACTTTTGCCCTGTGAGCTCCTTTGTGACCAACTAATACCTGAGGGAAGTCGATACAATCATGTCTTCATCGGAATTTGCGAATACATCAATCAAACGTATGTTCAACTGAGACGTCTACAGATGATTGTTATTCACACACGCGTGACCATGCTTCATATAGTGGTATCTCATTGGCTGAGTGAAGTACGCGGTCGCTGATTGGTGTTCGAGACCCTAGGACGCTCGCTGATTGGCACAGCCGATTGGCCAGTAATGCTTCGCATTTGAACTTGCTGTGCACAGCTGTGGGACGAAGGTTTCACTTCTGCCCCTGTTACGCCGCCATCCGGTTGATATGATACATTCCTTCAACTGATCATTTCTGCTACCTCAAGTTGTTTCTAACGTTTTTGTTTTCCATTTGTCTGTTTAACTACATTTTCCAACTACCATAAACAATTTATTCAGCTGTTTTACTTAAATACTTGCCTTCCCGATTCTGGCTCACGCTTTGCGATACTAATTTAGACTTTGCAATTGAGCAACCCTAATCAACCACGACTAGCATCACTTTTCTCCATGCCGCCAAAAAGGAGGGTACATCTTAGCCTTCGGTCTGCAAGAGCGTCCGCTATGAAGGCAAGAAGGGCCCGCGAGTCCCAAGAGCAGACTACAATGAGACTATCACAGGTCGCTCAACGCAGCGCCCTCGCGCATGCCTCGCAGTCACAAGAGGGGCGTGCCATCTGCTTCGCTGGGAAAGCTGCCTACAGGGCTTCATTGCGATCAAGACTCAAGAATGCACAACGGTCGAGAATGAACGCACAGGCTGCAGCAACTGCCTCTGCGTCTCGGGCTTCCGAGACTCATCATCAAAGGCTTCTTTGTAACGTAAGAAACGCTACAGCCACTGCAAAGTCAAGGGCAATAGAGACACTTGAACGCAGGCGCGCCCGTCAATCCAGGGACGCTGCTGCAACAGCGAGCGCTGGGGCTGCTGAGACATCGCTTTGTGGGATTAGTTTGGAATCTGTACTGGCCTTAGCCAGGTTTCGCCTATTGAATTAATCTACACCTGTACAATTTGTCTGCTGCAAGGATTTGGCATCGTGGAATCCTTCTGGGGCCAGCCAATTAATTCCGTCTCTGCCTTGCTTCTCACACACCTACCTGCTGACCTGTTTGCGGTGGTACCATTGCCATCTTTCACTTAACCTATGTTGTGCGTACCGTTGTGTGCTTTTGTGTTTACTGAAGTCAGCTTAAACGGTGGTCAATCCATTTAAAAAAAGAGATGATTCAAGACGTATTTTGAGGTTGACTTATTTCCAACTCCAAAATTCCCGTCACCTACAATTGGCTGCTGGTGGTGCCTCAGGCTCATACTGTGATGCGCTAAGGCAAAACGTACTTGCGCTACTGTGTGCTCTACCCGCTGCTTTAGACTCAACACCGAATCATACAATTGCATGCGCTCACAGGTTTGGAGGGGTATAGTTGAGCGGGGCCACGCAATTCAGGGCATTCAGAGCGGTATTCGATGAGGTTAGCGACGCGTAGATGTTGACACAAAGGTTGGCACTTTCACTTAAGATGCACAATGCCTCCCCCACTACTCTCTGCAGCTACTTCAAGCGTCGATTCAATGGGCTGAAACCTGAGTGCTGGCCAGTCGGCATTAAGTTCTGAGTATTACACTTACTTATTGAGCCAGCGTCTATTATGAAGAGCGATTTCTGTGGGTGCTTCATTGTACCTCTGTCTATCAGTAACTTCTACGGTACAACACTTCAAACTTTACGGAAGGCCAAATGCCGCGTTGGAAGCTCCATTTCTTTACTAGGTTTTTCCCAAAACCGTAACATCCGCAGTAAAACCGATAACAACTACACCCAGTACTCCCAATTCACAAACCATTGCGCTTAACAGAACTATTGACCCCTACATGCAGCTGAGATGACCTCTGTTCGTGCGCTGCGACAATTACCGAGTGTGTGCGGGGGGAGTCACGTGCGTTCGTCTGCTCAGTTTCCCGTGGGAAAGGGTTTCATCTTACCATAGGAAATGAAGTCAAATCATTCTCGGTTCGATAAATGAACACTCCAGACTTATGCCAAAAAAACGGAATGGACACAAATTCACCACTAGGTCAAGGGCTTTCCAACTAGACTAAGCAAGCCGTACTTAAGTAGGGTCGGGTAGGTGAACGTGTGCAAACTGGAGTAGAGCAGTTTTGACGACCACCGACGCCGAT
This sequence comes from Acanthosepion esculentum, assembly GCA_964036315.1. Lineage (NCBI taxonomy): Eukaryota > Metazoa > Mollusca > Cephalopoda > Sepiida > Sepiidae > Acanthosepion > Acanthosepion esculentum. The sequence continues at coordinate 80,240,244 of OZ038489.1, read as the reverse complement.
ATGTTAAGCGAGTCCTACGGTGAAAATGCAACCACTATTTTACTTTACCAGAATTAAAAATCTTGACCGATTATGAACGGTTGGCAGTCTTCGAGTAAGCACGGAGCAGCATCTCATTGATTTTGCTACCAGAGAGATTCCCGGCCTATCAGTGACTTCAACAACTGAGAATACGTGTGTAAGTTCAATAATTCAAACCCCGAAGCAATTTAACTACATAAAACCCCGAGCAACGTCGGGCTTTACTGCTAGTCCTTGATAAAATCCAAAGAAGAATCAGCAATATTATTGGCCTTGATCTGGCGTCTCGCCTTCAGCCTCTTTCCCGCTGCCGTAAGGTTGCTGGCCTGTTTTTTCTATCAATACTTTCATGGGAATTGTTCGGATGAGTTCTTCGCTATGGTACCTGGGCTTTATGAATTTAAGCACAGCCCACTACCGTAAGGTAGCCTCTCTGTACATTTTTTATAAATAATTTCATGGTAATTGTTCGGATGAGTTCTTCGCTATGGTACCTGGGCTTTATGAATTTAAGCACAGCCCACTACCGTAAGGTAGCCTCTCTGTACATTTTTTATAAATAATTTCATGCTAATTGTTCGGATGAGTTCTTCGCTATGGTACCTGGGCTTTATGAATTTAAGCACAGCCCACTACCGTAAGGTAGCCTCTCTGTACCTTTTTTATAAATAATTTCATGGTAATTGTTCGGATAAGTTCTTCGCTGTGGTACCTGGACTTTATGAATTTAAGCGCAATACTAGACTGGCATTAAAGTCTCATCAATTTACAGTTGAATTGACTGGATGTAACCGTAAGGTCTAAGCTAACAGTTTCTTTGCTCGTCCTTCTCGCTCGTGGGACTCCCTTCTGGCTCTATGCTTGCCTGCCGTGTAGTATCTGAGTTTCATCAAACGGCAAATGAAATGTTGCAGCCATATCTGGGCTGGAGCTTCACAATACTCTCTTTCTAACCTTGAGTTTAAAACAATTTGCACGGTCTTGTAGGTGATGGATTATTTTCTGCTCTATAGGCTCTTTCCCACAGACGAAACGTCAAAAGCCACTCGCTTTTCTATAGCTCTTTCCGTGGAAAATGTTCAAATAATATACCTTCATTAGCTCCAAAAGTTCGGACTTTTACAGATAAAACCCGTCATGCCGTTGGTAAGAAGGAATCTTCTCGTCGAGAGCCTCTATTTCATGGAGTAGGCTCCAGAGAAAACGCTTCCCTGATCACTACAACCTTAACACCTTTAAGTTTAGGGTTACGGCCACATAGCGTTGAAACACCGGTTCCCGTACGATCACCAGTTACCGTACAAGACGACCTTTTAATTTAAAAAAAAATCCACCAAAATGGTCGTCTTATACTACAGATATAAAATATGAACCTTGAATACCGTGGTGTATGATAAGTTATAACCCTGGGAGATGTGTGTCTCAACAAGCCGTTTAATGGTCACATTCAAGAACTGTGGAACGAATGGATATTTAGCGGGGAAAAGTCATCTAGGCTACCGCAAGCAGACTAGCGGAAACACAGACCCCACTCATAAGGTATTGTAGATTGTGGTAGTTAATTGACAGTATCTCCCCACTTTTTTTTTCAATAGAATGTGAGTGAAAATAAAGCATATATTTATGAATTTAATAAATTCAATGCAATGCATTTTAAAATACGACTTAGCGAGGTGGGGCGACTTGTACGGTGAATATAGTCCGAAACCAACATTAAAATTTGAACGTTTAGTAGTTGTCCAGTCGCCTTGTACGCTAGAATATACAGTAAGTAACGTCGAGCCTGGTCAGTGCCCTGATGGGTGACATTTTGGCAGAACCAGGTGTTGTAATCTTGGATGTGTCGGTGGTGTAATGGATAATGACTTGAAATTGTTGAACAGACAAACGAGTTTTAATTCCAGTTGGGACCGTTATTTTACTTACGCACAAATACGCTTGAGAAAGGTATGAATCTTCTCCCCAAGGTTTGGGTTAATTACTAAGTTTTTTACCAATAAACCATTATTATCTCCCCACGCCCGCTTTCTTGCTGCTTTACATGCCCTAGAAACTCCAATCATCTCTTTTCTGATTCTATCTATCTATCTATCTATCTATATATCTATCTATCTATCTATCTATATCTATATATATATATATATATATATATATATATATATATATATATATATATATATGAATCTTTTTTGCTTCCATTATCCTTCCTCATTGTTTACATGTTTCATCTATTGCATTCTCAGTATCCTTCTATAGAACCATATCTCTGTTGCCTCAAGTCCCCATTTGTGAAGAAATTGTCCAGCACTCACTGCCGTATAAGGAGATTCATATTACAGACCAGTTCAGCATTCCTTGTTTTGTTTCTAATGAAATTTTCCTGTTTCTTAATACTGTGCTTAACCTTTGGAAGGCATCTTTTGCAATTCGAATGCGCCTTCGAATTTAAATGTCACTTTTTCTGTTAAAACTCTTCCAGTAAATTTAAATTTTCATACTTGATTGATTTTGACATCTCTAATTTGTAGCTGGCGTCTTAGGTTGTTCCTCTCGCTGACAACCATATTTCAATTCTTCTCACAACTGATGGTTAGTCATTTCGTCTTGCATTCCTTTATTACATTGCCTAAGACGTCCTGTAGTTTTCATTCTGTGTCTGCCATCAACATAATATCATTTGCATGTCTAACGTTGTTAAGATTCTGCCCACCAATAATAAAACCTGGTACGACATCTAGATGAATAAATCTGGTAAGAAATAATATTTGTGTTATTTGCTTACACCAGCATTTTTTTTAGAACTAACTACTCGTCTGGTTATACTTCTTTCTTTATGCACAGCGTCCTTTCAAGTCGTTGAGGTGGGGGCTACCTAAAACTTGCTGTCTTTTGTAGCTCAAAGCAGCTGTTGGAATTTTACGACCCACTATTTGTTTTGGGGATACCATTTATTCATAAAATTATTTAAGTAGATTATTCGATATTTTCTTATTACATTACTTTCAATATGTCCTGTGAGTGTCGAATTTTTCGAACCCTCCTCCCTCATTATGTATCCCCAAAATTTAATCTGGCTCACTCTGATTGTAAGTATAAGGTACTTGGTAGTTCCCATTTTACATAAATATACTTCTTGCTCGCATGTTCAGTCCCAGAAATCCCCAGTATCTCCGTCGCTATAATTCTCTTCTTAATCTATGAGGAAATAGTCAAGCATTCTCTGTTATATAGGAAGATCGTTATGACTTAGCAGTCCAGTACTCTTAGCTTTTTAACTACCATAATTTTCCTATATCTTAATACTATATTTAATTTCTGGAAGGCACCATTCGCTGTTCTAGTGCGTCTGTTAGCGAATATGTAGTTCTTATTATACACATCAACGCTCACCAAAATGTTGTGGGTTCGTCACTCACATCATAGCAGCAGACATTAGCCTCGTGTTCACGGAGATAAAAGCGTACTTGGCAGGTAATAAAACGTACACAAATAAAAGGAAGAGCATGGAAAATTGTATGTTAATTTCATACAGTTTATTTATATTTTGTGTATGTATTGGTGTGTGTATTGTTTAGGCTACAATTGTTTTATGGTACATGTGATGAAAGAGAGAATTTACTCCGTAGTATTATAAGCCATATCACAGAGAGAAGTCGGACACGTGTTGTCCATACCAAGATAAAATGCATGGTTATTAGCACAAGCATGAGCTCAAATGCGAAATGCAAATCGGAGGTACCGAAATCAAACACGTGCGGAAATATGAATATCTGGAAAGTGTTTTGAGACCGGAGACACTGAAATACGGAAGGAGTATTGGGTTAGCCAAGGAATCATCCCAAAAGATAACCAGAGTAATAAGATATAGGACATTTTCGCTAAAATACATGGAAAAGAGGACTAAACTACTATGTGATATATGTCCTCCTGTACGGCGGTGAGTGCAGGACGATCTCCTCAAAGATGAAGAAGAGACTTGAAGCAATAGAAATGTGATTCTACAGAAGGATGCTGCTAACATCATGTGAGTAACGACGAAGTTTTGGAGAAAATTGAAACAGAAAGGAAACTAATACATAACATCAGGAAAAGACAGTTGAGGTTTCTGGGGCATATAATGAGGACGTGGTGATTGGAAAATCTTACGGCACAGATAGAGGGTAAGTGAGATGAAAGAAATCAACGCATGACATATTTAATGGGCTTGAGTAAATGGATAGTGGAACAAGGTTTAGGAGAAATAACAGAAAGACAAAGTTTATTAAGTGGTACAAAGGACAGGAGAAGCCATGATCGTCTACGTACCAAGTGGACGCTGCATATAAAAGAAATATTGGAAGGACGCGTGACAATATATTAGTTACAAAATCTTGTTTTATAATCGCAATTGAAAACATCAACTAAAATAGTTAATACTTTTTTTTAGAACTTTTTTAGAACTTTTTTTTAGAACGTTTTTTAGAACTTTTTTTTAGTGGCTTTGCTTCCTTGCATGGAGGTGATACCAAAATCGGTATCACCTCCATGCAAGGACGTAAAGCCACTAAGACACAAGGGGTTAGTGGGTATGGAAGAATTAGGAGCAGAGACATTAATAATAAGCGGCAAGAGGAAAGAGTAATCAGGAGAAGAGTAGATAGCGATTGACATTGCATTTAAACTTTTTCAGATTAAATTTGGTTGGAAAGTGTTAGGGGGTCTCCCCTTTTTACACAAATGGACTCACCCAAGGTATACATATACTACCGCCAGTGAATACCCAGGGAGTAATATTAGAAAAGGATAGCGCAAGAGTCACAGTTAGCGAGCACGTAGACTCAGTAAGGAGTCATACCGCGATACTTCAATACTAAGACTGTATATATATTATTGCTACTAACCCGCATTCTTGGATCTACTAACCTGTATTACCAGTTTGTATTATTACATTTATTTTCCTTATCCATTCCTGGCGTTTGTTATTCATTGATATCGGATTTCATCCCGGAATCCACAACTGAAAGCATGGAGCCAGGATGGGGCACACAAACGAGAAATGCGAGAGAAGAAACTGTTAGCATAGAACTTGCGGTGACACCTATTTAGTCCAACTGTAAATTGATGAGACCTCGACGCTAATCTAGTACTGCACTTAAATTAAAAAAACACCAGGTACCATACAGCATTCCTTGTTTTGTTTCTAATGAAATTTTCCTGTTTCTTAATACTGTGCTTAACCTTTGGAAGGCATCTTTTGCAATTCGAATGCGCCTTCGAATTTAAATGTCACTTTTTCTGTTAAAACTCTTCCAGTAAATTTAAATTTTCATACTTGATTGATTTTGACATCTCTAATTTGTAGCTGGCGTCTTAGGTTGTTCCTCTCGCTGACAACCATATTTCAATTCTTCTCACAACTGATGGTTAGTCATTTCGTCTTGCATTCCTTTATTACATTGCCTAAGACGTCCTGTAGTTTTCATTCTGTGTCTGCCATCAACATAATATCATTTGCATGTCTAACGTTGTTAAGATTCTGCCCACCAATAATAAAACCTGGTACGACATCTAGATGAATAAATCTGGTAAGAAATAATATTTGTGTTATTTGCTTACACCAGCATTTTTTTTAGAACTAACTACTCGTCTGGTTATACTTCTTTCTTTATGCACAGCGTCCTTTCAAGTCGTTGAGGTGGGGGCTACCTAAAACTTGCTGTCTTTTGTAGCTCAAAGCAGCTGTTGGAATTTTACGACCCACTATTTGTTTTGGGGATACCATTTATTCATAAAATTATTTAAGTAGATTATTCGATATTTTCTTATTACATTACTTTCAATATGTCCTGTGAGTGTCGAATTTTTCGAACCCTCCTCCCTCATTATGTATCCCCAAAATTTAATCTGGCTCACTCTGATTGTAAGTATAAGGTACTTGGTAGTTCCCATTTTACATAAATATACTTCTTGCTCGCATGTTCAGTCCCAGAAATCCCCAGTATCTCCGTCGCTATAATTCTCTTCTTAATCTATGAGGAAATAGTCAAGCATTCTCTGTTATATAGGAAGATCGTTATGACTTAGCAGTCCAGTACTCTTAGCTTTTTAACTACCATAATTTTCCTATATCTTAATACTATATTTAATTTCTGGAAGGCACCATTCGCTGTTCTAGTGCGTCTGTTAGCGAATATGTAGTTCTTATTATACACATCAACGCTCACCAAAATGTTGTGGGTTCGTCACTCACATCATAGCAGCAGACATTAGCCTCGTGTTCACGGAGATAAAAGCGTACTTGGCAGGTAATAAAACGTACACAAATAAAAGGAAGAGCATGGAAAATTGTATGTTAATTTCATACAGTTTATTTATATTTTGTGTATGTATTGGTGTGTGTATTGTTTAGGCTACAATTGTTTTATGGTACATGTGATGAAAGAGAGAATTTACTCCGTAGTATTATAAGCCATATCACAGAGAGAAGTCGGACACGTGTTGTCCATACCAAGATAAAATGCATGGTTATTAGCACAAGCATGAGCTCAAATGCGAAATGCAAATCGGAGGTACCGAAATCAAACACGTGCGGAAATATGAATATCTGGAAAGTGTTTTGAGACCGGAGACACTGAAATACGGAAGGAGTATTGGGTTAGCCAAGGAATCATCCCAAAAGATAACCAGAGTAATAAGATATAGGACATTTTCGCTAAAATACATGGAAAAGAGGACTAAACTACTATGTGATATATGTCCTCCTGTACGGCGGTGAGTGCAGGACGATCTCCTCAAAGATGAAGAAGAGACTTGAAGCAATAGAAATGTGATTCTACAGAAGGATGCTGCTAACATCATGTGAGTAACGACGAAGTTTTGGAGAAAATTGAAACAGAAAGGAAACTAATACATAACATCAGGAAAAGACAGTTGAGGTTTCTGGGGCATATAATGAGGACGTGGTGATTGGAAAATCTTACGGCACAGATAGAGGGTAAGTGAGATGAAAGAAATCAACGCATGACATATTTAATGGGCTTGAGTAAATGGATAGTGGAACAAGGTTTAGGAGAAATAACAGAAAGACAAAGTTTATTAAGTGGTACAAAGGACAGGAGAAGCCATGATCGTCTACGTACCAAGTGGACGCTGCATATAAAAGAAATATTGGAAGGACGCGTGACAATATATTAGTTACAAAATCTTGTTTTATAATCGCAATTGAAAACATCAACTAAAATAGTTAATACTTTTTTTTAGAACTTTTTTAGAACTTTTTTTTAGAACGTTTTTTAGAACTTTTTTTTAGTGGCTTTACTTCCTTGCATGGAGGTGATACCAAAATCGGTATCACCTCCATGCAAGGACGTAAAGCCACTAAGACACAAGGGGTTAGTGGGTATGGAAGAATTAGGAGCAGAGACATTAATAATAAGCGGCAAGAGGAAAGAGTAATCAGGAGAAGAGTAGATAGCGATTGACATTGCATTTAAACTTTTTCAGATTAAATTTGGTTGGAAAGTGTTAGGGGGTCTCCCCTTTTTACACAAATGGACTCACCCAAGGTATACATATACTACCGCCAGTGAATACCCAGGGAGTAATATTAGAAAAGGATAGCGCAAGAGTCACAGTTAGCGAGCACGTAGACTCAGTAAGGAGTCATACCGCGATACTTCAATACTAAGACTGTATATATATTATTGCTACTAACCCGCATTCTTGGATCTACTAACCTGTATTACCAGTTTGTATTATTACATTTATTTTCCTTATCCATTCCTGGCGTTTGTTATTCATTGATATCGGATTTCATCCCGGAATCCACAACTGAAAGCATGGAGCCAGGATGGGGCACACAAACGAGAAATGCGAGAGAAGAAACTGTTAGCATAGAACTTGCGGTGACACCTATTTAGTCCAACTGTAAATTGATGAGACCTCGACGCTAATCTAGTACTGCACTTAAATTAAAAAAACACCAGGTACCATAGCGAAGATCTCCTCCGAAGAATTACCATGACATTTTTTATAGAAAAGACTTTACGGCGGTGGGATGTGACTGAAGCCAAGCCGCCAGATCAGGACCAATAATATTGCTGATTCTTCTTTTGATTTGTATCATTCCTTCAAATTCTAAAATCAACCTAGATTTGTAAAGATTCCAATGAGAAAGAGCATAGTTTGGTCTTCTAAATTAGAAGCGTTTGGGCCGTCTAATCAGCTTACATGCGCAAAATAAACTAAAAATAAAAACTTACCAGCATTTGCAAAATCTATGAAGGTATTCTTCGCGCTCACTAGAAATTTCCAGCAACAGAGATATAACACTAATGGACAAACACTGAGAATGTCGTTGATATAGTGAGTAACGAGGAAGCTTTAAGAGAAATAGGACCCAATGGTAACAATCAGAATAAGACAGATGAAATTTCTGGGACACATAATGAGGAAAGAAAACCTGGAGAACTTAAAACACACAAGATATAGTGAAGGCAAATAAAAAAAAAGCAGGAAAAACAGCAAGTAATTTACAGAACCAGTTGAACAGTGTGAATGAATGGCGGACCAAGGATAAAGCGTGATGTTTTATAAGCAACCGTTACTTGGAGCAAAAAAAAAAGATACGAAGTTTTGAAAAGACATAATAGGTTCTGTTGCTTCAGGACAGGGCATATAAAAGATATATTTATTTCTAATTGAATGTACAGTCTAAATTTATGTGAAAGGGTACTGAAATATCTCCCCAGCCAACATTCCAAAATTTTACCAAATGACTTACCAGTTTTTTGGGGGGTTTTGCGGACGGTCGGGGTCGGTCAGTTAGGCTAAAAACTTTTCAGCACTCTCTTCTTATTTTCCCTTTCGTTTTCTTACTTATTTGTTTTCTTATGGCTTTAAAAACGTCATTGCTTACATATTCAGTCTATGATATTCTCAGCATCTTTCGGTATAACCACATTGCTGTTTCCTCAAGTCTTTTCTTCATCTGTGAAATGATTGTCCAGCATTCACAGCCATATAAGGAGATCGATATTACATAACAGTTAAGTACTCTTTTCTTTGTTTCTAACGAGATTTTCTTGTTTCTTATTACTCTGCTTAGATTCTGACCGGAATCTTTCGCTATCCCAATGCGCCTTTGGATTTCGGTGTCATACTTCCCGTCCTCTGTTAAAACAATTCCCAAATATTTAAATGTTTGTATTTGCTTGATTTTGGTATCTCCAATTTGTAGTTCGCATGTTAGACTCTTCTTTTTGCTGATAATCATATATGCTGTCTTTTTACAATTGATACTTAGTCCTTTCTTCCCGCTTTCCTTTACTACCTTTTGTATGAGTTCTTGTAATTTCCTTTGTATATTTATTGAATTCATTTTCGGTTCTCACGCAGGTGGTTTTCTCTTAGTATATATTCTATATTATTCTAATATCCTTCACAAATAAATTAAGCTTACCTGACAGTACAACTATGTCTTTACAACGTACATTGCCAAACGCTTTTTCATAATCTATAAAACATAAGTATACATCCGTTTGCATTTGTATTGCTCTTTCTAATATCATTCTGAACATAAATTCGCAAACCTTGTTTCGGTATCTTTAACGAAACTGAATTGTTATAGTTCTATTTCCGGTTTAATTCTGCTGCGCAGGACAACAGAATTCGGATGTTAAGTTTTGTTATGTGGCTCAGTAGGCTGATTGTCCGATGGAGTTCGCATCGACTACACTTCTTTTAAGTCTTTTCATAAAAAATACGACGTCCATTTTTCATCACAGTAACCTTTCAAAAATGGTTCCCGTAGCAACAATCAAACTTTTATCAATGCATGTAAAATACATTTGTCCTTATTTTCTCGTCAGTTTCATTTGAAACCAAGTGATACAAATCGATCCATGCCCTTCCCAAATACACAGCGTCCTGTGTATGACGATAAACTACATCCGGCTGCAAGACCTCTCATCGGGAATTTTTGAGGAGCGTTGTATCACCTATCAATTGCTATTATTCCCAGGTGTCACTCTGACTCGGGGTGGTAGCACCTGTAAGGCTCCCAACTATGGGCAAATAGTTAACCCCAAACTGGGATCAAAACACTATGAAAGTATAAAAATAGATTTTTATAGTAAAAATACCATCAATACATTATTGGAAAAAATATTACCAGCAATACAGTTGACTCTTGACAAAAACCGTCTTTACAAAAATACGTCAATGAAACCTGATCTAGAAACTGATTTCTTACAAAGAATACATATTCTATTCATAAAAATCATGTCGGCATTAAATAACCAATTGATTTGGATATGCCGTAAGAAAACAAACCAAACTAAAGTCACTGGGGCGGAATGAACGCATCTAACTCTTTCTGCTTTATCTTTTCCAAAGTAGGGTTAAACCAGAAAACGAGTATTCCTGTCCTATCTGGGATGGAGCTCCACAAACCTCACAGCCTTGATCGTGTTCAAAATCGTTTACACGATCTTTCTGGGGGGGTGACTTATTCGCCACTCTGAGTCATCTTTCGTACAGACACAAGATTGCGAGTTTATTGTTATTGTCATGCGAATTTTACAAATTAGTTTCTTTTCCTCTAGTTCAGACCTTTAAGTCTATGACACGTCATATTATTCCAGATAACCCTAAACACAATCATTTTCTCCATGTTCCAACAGTTAGGAAAAAATCCAACACAGTCAGCTTTTCCCCAAGAATTGACACATTTTGGCTCTTCGTTGATTGATTTGTTTTTACGGCTTATTAGCAGGTTATTTAAAGCCAGATTTGAATTTGTAGCTTGTAAAAGGTTTTTGGGAGATGATAATGATTTAGTAATACAAGTCCTACTAATTAAGAGAAAACGTGGATTCATACATTTTCCTGAGGGTAAGTGAATATAACGAACCCGACTAGAATTCGAACTCGGCTCTCCGATTAACAATTCCAGTCCATTATTCATTACTCCACGCACACATTCAAGCTTACAGCATCTGGTATTTACAAGCGGTCACCCGTTTATATACTAAGCTCGATGTTGCACACTTTTTAGAATAAACTTCCTTTAATAATTCTTCTATGTCTCATCTCCTTTCAGGATGTTAGAGAACATGGGTCTCCACAATTTCCTGTGCTTTTTAGCTCTTAATAAAGTTTTTCTTTTTGTTATCTCTCCTAATCCCTGTTCTAACAACCATTTACAAATTACGTAGGTTACGCGCTGCTTTCCTCTGTCCCTCTTGCCTTCACTATCTCCTGTGAGTGTCAAATTTTCCAAGTTCTCTTTCCTCATTGTGCGCACTAGAAATTTCAACAGTCTCTTTCTGATTATAAGTATAAGTGTCCTTTTCGTTTGTATTTTCTCATCACTGTTCACATAGGTGAGATTTGCGTTTAGGAAGCAGGAAGAAGTCAGATGGAGCTAAGTCTGGTGAGTAAGGTGGATGGGATAGCAATTCAAGCTACAGTTGTAAGATTCAACTACTGAAACTTGAGCATGGGCGCGTTATCTTAGAGGAAGATCACACGCTTTCAACTTACAACTGCATTTCGACTTGATCGCTTCCTTCAGTTGTCTTCATTTTGATGCAAAGTACCATCTATTAATAGTTTTTCCCTTTTCCAGATAGTCTATCAATGTTACGCTTTCAGAATCCCAAAAATTAGAAGCCATCTCCCTGCCAACAAGCTGCCGGCTTGAACTTCTTCAGGATTTGAGAACCAGAATGTTTCCACTGTTTCCTTTGATTCAGGTTTGAAGTAGTTAAACCAGGTTTCATATTGAGTTACTGATTTCCAGTGGAAATTCTCAGGTTCAGTTTGAAAGCGAGTCAGAAGTGTCCTGGAGATGTCACCCTTTTCAGCTTCTGCTCTAGTGTCAGCATTCTTCGGAACCATCATGAAGACAGCTTGCTGATCCACAAGATCTCAGTTCAAACAGTATGGAACAAACGAGAACTAATCCCAATGGACTTAGCTATCTGCTGGACAGTAAAACGTCCGTCATTTAAAACCATACGGTGAATAGAATCAACTTATTCATTAGTGGTTGATGTTTTTGGACAGCCTGACCCAGGATGATCTTCTGTGTTGTCCCAACCACGCTTGAATTCCGCAGTCCATTTCTTCACAGTAATATAAGAAGAGGAAATCTCGGCATGTGTTTGGACCATGACCTCGTGCATTTCATTTGGTACCATACCTTTCTATGCTCGGGTTTTTATTTTGTTCATTTTTAGATTTATCGCACACCTCTTACCTTTGTATAGGTCTCACCTGCACAGAAATTAAAACAGAAATCTGAATTAGTTTTCTAGTTTTTTTTTAAAGAAGTCATAATCCTTTGCCACAACAAAAATGTTCAGCTATAGCTCTTCTTTCTGGGTAAGGCTTTCTGAACGACCCTCGTATATATATATATATATATATATACTTTGAATATACGCTCTTTAGCGCTAGAGGGCGTCGTCAGTGATGTTCTGAAATGGATCATTGGGCAGTTTCGGGTCTTTCAAACATCATACTGACCTCACCAAGTCGACCCCATCAGAGCTGATCGGACTCTGATACGCCCTCTAAAAATGCTTACAGACACTAACTTCTATAATATACCCCGTCATCGCGCATTTGATTGGTAGTTGATCAATAGCCAATCACAATGGTGTGTGCTCTATTTAAGTTGTTTGCGGGGAATTTTTTTTTTTTTTTTGGACACCCTTTCATCGGATACTTAGAAGGTAATTATGTTTTCCGTTTTACCCACATCCCAGTAAGATACCTAGTACATCTAATATATTGCTTTTTACAAAAATAAAAGGGAATTCGACCTTAAAAGGACTTTAAAAAACTTATTTACGAATAAAATAAATTACAACGAGTTAAACCGAGAGTACAAATAGATATAATTAATAAATTGTTTAAAACATATTGACGAGTTAAAAAACCTTTAATCTATCGAAAATAAATTTTCGATTATAAAAGAAAAATTACGAAACGGGACGAGGGGTAATTTTAATACACCCATTCGTCGGATACTTAAAAGGTAAATATGTTTTCCGTTTTTATCCACTTCCCCTCAAGTTTCATTTTACATCTAATATATTACTATTTACAAAAAAAATAAAATAAAAATAAATTCGGCCATTAAAAGACTAAATTACTAGTTTTTACGTTTAAGATAAATAACTTACAGCGAGTTAAACCGATAGTACATATAAATATCATAATGAAAATCGTTTAAAATATATTGGCAAGTAAAAAAAACAGTGGTTATGCGATATAATTCTTCAACATTTACGCTGAATGAACGTAAATAATAAGTAAATAACATGAAATAAATAGCGTATGTTACTTGTGTAAATAAAGAGCCAAACTGATTTCGCGAGAATTGAAGAAAAAGAGATAATAAATAGGATAAAAAATTAACTAAGTAGAATAAAAAAAACACGCTTTCCTTCCACCTTTCCTTTGAAGATTTGTATATATTATTTACAAAGGCTGACTAAACGAAACGTGTAAATAAAAAAAAAAAAAAAACTAAAAAACTGTTTTCAATTATAAGTATACATATTTACAAACCGACTACGGCTTTGCATAAAATTAATGGATTAACATTTAATTTAGATTTTCCTTGGTTTGCTCGTCCATGCACTTGCTCGTTTTAGCCACAACCATTTAGCTGCTCTTTCTGCTGTATCAGTAATGGTTTGGATGGCCTTACGTTTCTTATTTCCCACTATCCCAATATCTGTTAAGGCACTGACTAGTGATTTTGCCACAAACCCTCTTGTGCCTACTTCAATTGGCTTGCAGCATGCCTTCCATCCATTATTCCTGCAGTTTTCCAGTAATTCATCGTATTTTAATTTTTTTCTTTCACTGGCTTCTTCTACATTATCCTCATAGCAGACTGTTAGCTCCCACATGATGATTTTCTTTAGTTTATTCGAAAAGAGGACTAGGTCTGGACGCAATCGGGTCTTGGAAATGTGATCGGGGAAGTTTAGCCTTTTACCTAAATCCACCCTAAGTTCCCAGTCTGTTGCACATGATAAACAATTGGGTGCGGTCATTTTCTTTGGGTTCGGTTTCGCGCCAGCTTTAATAAAATTTATGACGTTCCTATTTGGATTCGGTCTGTTTGTACGGACGGCTGTACTAACGACTTCTGCTATTTCTTTCAGTATTTGATCATGGCGCCATCTGTACCTACCATCAGCTAGGGCTGATTTGCAGTTGCTAAGAATATGTTTCAAAGAACCTATTTGACCGCATAGGGGGCATAAAGGCGATTCTGATTTAGTCCATAACTGTAGGTTAACGGGGCTTGGTAGAAGGTCGTAAACAGATCGGATCAAAAAATTCGTGCCCAATTCGTTACGCCATAATTCTGACCATCCGATTTTCCTAGGTATTATAGTCTCCCATTTTGTCCATGAACCCTGTTGTTTAAACCCGATCATCTTTGCTACTCTCATTTCCTCTTCCCCTGCGCGAATTTCATTCAATAAGAGTTGGTGTTTTTCCTTACCTACGGCCTTATCAATTCTAACAGTAGGAAAGAAACCCAGCCCTGCACGACCCGTGGCAACAGTGCCTAGCACCACTTTTTCACGAAGACGCTCTTCTGCCAATTTCAACTCCTTTACAGCGCTCCATTTCCTGCCAGTTAGAACCTCAACATTTGCTCCCACTACATTTGGGTCCTTGGAGAATTTGTATTGTATGACTGTACGAACCTTAGCGACTTTATATTCTTCTACCAGGCTTTTGAAAGGAAGTTGAAGAATGTTGGAGTTTCCGTAAAGGGCGGCGCTACTTAGACACTTTGGCAGACCCAGCCATCTCCGTAAGCGGGAATTAATCTTTTTTTCAATATGTACTACGGTAGAGGTGGTGAACTCATATATAGAAAATGTTCAGCTATAGCTCTTCTTTCTGGGTAAGGCTTTCTGAACGACCCTCGTATATATATATATATATATATATATATATATATATATATATATATATATAGCTTACTTTTTATGATTACACGGGAAATTAAAAATTATTAGATTTGTTGATAAAAATTCCCTATTAAACCAAAGAAGTGAATTAACCGTAAATTATAGGCATAGCTTACCTTTCACCTTACAATATGGTTAAACATTTGGTAGTACTATTTCATATGGTCATAATTAGGAAACAAATTGCGGTGCAGCGTCTATGAATGATTATGTTATTTTGTTTATTTGAATTTAATATAGCTATGTATTTCTGTTTAGTCGGTATTATCAACATCTTGTACAAATATTACACATTTTTTTATTTTTAAACACTTAAATTGTATTTACTGGTTTCTTAAAGAAGCCCTTTTTATTATCAACTATAGAATATGTTACAATTACCTCTACGTTTGATTATCTTCCTACCCCTCCCCTTAGCTTCTTATAAAATTGAAAAGGTTAATTTCTTTCATAATTATGATGCATTGATGCCACTCATTTATAGTTTGTGTTAATTTTTGGTCTGACACTCATGACGTTGTCTAGAATTATATTTCAAACAACATTTTACAATTGTTCAAAATTCCCCATATTTTAGGGTTTTTTTTTAATTTAGCGTAGGTCTGACACCTAATTGGTTAATCAGGGTAAACCCACAAGTCTCATTTTAATTTTAATTTTGATATTTTTTTTATCTGCTTTTGAAATTTACATTAATTTTTTATTCACCAGTTATTTACCATCGCCCGAAGAAGCACAACTGTAGTGCTGAGGAATAAAAGCCATTGTGTAGCGATTTCTAACATGTTTTTGTTTAAATCTCATATAATAAATAATATTAAGCTCTACACTGTATTGAGCCCTTTTTTAAAATGAAATACTACAGACAGGGCAATTATACTCCAATTGTTCTTATCCCATAAAAGAATATATATATATATATATATATATATATATGTATATGTATATGTATATGTATGTGTGTGTGTGTGTGTGTGTGTGTGTATTCAGTTTTATATAAATATACAACGGGTACTCAAAAACATAAATATATGTGTATACAGAGGTGTGTGGATGTAACAAAATGTCTAATCATATGTGCGTGGGCATCAGAAAAAGTCAAGCATACAATGTTGCCAACGAGTTATCTGAAAATGAATGGATAAACAGCACGTTCTCAGTGCCATCTTACAATTAATGATTATTTCTCTATTCTTGTTTTCATCGATTGCATAGTCAGGCAGTTCTTCCCATTTGGTTTCTGAATGTTCCTCTCGGCACAATGCCGTCTGCATAAGGCATTTTGCTAAACTTCGGCTGAGAAATACAGTAAATATTTTACTTTAATAATTTCCGCTTTGAAGTCAAAATCGGATTCACCTGTTTTAAATTATAAATTAGATGCCGACAAAAACTATGAACTGTTGGCAACTTACTGGACAAAGCAAATGAAAAATAACAAGCCGGTCTTGTTTTTCTGATGTTTTCGGTTTTAAACAAACGAAAACGTAGAAACATTTTCGCACGATCAAATGTCTAAAAAGTTCGAGAATAGCCATTCTATTTAAGCTGGAAGCAAAACCAACAACTTCTGACATCAAACTGTTCGACCAGACGTCTAAATTGTTTGCTTCCTGTATTGAAGACGTTTGAAAAGAAAAACAGCGTCTGACACAGAAACCTGAATGAATTGACCACTTCCTCTGCTTTTTTCATTTTATTATTTTTGTTTTCAGTTTTCGAAGTATCAAGCACAGAATGACCATAACCATTGGACATACTTAGACACGTTCGATCACAGTTAGAGAAAGATTGTGAATGTTATCACTTTGAAATCAATATATTAACGGTCGACACACATTTTACAATTCCTGACACGTCAGGCTACTTTGATCTGTTTGTTTGAATTTCTTTAGTAATTGTTTAGTATTAGCCATAAAAACACTTTCAAAATGAAAAACAAAAACAATTCCTTAATTGTTCAATTACTAAACAGGGTGAATCTCAGCTGCAAGAACAATAAACACCCTAAAGTTAATCCCAGTGCATCTATCTTTTTAGAAGAAATTGATAATATTTCACAGGAGCGCCCCAACTATAAGCACATATATACTAATGGCATAAAACATTGATAAAGTCGAATGTCCAGCCGATCTTTAAGATATTACAATACAAAAACGGCTACCTGACAATCAGCTACATTTAGGGCTTTATCTATAGCCAAAGACTTAGCTTAGACGTGATAACAAACAATGAACCAGACAACTTCATATTTTTCTTATATTGACTCTCTGCACTTACACCAATTAGCAATAAATAAACAAACAACCTCTTAATAGTTAAATTTCTCAGCAGGTTCAATTTTATCAGCAAGAAAAAAAAACTTGTCTTCTTATGTGTAGCCATATCGGCCTCCATGAAAATGGAAAAAAATCTGATATGACAACAAATTTTAGCATCCCGCTACCACTTTTTTACCAATCTCAATTTCTGTGCAAAAAGTGGATCACAGAGCTTATCAAGCTTCATACATATTTTCAGGAAATCTCAACTTCTGATTGGTCACTTAATATTTAAATCATGTCCGAATAACATCGACCTAGTTTCTGACCTGACAAAAAATAATTCCGCCAAAATCTGTCAATGTCTTTTTCGATGATTACGTTGATTATAAATATCAGACACAACTTCGTTCTTCCTCTTTCTTGATTTCATCCGCCTACAAAAAATATAGCCTTAAATGAAACTGCGTTCAGATCCCCAGTTCGGGCGGTCGCTGAAAACATATTCACACACACACACACACACACACACACACACACACACACACACACACACACACACACACACATACACGTACGTACGAAATCTTCCAAACTACATTACAGACATACGAAACTTTTCAAACTTCATTTCAAACTACGAATATTCAACTACAAGCAATGGAAATTTAATTACAAGCATTACGGAACATTCAACTCTTCTAAAGCTAAAAGTTTATTCAGCATTTTCTCAGCTATATAATTCTTTCAACTCTCTAACAGTGAACATTTTGAGCGACAAGTTCAACTTTTGTGAGCTCGGATAAAAATATTTCATTAGTAAAAACTTTAATTCTTTTATTTTGCTTTTATTTTTACTATAAAAATGTATTTTTCTATTTTCATAGTGTTTTGACCCCAGCTTAAGTGTCCACTATTTGTCCATAGCTGAACAGATGCTATCACTCGAGTCAGAGTGAACATGTGAACAACTGCAATTAAGAGGTAATACCACTCTCCTACAAACATCTTGATCAGAGGCTTTGCTACTGGGTGTAGTTTACGCTCATACTCTCGGATGGAAAAATTCGCCCAGTTAGGAATGAGAATAGGACCCACCTATTCCACTCACCGATTTCTTTTGAAAAATGAACATCTAAATATACAGCATGTCAGGAGGTATATACTGTAAAACATTTTCTAACCGACCGTAGTGACCTTGCCAATATGTGTCAACGATTTTATGGTATGGCTAGTCTAGAGGACCTTTTCAGAAACGCGGACATACAAATGAACTATTCTGGGTTCTGTTTGAAATAAAAGAATACCATCTGAAGAAGGCCGGAGCGTACAACGACCGAAATGTCGTGAATATGACAATAAGGTTGAGGAAAACAGTCGGAACAATGTAAAAAGTGTAAACCGTTACATTACTTCATCTAATAGAGACAGATATATACATATATGTATGTAAAACTTTTAGATAGAGTATATGTGCAAAAGGGCAATATGAATGAAGTTTCCCTTTTGTCTTTATTCATATATATAGCTGTAGACATAATTATTCGTATCCACTGAATATTTGCATATTTTCTAAGGAAATGCAAATATTTGAAAGTACTTACTGAAGTTGATTCTGAGTTTATTAGTGATTAAATCGTGAAATTTTTAGAAGTTTCCATTTATGATATTCATAGTTTTAGATTTTTCTAAAAAAAAGTGCTGCTGTCCAAAATTATTCACACCTCTTATGAAATAATATAGCTCTATGGAATTTTTTTTATTTTGAATTTTACTTCAATAACCCTTTGAAAATATAATAGTATTCTAAAACGTAATGAAGAAGACAATATGTGAATGCCACGTACCACAATAACTCATTGTGTTGAGAATAAATTAAGGACTGGCAGAAAACGGTTAATTTCTGAGAGAATGGAAAGGAAAATTGTTAGAGATGTCTTGAAGAATTCTCACTAAATGCCAAAGGACATTGTCAATGATGTGAAGAGTTGAATATATCGACGTAGACTATCACTAGATGCTTTCATCGAGCAGAATTTCGAGCTTGTCACCCAAGGAAAACTCCCTTGCTTAAACTAAAAAATAAAATGCAGATTAACTTATGCTAGAAGCCATCTAGATCATGGTAGTGAATATTGGAACTCTGTTTTATTGTCAGATGAAACCAAACTAGAATTATTTGGTCACATGAATGCCCGTGATGTATAAAGGAAAGTGAATGAGCTCACAAACCAAAAGATACCATCTCTACAATTAAGCACAGTGATGGGAGCATTCTGCTCTGGGGATGTTTTGCAGCTTCTGGGCCAGGAGAACTAGTGAGAGTACAGGGTATAATGGATAAAGAGCAGTATTTAGCTATTCTTAAAAACAATATAAAACTAAGTCTTTGGGGCGTCACTGAACATTCCAATATGACAATAACCCGAAACACATGGCATGAATTATTACAAAATACTTAGATGACAGCAAAATTAAGGTACTGGCGTACCCTGCACAGTACTGACCTAATCCTCACTGAAAATTTATTTGAAGAAAAATGTAAGAGAAAACACTCATTTAAATTTGGACGAACAAGAAGCTACTGCCAAGGAATAATGGAGCAAAATATCTATCAGTGTGTGTCGTGATCTTGTAAGGAACTATGAAATATGGTTAAAGATAACAATGATGAATAAAGGTTACACAATTGTTTATTGGGGTTAGAAGGCTAATAATTTTGTCGTAAGTTAATTTTTTGTGCTTTTGTTTTATTGTTTGACATTAAAACAAAGATCTTTCAAATCCAAATCCATTATTCCATCATTTGTGAAAAGGGTCAATAATCCTATCCACAACTGTGTGTATATATATATATATATATATATATATATATATATATATATATATATATATATATATATATATATATATATATTATTACCTTGAACTTTTTAGTTAGTATTAAAGGAATGGTTTTACTGATAGAAACGGAAATACATGGTCGAATCCCCACGTGGTTTCCATTTTTCCCATAAGTATTTCTCAATACCTAACCCGGTTGAAATTAATTTCATTGATTAAAATAACATGTGTACCCACTAAATATAACGTTTTTCATAATAAAAAATAAGCTCTGATTAAAAATCTATTATATATATATATATATATATCTATATATATATATGTGTGTGTGTGTGTGTGTGTGTGGAGGAAAGATGTATAACAAATTGGAAATTTTTTTGTGTGATGCGTTTCGCCCTTTAGGACGTCATCGGATTAGATTTGTTTACTTTGATTCGACTACACATGCGCATGAAGGAGAGATGCAGTGAATTTTAAATTTTGAATTTTTTTATTTTATTTTAATAATGTGTTTTGGGTAATCTCATTCAGATTCTTTTTCCTCTTGTTTCCATCATCTTTGTTAATACATATTTTACACATGGTGGAGTTAAGGCATATGCATTGCAACTAAAAGTAATCATTTTTTCCCATGTTGCTATAGATTTGGTGCTCCAGATCACGAATAAAAAAAAAAATTATTAAATTTCATAAAAGTATTTAGGGAGATCCAGTCGGCTATACAATTTTATTGTAAATTGATGCCTTTACGGAAGTCAAAACACAAATTTCTTAAAATAAAAAAAAAATGAAAATTCGTAATCTGGCTTTCTTTTTATATTTATTAATATCGATTAATTTCAGATTACGATTTTCATTTTAAGAAAGCACGTGGTATAAGCAAATTTTTTTTGGGGGGGGCTTCCGTAAGGGGTTCAATTTACAATGATCTTGCCTAGCAAACTGGACGCCCCTATTAACTTCTATAAAATTTAATAATTTGTTTTTATTAATCTGAAGTGTTTAATCTATATTAATATGGAAAACAAACGATAAAAATGTTCTGGTCGCAGTAACTCTTGTTCACCTTATATGTAAATATAAATCCTGCCGACGCAATAAATATGCAATATAGGCCAAATATTCGTCGAATTTCAAAAGATTATTTCGACAGCGGTTGGTCGTTAAATACTATCTTAGAAAATATTTCGATAAAATATACCAAACTAGAATAGAAATAAATAAGAAAATACTTATATAAGATGTCTTATCTAAAAAGAAAAAAAATTTTTTTGAGGAGAAGGGCCTTTTCGAATAAATACATAATTTTGTTATTAAGAAATGACAACCATGTTATAAATCAAGAGCCAATTAAGTGCTGACATGTTAAAGTGAATGACAAGTAAATCAAATTACTAGCCGTGAATTAAAATTTCAATCGTAATATCAGCAGGACATATCACGAATTCATCCGCCATACTTCCGGCCGGGTCAGTTCTAATATGAGAAGCGTTAATGATTTTCCGATTAATGTTTTATGAGGTTACCTGTCAAATCACGGTTTGACAAAGTTTCTTCGAAGATGGTTCCGCAAAAATAACTCTGACTACGATATTCACAAATTCGGATTTTATCTATAATCTTATTCAGAACACCAAAAATAGTTATGGTGTAGGTACAAATTTGCAAGGATTTCAGCGCAGAAAAATATCAGCGGCAGCAGTAGCAGCTCACACTTTCCCACCCACAAAGGGTTACGTGTGTTCGCCCCCTATCCAAAAAAAAACAAAACAAAAAACGGTTAGTTTGAAACATGACACGTTTCAAGTAAGGGGTTTGTCTTCTTTTATGTGCCTGGTCTCTACAGGTTGTGACAATCATGGCTCACCAAAGCTTCCTATTTAGTGTATTGGGGTATCAGATCATTATTCAAACATATCTTGTTAAATATAACAAACAATGAATGTCTATTATGTTTGATCATGAGCCGTTCCAAACATCGTATTGTTGCTTTAATTTCAGGAGAAAATAAAGACAAAAATTGTCCAACATTTAGATATTTTTTGATCAAAGCTTTTGGATTACATGAGCCATTTTAGAGTAGTTATATGGACATTGAAAAAAGATATTTACCATCAGAGATGATATTCTGTTATGCTGACATAGAAGATTGCTATTGGACGATAACGGTTGCGGCCTAGCAGGCGCGGGTTGTAAATTCGTGATGCGGTTCTATGACGTCATACCACGTTAGAGAACGAAATGTTAAGAGAACCATGTTTAGATATAATGCAATGTGTTTTGACTAGTTTGAAATGTAATTTTGTTGAGTGTCGGTTGCTTTGTTTTAATGTAGATCGCCTCCAATATCTGAAGATTCTTTTTACTGTGTGTATGTGTGAGCATTATTGTGTTATCAACTAATGTTTGTCTAATATCATGCTCATGGCTATGTTTTTCTAAAAAATGTTGCTTAATAGAACTAAGATCAGAAAGGTGACAGGTAAGTCTACGGGAGAGCGTGGTTGTAGTAAAACCAATATATGTAGTGGGTTTGTTATTAGTATCAGAGATACAATATCCGAACGGGTATGCAAATTGATACACTAAATTGGTTTTCGTAGAGTATTTAGTTGTGTGGTTGCAGGTTACTAATGATAATAAACTAATAATAAAAACAAGTGTTTTTGTTTCCATTTTCATTAAAGCTTCCTCTTTTTTTTCATGCTCTGTCCATATTTTTACTGATGTTAAGATGAAATTCATCAAGGAAGGCGCCGTAGTTTTTTCCTACCCAAGTACTTTCGATCTCCCCCGAGATCATCCACAGTGGTGAACTACAAAGACAATCTTATAAGAAACAGTGATCGTTGTGATGGTGATTTTTACAAAACACGCGTGAACCCGCTCTGTTAAACTCGTAATAAATTTTGTTTTATGTTGGTTGATTGCTTGTTTTTTTATATATAAAAGGCCTCGAGAATTTGAAGTTTTTGTTTATTATTTTCATGGTGTAGTATAGGGTTGTTGTTAACAAGTATTTCCTGTATTGTGAAGGTGGACAGGAATGTGTTTTTAAACGTTGTGCAATTGAACTTGTATCCGTCAAATGGTGTGTAAGACGTCTTGATAATGTTGTGGTCGTCAAACTAACATATATACTTACTTTTTGTCAGAGATACAATCTCCTAAAGAACATTTAAACTGATATACAATGTTGGTCATTTCCAAAAAACACTAGTTGATGGAGAAGAGTTATTGCGTATTGTGTTAAATTTAGTATAATATATAATTAGTTTGATTTTGTTTTACTGGAATCAGTGGGGAATATATAAGTACTTATAAGATTTTTGAGGATTTTTTTTCATTTTGTTTATAGCTAGAATGAATTTGATTATGGTACAGTAGGTTGATATGTTTATGGTTATTTGAGGAAGTATTATGTACTTTTTTATTTATGTCAATATATCTAAGGTTTCGTCTATTTTTTCATCAACGATGTAATTAGGAAAGCCATTATTAATGTTCTTAATTTAGTGTAAATTTCTTTTAGTATAAGAATTAACTTTTGTATGGTGTATTAATTTTTTTATAATACCTATTTTGTAACAGAGCATTCACTTTTATAGTTGAGAGTGCAGGTGTTTATGCCAGTTTTTTATATGGGGCTGGTAGTAAATGTATTACTTTTAGTGTCTATCGATACATAAAGAAAATGGATTTTATAATTATTGTTAAGTTCATATATAAAGTTGAAAACGGAGATTTTTGAAAGTTTTTGTATTTCATGTATTTCATTTGTTTTTAACTAAGATAAGAATATCATCTACATATCTTAGGTAGATGGAAGGTTTTTAGTGGTGTTAAATATCTTATTTTCAAGATTAGCCATGTAGAAGTTACTAAACGTTAGTCATCACATTATACGTATATATATATATATATATATATATATATATATATATATATATATATATATATATATATATATAATATTAGTGGTCACTATACATATATATACATATTTGTATAAATAAATATATACATTTTAAACAACGTCTAAACTATTATCGTTAGATTTACGTTAGAAATATTCAAACAAAGTTACATTCCACATAACGTGACGTCCGCGTCTCGCGACAGACGCTACTTGTAAACAAACTTCTGAATACATTTATTTCTGATGAAAGATCGGGGCAGATCTGAAATATCAAATATATATATATATATATATATATATATATATATATATATATATATATATATACTTTCACAAAAAAAACATTCAATTTTTTTTTAATTTGCAACTTTTCAGTTGTTTTCTCCAGATTATATACATATCAAGAAAGTATACGTGGCTTCTCATTATGCTATATATATATATATATATATATATATATATATATATATATATATATATATATATATATATATATATATATATATATATATATTTCCAAGAGGATAGAGTCCAGGTAGAACTCAATGTCCAGGACAGAGTAATAATATAATAAAAAAGCTCAAACACTAATATTCCATAGTTATAATTTATTACATTGGAACCGTAATCACGAATCGTAATCAGATCTACAAATTCAAAAGGAAAACAAAAATATAACTCCGGGTATAAAAAAAAACAAATTTTTAGTGAGCGTGTATGTGCGGGAGTGGGAAACAAGTTTGTTTGTGTCCGAGAAATTTTTATAGAAAATATGCGTCCTCCGGCAGGAATCAAACCTGTATTCTAAACGGAACCGTCATATAGCCTAACGTGCTTTTACCGATTGAGATACAGAGGAGCGTTTCCATTAGCAAGGTCGATTTTTACTGTATATACCATATTTTCTGTCACGTATTTTGCACGCGGGAGACTCGTACGAGCGCGTTTTGTCCCAGGATGTAAGCCGTTTCTTTTCTATATTTTGTACATAATTTTATATTTTCAGAGTAGAGGTAATTTTTATATATAGTTTGTCGACCATAAAATGTATTGTTGGTAATTTTACTATAAAAATGTTTTGTTTTTTTTCGTTTTACAATCCCACTTAGCAATAAAAATGTATGGTTCCTAATTTTATTATAAAAATGTACAGTTGATTTTTGTTTGGGGGTTCAGTATTAGCAGGGGCTCTAACAGGTGCTACCACCCCGATTCAGGGTGGGCCTAGAAAAAACAGCGGTTAAGAGGTGGCTCTACCCTCCTCGAAACCTCTAATATCCCGATCAGAAGCCTTTCTGCCGGATGTAGTATATTGTCATACCCAGGATACGATTAAAGCGGGAGGCGAAAGATAAAGTGTAACGTTGAACTTTGACCTCATATTTTTTACCCTGCTCCCAACGAGAGTCAGAACTGAAAATATTGGTGTGGCTTCTGCATAATGTTTTATTATCTTTTATATTAATGACTTCATAAGATCTTCAATAAGCACTACTCTTTAGATCCAACTTATTTTTTTAGTATTAAGAGATAGAAAAACAAAATAAAATAAATAATTTTTTCAATTATATTGAATTTTGCATGGCTTTTTCTAGGCGGAAATGTTCTACAGGTAATAATTTTCATCGGGAGCCGACTTGATTAGATTCCGATAATTATTAATTCTGTAGTGAAAGGACCATTCAGATTTCCCCACATATTGTTTCCGGCATAGTGTGCATTCTAATTGGTAAATTATGTTATGACTTCTACATAACCACGACAGAACAACTGCCTGGAAATGTAATGCATAACATTGCTTAAATCTGAGAGAACCAAAACGTTCAAATATCGTTGGCATTATGTCAACAGAAAAGTTTTGCCACGACATTTGGCTTTATAAAATGCTTATTGAAAGGGCGTTTTGCTTCAGCTAATTTTATTTAGTAAAATTCAATTGAAAACATTTCTAAAGTCACAATGAAAAGAAAAATATTGATAAAAATAATGATAATAGTCATAAAAAATCGTTGTTGTCATTCCTGATTCTGAAACCCTTTTAATACTATATATTGTCTTACA
This sequence comes from Acanthosepion esculentum, assembly GCA_964036315.1. Classification (NCBI taxonomy): domain Eukaryota; kingdom Metazoa; phylum Mollusca; class Cephalopoda; order Sepiida; family Sepiidae; genus Acanthosepion; species Acanthosepion esculentum. The sequence goes on along the minus strand of OZ038489.1, from coordinate 80,214,148 downwards.
AAACCTCGCCCAATTTCACCCACTTATCACTGAATCAAGCCTGCCACTGAGTATTCTCAACTTTCAAGCTACAAATAAAGGCCTACAGATTTAGATATAAGCGACCAATATTGATTTATTCCTGAACGAAGTAAATTATTATAAACTCAAAAATATTTACCTACCTCCGAATCAAATAAATGAGCATAGGCCCAAATATAAACGACTAATATTTACTTATTCCCGAACCAAATAAATGCTTACAGACTCTATATAAACAACAAATATTTACCTATCCTCGACCGAATGATGTTCTTGTAGACTCAAATATAAACGAACAATATTTATTTATCCCTGAATCAAATAAAAGTTTAGAGACTCAACTACAAGCGACTGATATTTACCTATTCCCGAATCAAGTAAATGCATACACACTCAAATACAAACGACAAATATTTACTTATCCAAGGAAATACTATTTCATCATCAGGTAAATGCTGATAAAAGATAAATATTTGCATATCCACAAACCAATTAACTGTTCATTGGCTCAAATGTAAACGACCTATTACCGAACCAAATAAATGCACATAGACTCAGATATAAACTACAAATATTTAACTCTTCCCGAATCAAGTAAAAGATTAGAGACTCGACTCTAATATATTTATCTTATTCCAGAACCAAGTAAAAGTTTATAGGCCGAAGTATAACGACTAGTATTTACCTATTCCTGAACCAAGCAAATCCCTATAAACTGAAATATAATTTTAAAAATGAGTAATTTCGACATTAAATAATCCAATAAAGGTTGATATGTTAAAATACACTAACCTAACCTAAACATTGCCTTTAAAAACTTCATTGCATGATTTAAGCCGGCAAATTAAATCTTGTCGGTTAGAGAGAATTATTAATGTTTCTCCTCCTCTCAAACATTTAAGCTTGTAACACGAGAGAAAATAGTTTACCGCCTGGATGAAAACGTCTTCTGACGTGTCTCGCGTGTAAAATATTCCCCAAAAGAAAATAGCGGCTTTATGAGTCGTATATTTAAGAAAAGATAGATCTCGGAGTCGGATACTTTCGCGAGACTCTCTTTACACCTATTGTAACAAAAACATTCATTGCTCTAAAACATGACGTGTGATGTCGCGAGCGACGACACTAAATTATGTTCCTGCATCTTATAAAAAAAAACACGTGGAAATTTGTTGGCTATGTCAACTTATTTCTTTGTTCATTTGTTTATTTATTTATTTATTTTTTGCTCATGTGAATTGCCAAGTGAAAGAGAGAAAAACGACCGCCGGTTGCATCCTAGCGGCAGGTTATTAAACTGCCCTCTATAGGGGTGACATCTTAATTCAGTCCGTAACATGCCAACACACGGGTCAGCCCACACGCTTCGCTTACAATCATTCTCCTCCGAGTTTAACGGACTCAGCGAAAAAAACTCGCCAGAAGACTCTCTCTTCCTTTTATATTTCCCCTTTTGTATGGGGGGGACACTTCCGGATCCATCCCGAGAGGCTTCTAGAATCACGTAAGGTTTTTCTAGAAAGGGCCAGATTTCTCCTAAACCATGTAGAATCGGAAGTCCATCGTCATTTATCTATTTATTTAGCGGATCAGATTTCCGGCCTATTTACAACTAGCACTGGTCGATCGCATTCACCCGTGAAAGCTTGGCATGCTTCTGCTCTCTGCATCGACCTTTCTCACTGAGGGGTCGACGTTAAATGTCTTTTCACAAAATAACGTCAGTTGTTTGGCGACCCGATGACCAGTTACCCATATGGTAGTCATTTCTAAAACTCCTTTTTTTTTCTTATTTTCTTTTACTTTTTTAAAAGAAGTTAATATAAATTTACTCTTAAATTTGTCGCATGCTACCTATTACGTAACATTATGCAAATTTGACCTCTCACTCAATCTATAAAAAAGTGTTTAACGAGGCGACAGAACCGTGAGACTGTAGGAGTGATGAGACACAAGTTGTTGGATTGGTTGGTTTGCGCTGTACTGCTGGTTGAAGGAAACGACATAGTGAACTTTATAACAAGCAAGACACAACTGACTATAAGGATGATGCGTAGTTTTGAACAAGTCCCTTAGTAAATACATACTATTTTTTTCTTTCATAATTCTGCAATGATTCATTTTGAAGATTTAGCAAACAAGGAATGCAATTAGTAATACAACGTTGAGGTGTTTGAAAATAGCAGGAAAAGTAATATCCATCGCCATATATGCTTTAAGCAAATCTCTCTACGTCGTTAATGAAGCAGAGGTTTCCTTAACCTTGTTATCAGTGTTATTGTGCTATAATACTGGAGCCATACCCCGAGTTTTTCAAATATGAATATATTCAACGCGCACTGGAACTGATTTAATAGAGACGACGCGGAAGATCTTATTGCTTATTAGTCATTATTCTTCATTTGTGCCTGGTTGCATCCCACCGCGGGCCGAAGGACTCTCGACTCGGCTCCAAGTCGTCTCTGCCTCGAGTGAATAATAATGTCGCTTGGGAATTGGTTATTTCGTATAACCACCTCGTCTAAATAACAAATAACTTATTATGTGCGCAGAAATGTATCGTTGCTGAATGTTATTGGACATCATCGCGTAGCGCTAATGTTATTCGCCTTGTTTATTATTTGATATTTACTTCGGGTGATTAAATTTTGAGGAATTAAATCAGATTTGTTGAACTCATTTTTTTGTTTCCGGTGTAGGATACGTTCTTCAATTAAAGATAAATTCCGTTTGGATTATTTACAAAAGAAAATTTAATAATCCTATCCAAATAGCAGTCCTACAAACAAAGCAAAGTTGTTTTTAGACGTTCACTGAGCGCTCTAACCCCTTACCGGCCAATTATTTTGGGAAAAATGTTTTATTTGCAGACGAAATTTTTTATTTGTTTTCAATATAGTAACTGAGAAACTGAGGTACCTTGAAGTACCCGAGCTGTGGCTAACACCTCAACCAGATGTAGGAGTTAACAAAGGAACTCGTTTCAAGCTCAGAAGGGCATAAAAATAACCAAGACCGTCGTATAAACACGTCTGTAGCTGTATGTTTTGGACGTGTTTATTCGTCCGTGTCTGAAAAAGTATACACACGTCTACGACGGGGAATGGGTTAAAAATTATGTATAAACAAGCTTCTCAGCAACACATCTATTTTCAAAAGTTCCTTTTGTCATTATTCAAAGTCCATTTGAATTTTACACTCGAGACATAGCTGGAGAGTTGTTTACTAGAAAAGAAACATTTGAATAATTTTCTAATGTTATGATGATAATAATAATAATAATAATAATTATAATAATTATTATTATTATTAGCAATACTACTACTACTACTACTAATAATAATAATTATAATAATAATAATAATTCAGAACGAACTGAACCTGAAGATATTCACCAGTTTAAAAAAAAATAATCAATTCACCCCAAGCAAGGTGATAATAACACTACTACGCAATGGGCTACTTGGAGTGAAAAAGAATGACAAGATTTTAGAGGGAACCGAATTCTAAACAAGAAACATGCGATAAACCTCTACCCCTGTTCAAAAGACCGAGAAGAGTGTGAACTGGGCGATAGACGAACCTATCTACTCCTATTGAGGAAGAATAAATAAATAGTAAATAAAACTTCAGAGTTTAGGTGGAGACCTTAGTATCATAGACTTGAAGTAGACTTTAGAAGGAACCGGAAATGCAGTCATAAACAGGAAACAAGGAATAAATTTTCACTCCAGTTCAAAACCGCAGAGGAGTGAGAACCAAATGACCATTACTCCTATCGATGTAATAATAAATAAATAAATAAATAGTAAATAGAAATTTAGGATTCAAGCGGTGACGAGTATAGAGTTGAAGTAGACTTTAGAAGGAGCCAAAAAATAAACCTCTACTCCTGTTCAAAAGACCGGGAAAGAGTGTGAGCCAGACGATATGCGAACCTATATATTCCTAATGAGAGGAAAAACAACGAAATAGTTTAGGCGTTAGAGGGATTTTTCTCATACTTAATGAATTTTAACTACTTATTTAGATTTTACCATAAAATAAAAGGAGTAATGAATAGCGGCTCGGAGAGCCGAGTTCGAATTCCACTCGAATCCAGTGCATTCACTTACGTGCTAATACCTTTGGGAAAAGTATGAATCCTCTTCTCCCCACCAGCTATGGGTAAATAACGGAACAGTCATGTCATGTATGTTAATGGAAACCTACTGCGGGAAAAATCTGCCTCGTCAGTCATATATCGAAAGATATAAAAAAAAGTATCACGCATGGCACATAACTGACTGATGTTGCATTGTCTCCTGAACGTGAGAAGAACTCTCTTCCAGTTTCTTGCCTTCCAGCCAAGTTTGTTCTTCATAAATTTAAAGGCACAATCGTTATCTCCTATCTTCTTAAATTGTGTTCTTTTATTGTGCTCACTCCTTAATAATGTCTTTTCTAATAGTCTTTCACACCCAGTAACCCTCTGTGTGTTGCCTTGATGTGTGTAGGAATCTAACGGTTAAGGTCAAAAAACAAAGTGTTATGCTGAAATCAATTGGAAAATCTCTGTCTCTCTCTCTGTCTCTCTCTCTGTATATATATATATATATATATATATATATATATATATATATATATATATATATATATATATATATATATATTGACATCTACAGATAGACTGTTTCTCTATATCACAGCTCATCAGTGTGGCTAGGCATCCGATTGCCTTAAGCCGGGATCGAAGCCCGACTGATTTGGCATCAATATGAGATTTTTCCCCTAAACTATCGGCTCTCGGTAGAGACGAAGGTGAATTTTTAATCATTTATTTTAAATAAACATGCCAGGGACTCGGAGTGCTCGATTCATAGAAGAGCTTTGCATTATCAGCAGTAGCAGTCACTGTTTACAAATTCGCGATTTCTCTCTAAAGTGCTCGACTGAAATTTATTTTTTCGGGGGCGTATATATATTGTCATCCACAGATAGGCTGTTTCGCTGTATCACAGCTCATCAGTGTGAATACACATCCGATTGCCTCAAGTCAGGATCGAAATATGGTGATGACACAGAAATAAACACTGCATGGTGACTACCAGGTTCATGATCACTTAATGCGTGGAATTACCGGTCAACATACTCTATAGAAGACGGTATGTGTTTATTTTTTTTAGTTTGTTTTTTTTAAGCTTTTTCACCCCAAGCAAGGCTGGAAGCCACTAGCACGCAAGGGGTTACAGAAGGTTTGGGGGAAGAGCAGATAGGAGTGGCAAAGGAGAGGATGTCGAGAAAGATAGTGGATCGATCAAGGCAAGGGGGTTACAGAAGATTTGGAGCGAGAGCAGATAGGAATGAAAGGGGAAAGGATGTGGAGAAGGGAAGTGGATAGATCAAGGCAACTGGAGATGTCGATTGACGTTACACTTAAATAGTTGGAGATTGTATTTGTCAGGGAAACAGGAATAAGGAAGGGAGTTCCACAGGTTTGATTACACATGGAGGATGATTAGAATTCGTGTGGATGTGTATTAGATTGGCATTTGTTTTCATATAAGGTTAGAATACATTATTAACTAGGTCTAATGTAACATCAAGAAAATCTTTTTTTTTTTAATTAGTGTTGATCTTAACTTTAAGGTTAAGACTTTTAAACTCTCTAAGTTCTGGATTATCATGTCAGGAAAAAATAACACGCCCACCTTCACCCTCTGAGTTTATTCTTTTATTTGCCGTGACACTTGATTGGCAAACCCACAGGTCTATTTTTAATTCTGACATTGTGTTTCCTCGCCTCACTTTATCTTTCGAAAAAAGAGGTAACACTTTGCTTTTGAAATTTTCTTAAAAATTACCAATCAATTACCATCACCTGAAGAGGCACAACGTAGTGCCGAAACATGTTTTTGTTCAAATCTCTTATGATACAAATAATAATCTATTGCTTTATAATATAAATAAGGTATTACTCTACTTTGTATTGAACACTTTTTAAATATATTAAATGCAATGTACAGTAGAATTTTACTCCATCTGTTCTTTCTTACA
>OZ038489.1:80133091-80205591 GCA_964036315.1 Acanthosepion esculentum | reverse complement strand
ATAATTAATCTTCTGGCTTAACAGAAGAATCGTGATGAAATCGATCATAAATGAAAATGACAAGTTCATAATTAATTAATCATAGATAAGGATCGGAAGATCATGGAGGATTGAAGTAAAGTTTATATATATATATATATATATATATATATATATATATATATATATATATTGCTCCAGGATATGTTTCCAACTTATTCAAGATGATCTTCACCCTCTCTAACCTTCTAACTTTCTGTTCTGGAGTAGCAAGCTGCCTCACACGTTTCACATACGATTTTATTTTCAAGTCTTTTTTCACTGCTCTTTGGACTGTCAGAAGCAAAACTCCTCTCTAACGTCTCAAATGTCTTATGGATTGAGTTGGACCTTTTCTAATTGATCTCTTTAGTTCTAAGTTGAAATGATGATCCCTCTTACTGGTGCGACCTCCTGATCCATATTTCCTTTCTACGGTTCCCTCTTTTTTAAACTTATTCACTGTCCTTCTGATGGTTCTTGAATTGACTTTAAAGATAGAAGCCAGAGTATAAATTCTGGTAACATTGCTGAAGGCCTGAATGATCTTATTCCTCTCACCATTGCTCAGTTGGGAACACAGTAGGACTGACACAAAATTATTTTAACGTGTTCTCTTTCTAGCTGAATAACTCAAGGGGGTTTTCAGTGATTCTTACGACAAATAGTGTCGGAAAACCTGGAAAAAGAAACTGAATTAATTCAGTGTTTTTTAGATATTAAACATTTTGTGTGATAGATAATTATGCTGTAACACGATCTGGACAATTTTGCTGTTAAACGTGGTATATATATATATATATATATATATATATATATATATATATATATATATATATATTTCTGATGGACTCTCCCATAGTTTTCGATGTATGAGTGTCTTTTAGTTCAGTTTTTATGTTTATGTTTCGCATGAGACAACACTCCACACGAGGGTCATGCTGAAGGGTTGACCGTCACATGGGCTGATATATTGGCCCAAGATTTAGTGTTAGTTCTTAATTCTCTCAGATGGCTGAGACGATTCTTTTCAAAGTTAGTTATACCTCTGTGGCAGGGCAGGTGTTTCTCCAGTTTGCTCGGTTTTCAACAGCGCGTTCGATCTTCTTTATGGGGATGTTTGCAGCATTCAGATTGCATTTGCCCTTGAAGCGTAACCAAGGACGGCCTACATTACGCTTACCATGAAAAAGTGGGCTATACAAGAGGATTTAGGCATCCGATCAGCACTCATTCTGATGACATCGCCAGCCCATCTGAACTGTGAATGATTCGATACCACTGATGCCACATTTGATGAAAAGATCAGGGTTAGAGATTTTGTCCTGCGATCTATAACCGCATATTGGACGAAGACAGCGTTTATGAAAAGCATCAAGTTGATTGATGTGTGTCCTGTGTGGCGTCCACGATTCTGACCCATAAAGAAATGCGGTGAGAATGACTGCTCGAAAGATACAAATTTTCGTTTTCAGTGAAATCCCACGAACATCCCATAGGCAATGCTTAAGCTTCCTAATGGCACTAGTTCCTTTGATATTCGGTTAACTCTCTCGAGGCGCTTGAATTGACTTTGGTTCCTAACTACGTGAATGATTTCACATACTTCAGGTTGATGCTGCCAACAGTAATCGTAATGATTGGAAAGGTATGGGCAGGTGTTTTTTGTCTTACACCCTTGACTTGCTTAGGTGTAGATCTTGGTCGATGTACAATATATATATATATATATATATATATATATATATATATATATATATATATATATATCCATAATAAAAAAATAGAAGATTTTAAAATATATCCATAATAAAAACCTTAGACAGATCTACTAGGCAGGCATAATATCCACTTCACGTACGGTAAATACTAGACCGGGGTTCTTTAACATATCACCTTTCCTAGCAATGTTAATGCTTGACAAACGTACCGATAAGCTATAGTTTCAAATAGAATTCCCCCTTTCCACTTAAGATAAAATCTCTTTCTTGGGAGCGCGTTTTCGCAGCGCCGCCCACGCGGCGCCAGCGTAACCGAATCCAAGAAAGAGAACACTGACTTTAGAATTTCAGTTATTCTGTTTCTTTACTAGTCCTGTATCTATCGTCTCTTCATTTTAACTTAAATTTAAATATAAATATGTCTCCAATAACCATGTCCTGAAGATGGTCTATTAGACCGAAACCTCTGACGTTGACAGCAAAACAAAAAAACAAAATAAAAAACAGTAAACTCACATATTCGAATTTTGCTTTGTCTTTTCTACATTTTCATCATACATATATATATATATATATATATATATATATATATATATATATATATATATATATATACAGTGTAACCCGGATATAAGAGAGTTGTCGGGGCCGGATAAGTATCTTATATCCGGGTTTCTCTTATATCCGGGTTTTGTCTATTATATATACATTAACACAGGCTCTAATTTGGGCCCATAGAAAATCTCTTTTATATCAGAGTTTCTCTTATATCCGGGTCTCTTATATCAGGGTCTCTTATATCCGGGTTACACTGTATATATATATATATATATATATATAACGGTTATTTATGTGGAGAAAGAAATCTTACTTAATATGTTTCGTTCACTTTCGCCCTAATACTTTTGGGGAAGGTATGAATCCATTTTTATCTCCCCATATATGGGTTAAAAACATGGAGGAAGCTGGGATCTGTAGTGTTGGCTGGCAACTAGTCTCATAGACGAATTCCCTTGAATTCATAAAATCACGGGAAGGCAATGGTAAACCTCACCCCCATCTTTCCAGTTCATAAATAATAAAGAAAACTGTAGAGAATTATGAGAATTATTAGAAAAATTATTAAAAAATAAAATTATCAAGACTCTACCTCTTCGGTCCCAGCAGACAGACCTTCAAAAGTAGAACCACTTTCTTTACCACTGATACATACCCGCCAGTATAAATCTGATGTCGGGAATAGATTGCACAGAAAATATTGTTGACAAAGTGACACTGACTCCAGTTACACGGGAATATTTATGGATTAAACATTAAGCTTGTTAAACAAAGCTAAGTGACATTCGGCTTTGTCTTTCGCCACATCAGGCGACGCGTGCGGAGAAACGAATCCCTTTCCATTAGGTTGAAATTTATTGAATCGTATGACACGTGTAACCAAAACTATAAACTAAACCTTCTGTAGGAAGACCATGGCAGACAGTTCATTTCCTTTGCATATCCAAGCCCGTTGACAAATTATTTCTTATGTAAAAATATCTTGATAAAAGCTTTTCACACAAACACCTGCGACATATATATATATATATATATATATGTGTGTGTGTGTGTGTGTGTGTGTGTGTGTGTGTGTGTGTGTGTATGTGTGTGTGCGTCTGATTAAATAAATTACAGACATTATGTCTGCTAATTTTTAATAAAATCCTTTCATAACGAATAACCTTCCGTGTATTGATGTGTTAAGGATGAGAGAAATGTGCTATAGCTGTTTAAATTTATTTTATTTACATTAAATTATTCATGAGTATGAACGGATCTTCTAAAAAAATTAGCAGACAAAATGTCTGTAATTTATTCAATCAGACATACCTAAAAGAGAATTTGCTGCCGAAATACACAAAATTTACATTATATTATTATTATTATTATTATTATTATTATTATTATTATTATTAAAGAAAAACCAAAACTGATGATAGAATCAACGGACAACTTGCCAAAACGTAAAACTCTTTTCCAGATAGTCTCAAACAAAAACGACAATACTGAAAAGAGAAAAAACGGCCTAAAGGCAAACCAATTCAATTAAGTAAATACTCGAAGATAAGATTGCCTATAGACAGAGCAAAAAAATATCAACCTTAAATCCTATGAAAGGACGGCCCTAGACGTAACGCGAGTTCAAGCGATCTTCAAACGACTTGAACTTCTGATTACGTTAGGCTTTATATTTAGTGGAAAGGGTAGATATCTTTTTTATGTGCACGTCGGCTCATTTGAAAGTGCGAATTAAAATTAAATGCACCTTAATTCCCCTCTCTCTGTCACACACGCGCGAATGCGCACACACACAAGCGCGAACGCACACACACAAGCGCGCGAATATTTATTTATTTCCATCTACATGAATATAATTTTTGGGCCAAAATGAAAATCTATTGCTGGTATTTTTGCTATAACAATTTTGTATTAATTAAATTAATTTTTGTATTAATGTATTTTTATACATTTATAGAGTTTTGACCCTTGTTTGGGTGTTCACTATTTGCTCATAGTTGAGATTCTAACAGTTATTACCACTCCGGGCCAGGGAGGATCTGGGAACAACAGCGATTAAAAGGTGGTTCCGCGCTTCTCAAAACCTCCCCATCAGAGGCCTTGCTGCCGGATGTAGTTTATCTTTATACTCAGGAGTCATTATTTCAGTAGGAAATAATTAAAAATGAGACTGGACAGTGAAAAGATGGTGTGATTTATACACGTCAATATATGTCTAATGCAAAATTACCAACGGCATTTTTTTTTTAGTTTCTTTAGCTATATATTGGGTGATCATGCCTGTCGCGATTCATGATTGTCTAGGCTGAGCTTTTGCCGCAGTAGATTGCTATTTCTTTATGCGCTAGACTGTTTGCCTGTCAAGGCCAAGGACCCAATCTGTCCTGCTATTTAACCCACAGCTGGGAGAAGAAAAGATAAATTCATACCATTCCCAGGTATTTAATGAAACCGACTTGAATTCGAACTTGGGCCACCGATTTCTCATTCCGAGACGATATCTTGTTGCCAATTCACTCTTAATTAATTTACATCTCTTGTCATTCTGAGCATAAACATTTAGTAATATTTGTTTATTTTTATCTTTGGATATTAAGCAGTGTCGTATTTAGATTTGTTCAATCTCTAACCTGTATAAAACTTGATCACGAGTACTGTAACTCTTTAGAGTCGTAGGGGCGCTACATACACTGCAGCAGAAGTGGTGTGTCTTGGGCAAGATAACCTAACAGAGCCCAACCATCTCTAGGCCGGTTTTCCTTCTACTAGACCGGTTGCCACCCATATGTCCTTCTATTTACCCACTTAAAAAATAGAATACATCAAAATTTGTATATAATCCATGAAAATACTTGGCACCCCTACAGATTGTAAAATCTTACATCCTAGTTTGTTTAGCCTATAATCTTAGCTTGTCTAGCTTATAACAATAACATCATTCAAACCATGTCTACCTGACATTTTATTTGCTTAGACTTTTAAAAATTTCATGCAAAAGAAAAGGGGAATCTGAACTTGTAATTTAAACGAAAATTAATTTCAAATAGACGGGTCAAGATGATTATTCTTTCTTTTCTTTTCTTTTTTATGAGAAAAATCTACCTGAATATCTTTATTCCAAACACGTATTTCACTGAGTATTCTGCAAATTTCCAACTGTCCATTAATTTAGACAACGAACATTCTAGAACAAAGACTTTCATTACTGAAATTTATAAAATAATATTTTTTAAAAATCTTTCCGTCATCCCATCTATTTACAACTTAATTGTATGCATTTATCAGAATTAAAATTATCTTAACTGACAATAAGAATGCGGTAATTCTATCTTTGTTTAATTGTTTTTTGATTGATCTCCATTCATAGCTTGTCAACCTTTGCAGTTTAATTAAAACCAGAAAGTTGAAAGAATTGTTTTTGTTGAAATAATAATGATTTTACTAATACATATCCTACTAATTAACCTATAGCTTGTGGGAAGGAGAAGAGGTGGATTCATACCTTAACCAAGAGTATTTGCGCATAAATATAACGAACCCGACTGGAATTGGAACACGACTCTTCGATTTCCAATTTCCGGTCGTTATACATTATAGCATGAAAATATAAAAATACATTAGAAAAAATTATCAGCAATACATTTTTGGAAAAACAGCTCACAAGAAAATGAAATTTTGGCATTAAATGACCTATAAGAAGTTGATATAGCCTTAAACAAACCAAACCAAGCCAACCAATTAACGTGGTGTTCCTCTATAATATGCAGATTATTAGGTCCGCAGTTGGCACAATTTTAGTGGTTAATTGAGCCATTTGATTTAATGTAAATGTAACCTCATAAACCCAAACAATATTTGCTGAAATCTTTGACACGTCTTGCGAAATAATATTGTCAAACCTCCACTCTTTAGTTCGGATCGTCATCTCCGAGGGCAATGACTATTATTCGAATACACCTTTCCAAATAAAAGAGATTCAAAATGTGATCGTTTTGAAATTTGGTCTTAGAAATTCCTCTCTCACGATTCGTTTGATTATCTTGAACTCTGGCTATATGTTTGTAGATGCGATTTTTTAAAAGCGGGTAAATAAATCTTAAATACATAAATCTGCATTTAAAAATTAAAAATCAGATTACAAAGTGGGAGATTGTTTTCTTTTCATTATTTACATTATTCGGACTATTGTCCTCATCTTTGTCGCCATATTTATTACAACGTTTCGGCCGTTGTACGCTCCGGGCTTCTTCAGGTGGTTGGAATGTCGAATAATGTAAATAATGTACATAATACCTCATCTCAGAAATATAGACAGATATTGTTTTCTTTTGTTATTAAATAATGATTTGATTTGTTTAACAGTACTTCAACTCTTTATGGGTCATTTAATACCGAAATTTAATTTTCATGGGAGCTTAGAAGTAATATCCGAATGATACATGTTATTCTGCTTTCACAATTGCATATATGGTAGATAATACTCAGCTTTTATGCATATACATGTTTGTGTGAACGTAATATGTGTGTTTTGTATTGTTTTTTTGTTGAAGTTATATTTCGGAATACACGTTGATTTCTTTAAGTCTTGAAGAGTAGGATATTATATGGATTAATGTCATAAAAGAATTCTTTCATGTTGGTTGATGTATTGCTTCTAATCTGAATATAAATAGGTACTGTTGGTTATTTTACTATACATAAATATTGCTAGTAATTTGACTATAAATATGTACTATTCGTATTTTTACTATAAATATGTCTTGTTGATATTTTATTATACTTTTAAACTTTCACAATTCTTTTTTCTTGTTTAGAGATTCACTATTTGCCCATAGTTGGGACCCTAACAGGGGCTACCACCACAGGTCAGAATGAACCTGGGAACAATAGCAATTAAGAGGTGGTTCGACACTCCTCAAACCATCCAATATCCTGATCAGAGGACTTGCTACCAGATGTAGTTTATTATCATACCCAGGACTATTTATTAAATAACAAACTGATCTCATAGTATTTCTACATATTAAATTAATATGATAATCGTAAGACAGCATATCGATCGACTTTTACGTGAAAATCTAACCAGGGCAAGGATTTAAATTATGCCATTATTTTTAACAGCATTTGTAAACTCGTCTGTGTTATTACCCATAACCAAACCAGTAAATAATTAAACTCATATCTGTTTATACCGATATTTAAAACCCAGCGTGAAAATTCTTAGAAATAACCCGTGTTTTTTCTTTTTGTTATAGTTGTATTATCTGGTGCAAAAAATGTTACAGCCTCGCGGTAAACATTTGGCCGTAATCTTGCGGCGTCCATCGCCAGAATGAAGAGAGAACGATTCAGAGAAATGAGGTGGTCCTGCAAAGCGACGATGCTAGCAAGCGATGAAATTGCCAGCGGGAAGCTAAGAGGCTTTCTGATAAGAGATCGATATATTTCCGGCTCGGCTGGAAAATAGGATGAAGTATTTGAAATATTATTGAAAACATGCCGAAAATGACATTGTAGCCGGAGGATTTGTAACTTCTGTAGACTTGGAATTTCATACTACAAATATTTTACAGTTCCTTCTCGCATCTAATTCTTTGAATTTCCAAATTTCAAAAAATAGGAGAAGCCCTTTTTTTTTCTTTCATGTATTTTGACAGTTTTTTCCGTTTGTTTTATGTGTGTTTGGACACGGGTGGGGACAAAGGAGCCCACGGACCGTTGTGAAATTAAATAGAAATAATAGCTTAAGAGAAGCACGTGTGCTTCTGCTATGTATCTAGCGAGTCTAGATAAAATACAAAGAAGAAACTGCAATGTTATTGGTCCTGACATGGCATGTCGGCTTCAGTCATTTTTTCCGCCACCCTAACGAATCTTCCTGTATTTTTTCTATAAATATTTTCATGGTAATTTTTCTGATAAACTTTCCTCGTTGATTTTGTCCAGTGAACTGATGTTACTGCTACAGTTAAGGATTGTTTGAGTTTATTACTAGCACTATTTTGTTTAGTTTCTTGTGTATATATATATATATATATATATATATATATTTTCATTTTTGTAAATATTCATTGGTGTTTAGATTTTTAAATTGTTAATTTCTCCCCCACCCCACCACAGACAATGAATTGTACATATGGGGATAAGTTAGGACTTTCATAGAGACAATGAGGTATTACGGTGAATATAGTAAGAAAGGTAAGTAAGAATGCGTTCTTTTGGTGTTAGGAATATTGTTGTATGTTTGGGTCAGTGTTTGTGGCTAGCTAAATTTAAAGTTAATACAAATGAACACAATCCTTTTCCCCACTGCCCTTTTTTGGCCTTGTACCACATTTTGTATCATTATACAAATAAATATGATTTTCCTCTTTGGTATATAAATTGTATTCAGTGTATATATTCGTTGCACTTTCTCTTTTAAATGTTCTTATTTTTATACCCCATCCGCAACAGATAAATTGTACATATAGGAACTATTTAGAACTACATAGAGAGTTTGGGGTATTATGGTGACTGTAGTAAGAATGATAAGCAATAATGTGTTGTCTTGGTGTAAGGAATACGGTGGTGTGTTTGGGTCAGTAATCGTTGCTAGCTAAGTTTAAGATAAGACAGAATGAAGACCAGCCTTCTCCTATCTCCGAGCTTACCGGCCTTTTGCAAACATTTTTGTATTTTTCAAAATAAATAATAAGCTGAGCGTAGCTGTAGCGAGTAAGAAGATCATGCGTCCATACATAGAATATTACTCTCATATTTGGTCTAGTACTTCTGCTATATATTTAGAGATTTTAGTTTAAATACAAAGCAGAATCTGCAATGTCATTAGTCCTGAACTGGCATCTCGGCTTCAGTCATCTTTCACACTTCTGTAACGTAGCTTCGCTGAGCCTTTTCTCTCTATATTTTCATGGTAATTGTTCTGACGAGCTTTTCTCTTGGGTACTTAGACTCTATGAATTGGCGTACTAGATTATTGGCAGCAAAGTCATCTCAATTTACTGTTGAAATTGCTTGATGTAACCGTAAGTTCTATGCCAACAGTTTCTTCCCTCACACTTCTCGCTTGTAAAATACTCTTCTGGCTCTATGCTTTCCAACATTCTAAAATATCGAAATCAAATATTTAAATATAATATCAATCGTTATCGTCTGTCTTCAGCCAAGTAAAACTGGTACAAATATACGAAGTCTACAATACCCATAATGAAAGCAAAGCACATGCCTCACAGACAAATTTGTGTGATATGCTGACAAGTTTTGAGACAAGCATTTTATAATCTTGCAGGTGGGGTACAGTTAGAAATAACTTTGGGTATATTGTTTTATGAATTGATTGATTTTTTATAGTTTATCAACCTTTTGCAGGTTATTTAAAGAATATACTTTGCAGATTGTAAGAATTTTTTGAGATGATAATGATTTACTGATACAAGTCCTATTAATTAACCCGTAGATGTGAATTAGAATAGGTTTATTCATAAATTTCCCAAAGGTATTTGCGCACAAGTGAATTTTACAAACTCAACTGGAACTAGGCTCCCCGGTTTCCAATAACGGTTATCCATTACACCACCCGCGCATCCAATCTTACAGCACCTGGTTTTCCCAAACGGTCATCGATATAGCTACTGACAAGGCGCAACGTTGCTTAATTTCGGTGAACGTACGAGAACCATTGTTTGGACGTGCTGTGGCCGTTAGACACATTCTCCTCGAGTAACCCAGTTTATTCAGACTGTCTCCAATGGAGGGTGTCCCCAACAATTAGATGTAACTCTCAAGTCACCTTGGCTGACTCATCCTTACAGCTTAAAAAAAAATCGAGACCCGGTCATCATGTTCTCCAACTACTACCGATCATGAACAGATGCACAGTGACTCAGCCTCTAAGGGGACATGTCCAATTCGTCATGCACACGCAACCGTCAAGCAGATGATATTGAAATATATATATATACTGTAACCGATTTTAATTTACCAAGATAAAATATGTGTATGTTAACACCTGCAATCAATAGAAATGAGAGCCATGACTAATGTGGCCCATCATCATATAATAATTCTACTTGTCAGATTTTAGTTCGCACGACCGTCACGCCCTGCCAATGCGTAATAAATAATAGACTATTCCGTTTTGATCGCTTGGAAAGACAAAAGACATATCAGAGACGTTACTTGGTTTTAGTAAAAGAAAGGAATAAAGAAAGGTAGAAGTATTTAACGTGTTCTGCTAATAACTCATAAATAATGGATTATTCCGGTTTCATCGGTTGAGAAGACAAAGGACATATCAAATACGCTACTTGGTTGAAGTCAGAAAATGAAAGGAAGAAGCCAAGATAGAAGTGTTTAATGTCTATTTCAGTGAAATGGAAAACGTTTACACTATTTACATTGTTCGGACTGTTCTCATCTTTATTGCCATATTCACGACGTTTCGACTCTTGTACGCTCCAAGCCTTTGGATATCTCATTTTTAGTTAACTTGATTCTCCAAGTTTCTGATTTCTCAGCTGTGGCCAGGAATTGTACTCACAACTCTTTGGGTCAAGTCACTTTGGGATCAATCAGCCAACGCCTTAATCCACTGGGCCATGTATCATGGCACGTAGATTTAGAACAATCTTCCCCCGTGGACTAAATAAAGGGTTCGACTCGAAATTCACCTGAAGATGCCCGCTGAGTACAACGGCCTAAAAGTCATGAATATGGCTTGCATTCACTTTCACACAAATAGCTTCAAGAAGAGATTGGATCAGTTTCAGCTGTTACTGGATTAAATAGACTGGGCTCTCTACCAGCTAATATTTCTCTGTCTCTCTCTCTCTCTCTCTCTCTCTCTCTGTTTCTCTGTTTCTCTCTAGCTTTCTGTCTCTTCCATCTTTTTCTTTCACTCTCTCTCTCCCTTTCTCTGTTTCTCTCTAGCTTTCTGTCTCTTCCATCTTCCTCTTTCACTCTCTCTCTCTCTCTCTCTCTCTCTCTCTCTCTCTCTCTCTCTCTCTCTCCCTCTGGCAGCTAATTTAAGAGAATGAAAATTCTGAATTCCAAACATTTGAAAAGTCGACGAGAAACCATTCCACTACCATACCCAAGAAAATACTGAAATTCATAGATAACAAAAAAAAAAGAAAGGAATCTGTGGAGAGCCATAACCGCGTACGTCCTGAAGGTACATGAAATTTAAATAAAAATGAGAAGTATTTAATGGAACACATTCGCTGGATCCTGAAACTTGATCACTTACTGATGAAAATACACCATGTCATTTCAAGGTATCGTTAAGCATGGCCCTCTACAAATACATTTAACTTAGAAATACCATAGCTTTTTGAGAAAAATAACGGTTTCCCGTTATCCAAATCCACAGTTTTGAACTCACTAGCAGACACAAAAAGGCGACTGCAGAAACTGCTAGATAAGGTATTAAAGGAAAGTGTGAAGAAAAGACTATGCATCAACTGTAAGAAAATAGAATGCACGGCTTTTATCAAGAGGAAGCAGCCCAAGACGCGAACTAGGCATTGAAGATATCGAAATCAAGCAAGTACAAACAATTAAATATCTCGAAAGCGTTCTAGATGAGGGCGGAATATGTTACACAGAAATACAAAGGCGCCTTTGAATAGGTAATGATGCTTTCTAAAAGTTTAGCAAATTATTAAGTAACAAGACAATTTCAGAAAACATGGACCTTCGTGCCGGCAAAAAATGGATTGTCAAAGGGACAGGTTTTCCCGTGACATCACTATTATTTTAGCTACTCGTCGGCAATGTTTACTATTTTAAAAAGCGATGATTTGAATTATAATAAAATCAAAACATATGATGAAAGTGAATTTATACATTTTTGTTCTTGAGAGCTTACAGCAAAACATTAAACACTATTTATTTATTAGATTTTTTATTTACAAGAATAAATTATATATTTCCAACATTCTAAAACTAATACAATTATATTAAAACTAATGCAATGCAATATTTATCATTTACCGATTCATAAAGAAATAAATATGAAAACAATTTTTTTTATTTATAAGCATTTACGAAATTATTAAAATATTTGAACCACCTATAAGTAAATCATTGTTATTTATAAAGTTCGAAAAAGCTGGCAATTAGTCGATGTTTTGCCAACCATTCCAATAAACAATATAATAAATAATTAGTTTTAATAAACAATCTAATAAAAAAGTAGTTTATTATTTTTGTTGACAATTCAAAAGAACAAAGAAAATTTTTAAAATCACTTTCATATGTTTATATTTATTACATTTCGAAGAGCGAAGCTAGTTAAAATAAAAGCGATGTGATGGGAAAAACCGTCCAATTGATACACTGTTTTTCTTTGCGTGCCAAAATTTCGTTAAAAACAAAAAAGGAGCAGAATTCTTATGTAATACCAATCCTTCTATATGGCATCGAATGTTGGGCAATCCCATCAGAGATGAAGACGATATTTGAGGCAACAGATACGCGCTCTTACAGAAGGATGCTAAGAACACTATGGACTGAATATGTGAATAACCAAGAAGTTTTAAGGATAACAGAAACAAAGCGGACGCTTAAATAGTATCAGAAAGAGGCAGCTGAAATATCTGGAACAAATAACGAGAAAAGATGTCTTGGAGAATTTAACACTGCCAGCACATATTAAAGGCAAGAGACACAGCGATTAATGTAAACGGATGTCAGAACATGAAATTCTGACAAGGCTAGAAAGTAAATATTGAGAAGCACCACTCCAGATGTTTTCATGATAATCCCACAAGAGTTAAGCCCCTTGCATTAGGGTTCAGTGTGAACAGAATAAAGAGATGGCTGAACAAATCCTAACGTATTAAAAGTGTCCCCTGTCTTTATTAAATACTATTACAGGTTTAGCAACAATGGTCTATTTTTGGCCGGATCTGACTTTTACAAAAATGAACAATAGTAGGAAGGGTTAACCTTTAAGTGGTGTGTTTCAAAACGACACCAGACAAGAGTTGGCTTTTTCTTTGTCAGTAGATAAAGTTTTAAAATTATACTTTTGTTAAAGCCTAATTTGAATATATATTTTCTATCTGAATCTCTATTAAATCTCATTAAAAATGAATGTTTCATTTAATAAATAATTCTTTCCTTAGAAACAACACAAGAGGACTTAATTTGCAGAAGCAATTATGAAGTTTGTGAAGCATAACAATGAGAAATAAAGTTTGAAGTCACTGGTTGAAATATTTGAAGAATAATAAATTATGATCATACATTTTAAAATCATGTGATTACATTATTTATTTCATAAACATTAAATCCCTTTATTTGTTCATTTATACAAATTTTTAAACAATGATGTTATTCTACCTTTTAAATACAGTTATAATTACCGTATACACTTGTGTAACGCCCAAACCCCAGATTTTCATTTATAAAAATTAGTTTATCATGTATCTCGTGTCAGTTCCTTTTTTGATCGACCAAATTACAATAAACTAACAACCACTTCACGTTAAATATGTTGAAAAAGTGAAAGAAAATGGTTTAACTTATAGTTAGTAACGCTATATTCAGCGGCCTAAAAAAATGTTTAGCCGGGAGAAATAAACTAAATCTAATTTCAAAATTAAATTACGTAATCACTATTCAACATAAACAAACAGTATTTGGAACTAGAATGTTGTAGGTTCTCCATTTCCTAGTTTCATTGCTTGTATTCGATTCTTCATGGATTTTATCAAGTTTCTCTGAACCATATTTTGTCACTCCTTTAGCAACGTTTTTTTAAGGGTTGCCACTTATGTGATTTTGGTTGCACGCTCTCGAAGTCTTCGGTCAAGGCGGCCCCAAAAGTGCTCTGTTGGATTCATGACAGGATTTTCGGCTACTCATGGTAGTGACTTGATTCCTTGAAATTAGTTCCAAGCCTTTACTACTTTGCTCGTATGACACGAGGCTCTATCTTCTTGAAAAAGGTAGACATTCTTGTCAATCTGATTGGTTTCAAATAGTCGGAGTAGTCCTTTCTCTAATATTTGACAGGATTTTGGACCATTCAAACGCTTGTCAAATTTCCCTCCAGACCAGACCGCACCCCAAAATCATTGCTCCATTCCCTCCATGTTTCATGGTCACCTACAGACATTCAGTTTTCCACGTCTCATTCTGAATTCTCCATACATAAACCAATCTCGAATTAGAATATTGACGAAATTTACTTTCATTTGACCAAATTACAGACTGCCAAAATTCATAATCTTTGCTCTTGAATTCTCTCGCCTACTCCTGTTAACCTCTGTAATCAAGGGCTTCTTTCTTGTAACTCTTCTTTGATAGCCAAGCTCCTTCAGAGTCTTTCTCACTGCATATGGAAACATCCCCATGCTATTGGCGACATCTTTCACGCTCTGACGACGGTTTCTGATGACTTCCTTATTCGGTGCCATTTTCGTTTGCACTGACACGATGCTTGGTCTTCCTGAACGTTGTTCCACACGACAACGATCTTCTTCATTAAATTTCTTGACAATATTATTAACCGTTTGATGATTAACCTGGAAAAACCTAGCAATTTCTCTATTTGACTTGCCACACCGATGCCATCCTATTATTTGCCCTTGTTGAAATTCACTAATTTCCTTACTTCCACGAACTTTCATGGCAAAATATAAGTCAACTATTGTTCATAGATGAGAGTAGCTTGATACTAAAAAGGTATTGTCTGAAAAAAAGAAGAGACGTTATAAAAGAAGCCAAAATTGCTGTAATCAAGGGTGGCTAAAATCTTATCATAGCCCACTGTTCGCTGTGTAAATGCCTACAGCCATAAAGAACAGAATGAGAAACAGCTGTTTTGATATGATCAGGTCTCGATTATTTTATAATACGATATTAATATGGGAATATTACATGCATTATTATTAGATACAGTTAAGTAAATCATCAGTTTTATCAAAATCATGTTTATTTTAAATACAGCTGTACATTTTGACCACAGTAAATGGATATATAGTTTGGTCAACGACTTAACCAGTGCTAGCAGTACATACGCTAATTTTGTATCTTGTGTATGATGCGACTCCCATAAAATTAGCTTCAAAATTAGGTCTTCAAAAGTCGCATGATACGCGAGTATATACGGTAACCAAAATATTTAGATACAAAAATGGCATCCTTAAAATGGTTGTAATAAAGCAATTAAATAATTAAAAAAGAGATACAATAAGTCGATTAGTAATGCGAGAAGATAATCTCCATCTCTCTCTCTCTCTCTCTCTCTCTCTCTCTCTCTCTCTCTCTGTTTCTTTCTCTCGTTAGCAAACTCACCTGGGTTCGAATCTCACCATGGTCAATTTGGTAGTCTGAAAATGAGGAATCCTTGCGATGCATGAAAACCCTTACCACGCGAGTAAACCAGGGTAGACAAAACTGTTGATTCCTGTACTAGTCACACGTCATCGTGACCGAGGATTCCAACGTAATTTTCTTGTCCGACTACTAATGACGCGCTTTCTCCCAGAAACTGCAGCTAAGATCCGTTTGTAGATTTCTGTATGAAGACAGTTTGGCACCGTGGGCGTTGAAAGGACAAAAAATGTGCCTGATTATGGGTCTTGTAACAGGGATTAGCTAGCCACTCTAGTACACCCCATAGTTCCTCGAGACTGACGGATGACTAATATTGGTATCGGATTATATGTGCTGCTTTTGTACCGTTCAACCGACAAAATGCGTGCGCAGTTAACGCTCATTCCTACCCAGACTACTGTGTCAGTCTGCCACTATGCTTTCGGTTATCTATTAGGATTTAATTATCACGCAAATTTATATAACGTGTTGGAACAGCTCTTTGATCTTTATGCTGACTGATTATATGCAAGGATCTGCAAAATTTGCTACGGAAACATCGAACATTCTTCAGGTATTTGGCGGACATAATTATGGTCGGTTGTGTACTTCAATGCTAGTCGAATGTAAGGTTAAGATCATTAGCAATGTTTTTTTTTAATAATTTCACCCCAAGTAAGTCAATATTCGGTATTGCGTTAAAGCCGGCATTGACGGGGTTTTTTTCTTCTCAAAAGTACCAGGTGAAGCCAAAATCTTTTTAATTTACACCGGTCTGTTAAGACTCTATAGCCCACAGTTATCACTCCTTCAGGGTGTTCCATCTTGATAGTTCCGATCCCAACAGACGCGTATATTTCTCTACACATAATGGTTGCAAATATGTCTTTTGAGAGGTTAAGGCTGGTTTCTAACAGATGAGGCACCGTATAGCCTCTAACGCGTTTGACTCCCGTGAGTACTGGCGACTCTCTAATTTTCTATCCCTCTTCTCTTCATTCAATTTAAGGTGTTACCATCTACTGATGAAACAGAATGTCAGGCTCTTCAAATTCTACGCTTGACATCATTTGTTGTATCTTTCCCTGACTTTCCACTTAGAAGTGAGTCCCTTATTGATTGGTATGCATATAACTTCGTTCATGGCTTCCGGTGTCATCTCTAAATTGTATCCCCTCAATGCATGTGGATTTGATAGTATCCCTGCAATAGTACTTAAGAAATGTTCTCCTGGACCGTTTCCTGTTCTCACAAAACTCTACAGTGGACTATGATAAGTTTTTAGCCACCCTTGATTACAGCAATTTTGGCTTGTGTAATAACCTCTCTTCTTTTCTTTTCAGACAATGCCTTTTTAGTATCAAGCTACTCTCATCTATGAACGATAGTTGACTTATATCTTGCAATGAAAGTTCGTGGAAGTAAGGAAATTAGTGAATTTCAACAAGGGAAAATAATAGGATGGCATCGGTGTGGCAAGTCAAATAGAAAAATTGCTAGGTTTTTCCTGGTTAATCATCAAACGGCTAATAATATTGTCAAAAGATTTAATAAAGAAGGAAGGCCATTGTCGTGTGGAACAACGTTCAGGAAGACCAAGCATCGTGTCTGAGCCAACGAAAAGGTCACTGAAGAGGGAAGTCATCAGAAACCGTCGTCAGAGCGTGAAAGATGTCGCCAATAGCATGGGAATGTCTCCATATGCAGTGAGAAAGACTCCGAATGAGGTAGGCTTTCAAAGAAGAGTTGCAAGAAAGGAGCCCTTGATTTCAGAGGTCAACAGGATCAGGCGAGAGAATTCGAGAGCAAAGATTATGAATTTTGGCAGTCTGTAATTTGGTCAAATGAAAGTAAATTTTGTCAATATTCTAATTCGAGATTGGTTTATGTATGGAGAATTCAGAATGAGAATTGGAAAACTGAATGTCTGTAGGTGACCATGAAAAATGGAGGGAATGGAGCAATGATGTGGGGCGCGGTCTGGTCTGGAAGGAAATCTGATGAGCGGTTGAATGGTCCAAAATAGTGTCAAATATTAGAAAAAAGAACTACTCCGACTATTTGAAATCAATCAGATTGACAAGAATGTCTACCTTTTTCAAGAGGATAGAGCGTCATGTCATACGAGCAAAGTAGCAAAGCCTTGGAATGACTTGCAAGGTATCAAGTCACAAACATGAATAGCCCAAACTCCTGTCATTAATCCAACAGAGCACTTTTGGGAGCACCTTGATGAAGACTTCCAGAGCGTGCAACCAAAATCACGTCAGTGGCATCCCTTCAAGAAACATTGCCTCAATGATGTCGCCACTAGAAATGGGTATGTATTGTGGGGACCTACCAACAAATTGACTCTTCCACACCTATATAATCAACCAACTCTGAGAAAGTCACCAGGTGTGAGTCACCAAGAGTGTATCACTGAGTGAGTGTATGAATGAGTGAGTCTGGACACCAGTGAGAGATAGTACTCTCCAGTCCACATTACTTTGTACTACGTTTCCGTGAAGAATATACCGTTTAACTTTATATCCGAGACTGTGTTATTTTTCTATGGTTTCAACACCATAACAACTGGCGACGAGATTCGAAACGACCTCACCAAAGGAAAGACCAAAATTATCTTTTGCCGACCATAACAACTTGCGACGAGATATTCCGAATCACACATAGGAAAGAACAAAAATATCCATAAGAACTGAAGAACCAAAGAGAAACCTCTACCTGAAGAGAAAAAAGGGTCACGCCATAACTCTAAAGACGTCTAAAAAGATCCCAGTGTGTTAATCTCAAGTCTGGCGAACAAAGAGAAATCTTTCACGAAAGAAAGTTACATATACAGCAGTTATATGTTAATACTCAACTGGAAAAAAAAACGGACACTCCAACCGAATGACAGACAACGTAAATACGAAAAAAGGCTTTGATGCGGACGTCGGATATATTTAGAAAAGTATAAAAGAAATATTTACTCTGTCTAAAGTAAAACCAACAATTTGAAAATACTTACTAGTGAAAAATTGTAAGTAAGATTTTTTTCCCTCCTCATTGCTATAATTGTTCTTCGCTTCTCTTGACCACACAGAAAAAAAAAGAAAAATATATCTGTTTGGCAGCGTGGTTGTTTATGCAATTTTTTTCCCTCTTTTTAGAGAAAAATTGAAACACTTAGACAGTATTAGAAAAAAAAAGTTTTTTTTTAGTATTACCAACCAGAGCTGAGAAATATTAAGGAAAGAAATTACTTTCTTTTTCCCCCTCTTAGAGAAGAAAAATTATCTAAATTTTGTTTTCTTTTCTCTCTGAAAACACGTATTTGAAGTCATTATGGAAGACTTTAACGCAATTATTGTTTAGATGATGAAAGGACAATTTGAACAGCAAAAGAAGACTGAGGAACGGCAACAAATGCTGGTAGAAAAATTGCTTCTACAACAAAAAGAACAGGAAGAAAAGCAAAAAGAACGGGAAGAAAAATTTCAAGAATTATTTCTAAAGACATTGGGTAAAAATGATGTTAGTGAAAGCAACATTGCATTTTCTCACAACACAATTTAGAATTCTATGGAGACATTTAATTATCTTCCTGAAGAAGATAAAACATTTGAAGCTTTTTATAGAAGATATGAAGATCTTTTTGTCGTTGATTGTGAGGATTGGACGAACGCTAAAAAAGTTCGCTTACTTTTGAGAAAGTTGGGAACAGCCGAATATAGTAAGTTCGTCGATTACATTCTTCCGAAGAAAACAAGTGAATTAGCGTTCGATGAAGCAGTAAAACTTTTGCCTGAGTTATTTAGCCCTAATACAACTTTATTCCACAAAAGATGGAAGTGTTTTAACTTGTCAAAACGCGATGACGAGGATTATCTTACATTTGCGTCCATTGTTAATAAGCACTGTGACGATTTTCGTTTGGCAGAACTGACAGCTGACGATTTCAAATGTTCAATATTTGCCCAAGGTTTAGTCTCTGCAAAAAAACTCGAAGATTAGACGGAGAGTTCTATCAAGACTAAAAAGCGAACCAGGTCTCACATTACAAAAACTAGCGGAAGATTGCCAGCGCGTAATCAGTGTAAAAAGCGATTCCAAAAAAACATAGAGGAATCTGGCATATCGTATGTTAGGAGAATTATGTACAATCCAAAAAATTACTCCCCCAAAAAAGGTAAAGAAAGCAAAGAGTACGCCCATTCACAATTTAAAAAATAGACGACGCTGTGAAAAACAAAAATTACCCCCTAGTCCATGCGGACGTTGTGGTGGACAACATGGGGGTGCAAACTGTTTTTACCGAAACAAAACATGTAATAATTGTGGTAAAATTGGCCACAAAGGGGCGCACTGTAGAAACAAAAGGAACAACAGAAACGGAGTCAGACAAACTATATCAAATGAAAAAGCAGATAAGAATCTACGAAAATACGTTGTAGTTAACATTCTAAACAAAACAGTTAAGCTGCCACTAGATTCTGGCTCGGATCTCTCAATCATTAATCTTCAGAGTTGGAGGAAATTAGAAAAACCAACAATGAAAAAGACGAACAAAACAGCACTGGTGACAAAATCAAATTTGAAGGTGAGCTAACGCTACCTGTAACACTGAATGGCATTACAAAGAAACTAAAAGTTTTCGTCCATAAAAATTCTGAGAAGTTGTTTGGAACGAATTGGATGGAACGGTTTAAGTTGTGGGATCAACCAATCAACAATTTTTGCCAAAAGGTGGAAAATATGACAACGGATGCTCAATACCTGAAAGAAGAATTAAAAGAAAAATTTCCCGAAGTTTTCTCGGCGGGCTAGGAAAATGTAATAAAACAAAAGCCAAATTCGAGCTAAAAGAAAACTTTCAACCCATTTTCAAAAGTAAAAGAAATGTCCCATTTGCATCAGTTGAAAAAATCAACGAAGAATTAGACCGACTAGAAAATGCCGGTAAACTATCCAAAGTGAGTTTTAGCGAATTAGCTGCCCCAGCTGTATACGTAAGTCCAACCAAATTCGTGTTTGTGCGGATCTATCAATGGACCTCAACGCGGCTCTAAAAGATTACCATTACCCTCTCTCCACACCGGAGAAGGTATTGACCCTTTTACCAGGTAAAAGGCTTAGAAGGTGGGTATTGTGGGGACCTACCAACAAATTGACTCTTCCACACCTATATAATATGGCTACCAACTCTGAGTAAAGTCAGTCACCAATGAGGAAGTCACCAGGTGTGAGTTACCAAGAGTGTATCACCGAGTGAGTGTATGAATGAGTGAGTCTGGACACCAGTGAGAGATAGTACTCTCCAGTCCACATTAATTTGTACTACGATTCCGTGAATAATATACCGTTTAACTTTATATCCGAGACTGTGTTATTTTTCTATGGTTTCAACACCATAACAGTATGGCATGCGTATGAAATCACGTCAATGGCAACTCATAAAGAAACATTGCCAAAGGAGTGGCAAAATATGGCTCAGACGATTGTTGATAATTTGACCAAACCCATGAAAAATCGAATACAAGCACTGAAAATAGCAAATTGAGGACCTACTCCATACGAGTTCCAAATACTGTTTATATATGTCGAGTTGGGTTTACATAATTAAATTTTGAAATTGGATGTAGTTTATTTCTCTTGGTTAAAAACTTTTCTTAGGCCACTGTACAAGAAGTGCATTGCTGCTTCTTGTTTTTCAGCTTGGTGGAAATCCACTTCTGTAGTTTCAGTCTTTAAAAACATCAGGCGAACAGTCTAAAATTTCTAACTATCGGTGTATTAAACGATTACCTCTCTTTTTTTGGCAATGTACTAGAGGCTCTAATTAATTATGGATTGGTTAAGCATCTTACCTCGCACGGTCTTCTTTCAGATAAGTAATATGGCTGAAAGAATCTATCAAGTTTCTTTGTATATTTCAAAGACATTTTACAGGATTTGTCAGACTGGATTTCTTTACAGGTTGTAAGATTATGTTATTTCTGGACGAATTTTTAAAAGTTTCAGTCTTTCGTACAAAATCGCCAAATGAATGATGTCTTGAACGGCCACTCTTCTAGATCTTTTTTACATTACTGCAGGCGGCGTCCGCGTGGCTTCTATACTTGGACCTAGGTTGTTCCTAATTTATTACCAACGCCCTTCCTAATGTCACCGGTTCTCAACTCGGTATCTATGCTTTTAACGCCTCCAGGATTAAACTTCTCTCTATTAATCGTCCTAGAGAACCATTTCTGTCTTCTATCAGTAAGGACAATGCTAATCTCCAGGAGAGTGACTCCGAAATGAACATCCAGTCACTCAAAGACAAACTGTACAAAACAGACAGAAACAGAATACTTGTGTCCACTTTATTACTAATATAGCGCTTGGAAAGAGAGAGAGAGAGAGTAAATATCTTGGTTTTCTACACTCTGCAAAGTCCACTTTAAGCATTAGTATATCTGTCATATACGAACATGTTGACGAGATGTAGGGAAGGGCAAGAATAATCAAAAATGTGTTAAACGAGAAATAATTTAATATGCGAAACATATGTACGCATATATACGTTTTGCTAAACATATACATGTCACAATTTTGTCCCACACGGAGAAATTTAAGCACATATAAACAGGCATAATGTATGTAAATGAGACAAAGAAAGGGCAAACCTTTATCGTCCACAAGAAGGACGCGGTACGCATTGTTCTTTAATTTTTGTCTGTGGTAAACCGACTGACTATTCTCATCAACAGGCTGGTCCGCGCCCCTCAAGGTTCCTTTTAGACGTCATTAAATAATTACTCTACGCTATAAAATGACTGAAAGCTCTAAATATTTTATGAGGACATGTAATATAATTTAAAATGCAAATACCGTATTCAAGTAAAAATTGACATAATCCTTCAGAAGCTATCTATTTCTTTTATCTGAGTACTTATATTAATAAATATATATTATTTCCCTCACCTGTGAAGTTTGCATTGTGCATGAAAGTCCAAGTCGTGCTACCGGTGAGGAAAACAGGTATATATATATATATATATATATATATATATATATATATATATATATTAATGCATAATTTATAGCACTAATATATTGCATCGATCCCTACTTTATTAACACCAGCACTCAATATGATATATATATATATATATATATATATATATATATATATATATATATGTGTGTGTGTGTGTGTGTGTGTGTGTGTGTGTGTAATTTGGCAGCAACTTTTCTTTTAAACATGTAGTATTGAATGTTAAAGACAACATAGTCTTGCATATTTTCTTTTGAATTTTCTCATATTCTCTAATGAGACTTTTTATTTGAAAATGATTTCGAAATATCTGTTGTCCAGGTCATCATATGGACAATACATATTTCGAAATCATTTTCAAATAAAAAGTCTCATTAGAGAATGAGAAAATTCAAAAGAAAATATGCAAGACTACGTTGTCTTTAACATTCAATACTACACACACACACACACACACATATATATATATATATATATATATATATATATATATATATATATATATATATATATATATATATATATATATATATATCATTAACTGAACGTTATTTTAGTGGATAATAATATCTGAACAGACACTCTGTTGATTTTTTTAAGCGGTATAGGTCTTTGCTTTCGTCTACCGGACTGAATATTCGAGAGAGATGATCAAGATGTGCGTTTATATGACACTACAGAACATCTATTCAGATATGGGTATCCACTAAAAATAACATTTAAGTAATAAAATCTGTCGCATTAATAAATAAGAACACATCACTACTTTAGAAATACATATATATATATATATATACATATATATATATATATATATATATATATATATATATATATATATATATATATATATATATATATATATTACGGAATATTTTGAAAATAAAGATCAAAATTCTGTTTATCTACTTACCTATCCCAGTTGCCTCATATATCTAATAAAGAAATATCAAAGGTAATTATCACGGAAATATCAATATTGATGGAAATAACTAGAAATCAACAAAAAAACAAACATGCTTATGCGATCGAATATCAAGCTATTTATGTGATTTTTTGTAGAACCTTATGACGATATTTATAAAAATGTGTCCCCAGGTGAAAGTTTAATAATTATCTTGACCTTTACTCATTCGCGGTTCACATCCTATCATTTAAATAGATTTTGCTAAAGCTTTCCCAATTTAGAGGAGAGTACTTTATTGAACTTTCATCATAATTTTCATCAAAGCCAGGGGCAGCATATAACCTAGAGTTTTGCGTTTCGACGTTCGATATCGGATCAGTGCTTTCGCAACTGGATTTAATTGCGATTAATAAATGTGAATCATACATGCAATAACATGGATGTATGTCAAAGGTGTGGTACGGATAAAAGTAGCCTATCAACTCGTCACATAATTGACTCATGTACTTTTAATTTTTTTGTTGGCATGTTCCTTCAAGACGTAGGAGAGCATGGCGCTCAACAGATTCTTTTTATTTAATATGTAAGAATTAGCATGACTTCTTCGTAAAGACAATAGTAGTTTCATGTGAATTCACGGTTGAGACTCGTGTACTTTTATTTTATTTTTTTTGCCATGTTCTTTCAGGACGTGAGAGAGCATGGCGCTTCACAGATTCCTTTTCTTTAATATGTAAGAAATGTTATGACTTCATGGAAAAGACAATAGTAGTTGCATGTGAATTCACGGTTGAGACTCGCGTACATTTGTTTTCGTTGTCATGTTCCTTCAGGATGTAGAAAAGAATGGTGCTACACAGATTCCTTTTCTTTAATATATAAGAATTGGTATAACTTCTTGGGAAAGACAGTTGTGGTTTCTTGTTGTCAATTCAAATTCTAGATTCAGAGTCAGTCAATCATTCTTTCGATTCAGGACTGACTAAGCAGATTTTCCCGCAGTGGGTTGAGGTTTCTTTCTACGGTAGACTGATTGCCAATCAAGGCTATAGGACCAAGTATCTCCTGCTATTCAACCTTTAGTTGTGGGCGGTGTGAAGAGGTACATCCCCGAATGGTATTAGTACGTAAGTGAATATAAAGAACTTGACTGGAATTTCCTAAATCCGAACCGATATCCATAACAGCACAACGCACATCCCACATACAGAGTTGTCCTTCTACTAGAATCGCCTGAACCCAAAGCTTGAGGCCCAATCTATCCTGCACTTTGGGTTCGATACACTTCGAAGTTGCTGTTTTGAAGTCGCCATTTCGCAATAGCATTTATACGTGTTATTAAAGAATAATCGGTTTCAAAAGCACTTTAGACACATTTTGACAGCCGCACAATTTTGTCAATGAAAATGAAATGGAAATAATTTTTAAGTAATAATTCCCTTGAACATATAATTCCGAGGTTTACTTGTTTTAACATTGCTTTCCTAATTCTTTTCATTCATTTCCACTCAAGCAATATATTATTATTATTATTATTATTATTATTATTATTATTATTATTATTATTAGTTTTATTTCCTTTGATTTCTGGTGTATACCACATTTCTTTCCGGGTACCGACCTTAGACCTAAGGTCAGAAATAGCATCATAACATTTTCCACTGAGCAATTTAATAAAAACAATACGCACACACATATTTTACATAGACAAAGCCCTTCGTAAGGTGTGAGCTGTCCTCGAGGGGACAATTTTTAGTATTTCTTTCAGGTGTGGACTACCAGAAACCCCTTCAATGAGTTTATTGGAATTGTCTTCCAATCAATCCGAGGGCTCCAACTACAACAGGAATTGTTGATGTTCCCATGTGCCACATTTTTTTGAGATTTCGATTTCAAGGTTCTTATATTTTGATAGCTTTTTGAAGACCTTCAAAGATACAATGCAGTCTGCAGGGACTAACATATCAATAAGGAGTAACTTTTTTTGTTCGCGGTCTCTATTAACGATATCTGGGTGATTAGCATTGATTGTTCTGTCTGTGTGTCTTGTGAAGTCCCATAAAATTGTTACAGGTCCTACTTCCGTAACCGGGTCTAGGTCATTATTATTATTATTATTTCCTTTAATTTCTGTTGCATACACATTTCCTTCCGGGTCCCAACCGGAGACCTATGGCCAGAAATAGCTTCATGACATTTTCCACTGATCATGTCTGTCAAAAAAAATACAAAGATAACACACGTTACATAGATAAAGCTCTTCGTAATGTCTGAGCTGTACTCGTGAGTACAATTGTTTTGTATTTCTTTAAACCTGCGGCAATCGGTAATCCCTTCAATTTGCCTATTAGAAGCTTTTCCAATCAAACGGAGGGCTACAGCTACAACTGAAATTATTGATGTCCTCATGCGCAGCATGTTTAGATTTCCACTTAAAGATCTTTGTATTTTGATTTTCGCTTTCAAAGATACATTACAGTCTGCAGGAACTGGCATGTCAATAAAAAAGAAAATTCTGTTCTTGTGGTCTTTGATACTATGTCTGGGCCATTAGCTTCGGTTTTCTATCGATGTTTATTGCAAAGTCCCATAAAATTGTTACAGATCCTATGTTTGTAAGCGAGTCTGTGTGACGTTCATACGAGTTTCTTTCACTTTTGCTTTTCCAGTGCATACTCTATCATGACGTGTTTTATATTCGATGGGTGCCCATACCGTGCAACCTGATATAAGATGGTCAATTTTTGCTGGATATTTATCACAGAATCTGCATTTCGGGTAGACATCATTTTTCAGTATGTTTACTTGATAATATCTAATTAGCAAGCATTAGCCCTGTGCAGCAAGACTAAATCCTTCGGTTTCAGTTACGTAATCATTGATGGGTACAGGATTTCTCTACATCAGCTTGCTTGATTCGAGCAGAGTATTGACCATTAAGAGGCTTATGTTGCCATCGTTTCTGTATTTGGTTCATTGCGTTTGCTTTATTATTATTATTATTATTATTATTATTAACTTTCCGTTAATTACTGGCCTTACCAGGACATTACCCGGGGCCTAAGGTTATAAAAGAAAGGGTTAGAAAATTCGACATATTAGTGTTATCAAGTAAATGCAGAAAACGCTTTTAGTTCCCAATGGTATTCATGTTGATATGATTTCTACATTGGAACCTCATCGTTATCAAAAGTGAGCAGCTGAATTTACGAGGAGAAGGGAAAGTCTTGAATAAGACCCAAGGTCTAGAAATCTTGTTAATGTCTCCACCAAGGAAAACACTATTTGTGTTCACCACATGGTGATGGAGGACAAGCGATTGACTATAAATCAAACAGTCACTTCTCTCAGTCAATGAGTGATAGCTGAGAATATTCTGTGCAATTAACTAGGCATGACGAAGTTTTCTGCTCGGTTGGGTGCCACGTCTTCTGACCCCTGATCAAAAGCACACCAGTCTGATCGCATCATAGGAACATCTGCCATTTTTGACGCAGATCCTGCTGTTTTTTTTTTAATATTTACTGACCAGGGATGAATGTTGGTTGTATCACTTTGAGCCACTGAAAAAAGAAACAATCCATGCAATGTAAAAACCGCTCCTCACCTGCTTCAAAAAAGCCAGAGTCATTTCAGCTGCAGGGAAGAAACAATGCAGTTATTAATGAGAAGATTTAAAATTAATGCATGCAAGATTTCACAGCTCTAGCATTATTTCTTTATAGTGAGCCTATAAGTTTTAAGCCCACGCCTGTAGTTCTTGCTGAGCTGCCAAATGGAGATTTAGATACACCTTTTCATGGCGCCATTTGCAGTCCTTTTGAGCATGCATTTTGCATATTCCCCGGTATGGGTTACGTTTTCAAACTTCTACCCACACAATATCTTTATATGCGAGGTGAAGAGATGAGATTTTCTGTTCAGAACTGAATCTTGGACTGCTACCAATTGTTGTTTCACACTTCAGGTCACTCTTCGACAGCCCATCGCACGACCTTTTTACACTATCTTCGTCTTTCTTTCAAATTTTCCGTTCAACTGGCACAGATTCCTCTTTTCGTAATCTTCCTTGATCTAGTTGTTAATGATTGTGACATATTGCAAGAGTGTTTCTTCAGTGCTGTCAATATAAACGGGTCTGGGGTTATATTATTTCTACTATCACACTCTCCTATCCCAATCAACCCCAGCCTCCTAGCTTTCGGGGTGTGTTCAGACAGATCTCATTAGTTCTAGAATGAACACACCATATTGCGCCATCAGATTCCTGGTGTCAATGTTCGTCTTCGTTCTTAGTCTGTCCGTTGTAGTAGTATTTCCATTCATTTCTGTTGTATACTCATTTCCGTCCCTTTCGCAACCAGAGATCAGAAATAGTATTCTCCATTGCACATTTGTGTACAAAAAAAGAACCCTACAAACCAATATATATTTTGATAAGTGTTGGGGTGCACCCACCTTCACAACCACAATAGACTGATCCTATTATTATAAATAGAACAGTAGTTCTAGAGACTGTTAGTAGTGTAGCAGTGTAGTGCAGTGCAGAGTGAGACTTCTGTAGTGATCAGTTACACTTCCGTTTCTCGACCGGAAGATACCGTTGGACTTTATTACTATTACTTATTGTTACTACTAACCTACGTTCGTTCTACTACTAATCTCTCTGATGTAAATACCTCTCTGAATATACCAGTATTTTCCCCTACGACTGTGTTTGTTCGTTATTACCATATACTCACGTGGAAACACTCAACATCTCAACAATAAGACAACACCCTTCGTAGTGTATGCGTTGTGCTCGTCAGAAAAAATTATTTTGTATTTTCTTAAGCTCATAGGTTGGCAGGGATCCCTTCTATGAGTCCATCAGAAACTTCCCTAATCAATCACAACTGAAATTATTGATGTCTTCCTGTGTCACTTTTTTTAACTTCCGCTTCATAATCCTTGTAATCTGATAATTTTTTTAAATTCTTTGACGATCTTCAAAGCAGCACTATATTTTTTTTCTGGAAATTTTGCAAAATATTGAAAGCGTTACGTTAATCATTTTGTTTATTAATATTATTTATTTATTTCTCCGTTTCAAATAGAGAACAGATGTATGTTATGAATAATTAAGAGTGGTCTCCCCTTGTTTTGTTACTCCCCTCTTTGAGAGAGCTATTTCTGTTTATTGGGACTATAAATGAACACTGTAAGCGAACTTTGTATTTTCAGTTGAATAAAGCTTTCCTAAAGCCTACACCTGGGTACTTTTGTCGTTACAATGTATTCACGCCTTTCGTTAAGGGTATAAGTGTGAAGTAAACACTAACTGTCCCAGCCATAATTGTAACTCGATTTATCACTGTTAACAGTTAGGGCAACGGACGGCATCCCTGGCAGAAATGAAGAGACTTCGAATTACCGCTTCGAAAGAAATTTCTCTTAATAGTTAAGTTGCAAACTTTCCCATTTTATCTTACGACGAATGTATATTCATTGGAAGTAGCTTTCCTGTTTAACTGATGATCCAAGATTACCATCTATTAAACCAATTACCTTTCCTCGGCCTATTTTTAGTTTTAAAACTCAAATCTCACAAAAATAAGTAAGACTTTGCTCAATAGCCAATTTATTTATGATGTTTTTCCCAATTCATCTGCTTAGATACATGAAAATCACTCGTTATGATTTCCGTTTCTTTTTTCGTCTTTTTTGTTTGGCTGTATTTGCTGAATTATTTTGGACTACAATGTGCTGTGTTTTATCTAAATTGAACTTCTAAATTGTTAAGCTATATATGGCAGTGAATTGTTCAGCTAAACGGTTCGCGATGCCGTAATTAAAGAAATTACGTACATCGTGTTTCTTTCCGAATTTGGTAGCATTAATGGATCGCTGCAACAATCAAGTCGACAATTCGAGCGATAAAGTTTTCAGATATTTGCAGCAAGATGTTGCAGAACAAGTGTTACAGGAGCGAAACAGGTCTGTTCATACCTTGGGATGAGGAAGTTCGATCCTGACTGGGTGTTCCATACCTTGTGCCACATCTAAGCTACGCTTGAAAATCACTATCCTTTGATCTGAGGTTGAACTTTACTATATCAATAAGCATCGACAAATGACGTCACTTAAATACAAGACACGTTTTTCTTTAGCTAGAAGTGTAGCGTTTATAAGCAGACGATGAAGCTAGGAAGAAGTCTCTCTTTGACATTGATAACGTTCAATGTCCTGGTAATGATGTGAAATGATTGGAGATAGTCGAAGAAAGACAATAAAAGGATTTGGTCAGTTTCTTCATAAATCTAATCTGGATGTGCGACGGTTTATACACAAACTAGAAATAACGACTGATTTTAATGAAGCTTTGCTGGATTAACTAATGCTGCTTAAACTCAAGTATCTATCAATCTATCTATCTATCGCATTCTGTTCATTATCTATCTATCGCATTCTGTTCATTATCTATCTATCTATCTTTCTATCTATCTTTCTATCTATCTATCTATCGCATTCTGTTCATTATCTATCTATCTATCGCATTCTGTTCATTATCTATCTATCTATCTATCCATCTACCTATCTTTCTATCTTTCTATCTATCTATCTATCGCATTCTGTTCATTATCTATCTATCTATCTTTCTATCTATCTATCGCATTCTGTTCATTATCTATCTATCTATCTATCTTTCTATCTATCTATCTATCGCATTCTGTTCATTATCTATCTATCGCATTCTTTTCATTATTTATCTATCTATCTTTCTATCTATCTATCTATCTATCGCATTCTGTTCATTATCTATCTATCTATCTATCTATCTATCTTTCTATCTATTGCATTCTGTTCATTATCTATCTATCTATCTATCTTTCTATCTATCTATCGCATTCTGTTCATTATCTATCTATCTATCTATCTATCTATCTTTCTATCTATCGCATTCTGTTCATTATCTATCTATCTATCTATCTTTCTATCTATCTATCGCATTCTGTTCATTATCTATCTTTCTATCTATCTATCTATCGCATTCTGTTCATTATCTATCTTTCTATCTATCTATCGCATTCTGTTCATTATCTATCTATCTATCTCATTCTGTTCACTATTTACATTATTCGGACTATTGTCCTCATCTTTGTCGCCATATTTATTACAACGTTTCGGTCGTTGTATGCTCCGGCCTTCTTCAGGTGGTTTGGAATGTTGAACTGAATCCTTTATTTCGCTCATCTAATTTTCTCTCTCCATTATGGCAAAAATATATCGTGTCTAGCATATCACAAAGGCTAATGCAGAAAAATGTGGGCAAGTCAGCACTTGGGTAAACCGTTCTCCGATAAGAATATAACTCGGCAGAACAGTGGCAAATGCTTAAAGACTATTTACAACCATTGTTAGCTTGACAGGGGACAGTTACTAAATTCAAGTGGATGCAAGCAAACGGTTTAAACACGAGTGACACGCTTTCACTCCCCATTCGAAATTGACATTGATTACCTTTGAAGCATGACAAATGAATTTTGTTGATGTGTCCAAATGCTTTCAACGCGTGAATAATTTTTTTGTTCTAGATTCTTTTCTCTGATGCTTGTTGATAACAAGAATTACTGAATCTGAAACGCCGACAAGACCTCGTGACTTGCCACCAAACAAAGACGCTACAAATATTCCCAACACTCTATGGCTTCTTTTTAAGATTTTTAAACAATGTATACAATGACAATAAAGGGATAAAAGATTGGCGAATCATGTGAGGTAATTAAATGGTTGTTAGATAACAATTTTCTGGCTGTGAACATAATCACGCAAGCCAAGTATATATATATATACACACACATATATATATATATATATATATATATATATATAAATGCGAGACACAAGCACTTCATAAGCTTCAGTAATTTTCTGTCTGCTCTCAACAACCATGCCCAAAACTTTTCATACCGATAAAGACGGATTCAAACATTGGGGAAGTGAGTACGATGGACTAAAATTACCTTTATTCGAAGGCGTTGAAGAAATTTTATCCCATCTACCTTCCATGCCAATTCATGATGATGACATTTTGCTGCTAAGTTATCCCAAATCAGGAACGCACTGGATCTGGGAAATAATCAACATGCTGATTAACGGAAATACCGAATACATGAAAATGAATAAGTCGCAGTTTTTCCTCGAGTTTTCTAGTCACGAAAATTTCGTCTCAAACGAAGCCCGTGTTTTGAACAGTCACCTACCCTTGAGAATGCTACCAACGGAGATTCTCGACAAGAAGATTAAAACGGTCTTCATTGCTCGCAACTTGAAGGACGTGGCGGTTTCCCTTTACTGCCATTTAAAAATGCTTGACGAAGAAACTCCTTATGAAGGCACGTTTAGTGGTTTTCTTGATATTTTTTTGGACGGTAACCTCAGCTACGGTAGTTGGTTTAATTATATGTTGGAATGGCAAAAGGTTTTCGTTAACCACCCGGACTGGCCGGTGCATATCGTCTTGTACGAGGATTTGATTGAAGATCCAGCCAGAGAAATCCAGAAATTGGCTAATTTCCTCGGAAAGTATAACGATAAAGATTTTTGTTCGCAAATCGCTGATAAATGCCATATTGATCGACTAAAGGAAGCAAAACCCGAACCCGTGAGGAAAACTAAAGCCGGTTGCAAATTCTTTCGGAAGGGAATCGTTGGGGACTGGAAGAATTTCTTCAACCAGGAAGAAAATGAGAAATTTGAAGAACTTTACAAGGGACAAACTAAGGAGTTAAAATTGAATTTCCGTTTCGAGATATGATCCTTTCCAACTTGCTTATTTTCGAGTTGTAAAAAGAAAAATATTTAAATGAAAGTGAAGATTTAAAAGTAATGTATAAACATTTTTCTCAATTCTATTATCAGTATTATTTTTATTTATTTTTCCTTGTATTTCTTTTTAATATGTCTATTCAACACTGATTTAATTCATACTCTGTTTTCCTATTGCTGACTACCTTACAATTTGTCTTCTTACCTATAATTATAATAAAATCCTTTTTTTTTTTTGCTTACTATAAAAATATTGATCTTCTTGTGTTCCCTTATCTTTATCTTATGTTTGTCGCACACGTGACAAATAAAAAGACAATTACTACGAAAAACTACAAAGAAATTGTAGAGAGCCATTATCGTCCATGGTCTAAAGCAGGGGTGGGCAAACCTTTTAGTACAAGGGCAGCATTCTAAAAATTTATAGTTTTACTGGGCCGCATAGTATATATAAACCAAAATAATTGATATTTAAAATTGGCAAAATAAACGGCTTTTAAAGGAAAAATATAGTTTTAATAAATAACATTTTAAAGCGGGCCGCACGAAATCGTTTGGCGGGCTGCATGTTTGCCCACCCCTGGTCTAAAGGAACAAGGGATGTAAAAGAAATATAAATGTGACTTTTCACGTTATATTCCTGATTATATACTTTCGATTTTCGAAAGATAGAACTTGATAAATTTTTTAGAAATTAGGTTTTTCGGTGTTCTTTTGTGTCAGATCGAATATTAAATTATTTATATGAGTTTGTGCGACGTATTTAACGATGTGACTTAATTCAAACGTGTCTTCTGGGAAGTATTAGAGGAATACAAAACACTGAACCCACCTTGCATTGATTTTCAAGCATGAAAAACGACTGGTTGAACAATAGTTGCCTATCTTACAAGCGTCATACCAGATTCGTCGTATGAATTATAACTTCCGTTAAACTGCAAATTCCGAACGCACAAATATTTCTTGGTGAGAACGTGCTGTTTATCCATTCGTTTTCAGATAACTCGTTGGCAACATTGTATGCTTGACTTTTTCTGATGCCCACGCACATATAATTTGGCATTTCGTTATATCTACACATATTTGCATACATATATATATTTTTGAACTCCTGTAGTATATTTATCTATCACTACCTCCAAAGAAAAGCGATACCTAAGGTTTAAAAAGAATTTTTAAAAATGAAGTTTTTATTTTAGTTTTAATTACAAGCTAATAGATTAGATTTAATATTTCCAATAAGCAAAATACCTTGTTGGATTTCAATCGAATTTAATAAATTGAATGAAATTATTTTTTTATTATTAACAAAACCAGTAAAATCGTCTATATTGACAATTCTGTCGGTATAGCATAAATCAGTTTATAAAAAATCTTTCAAAAATAAAATATACTTTTCTAAAACTTTATTTGTGGAAGAGTAATTGATTTAAGGATTAATTAATCAGAATTAAAACAAGTAAATATTACTTATTTTAGCTTAAAATATCGCCGAAAAATATATTTTAAAACGAAGGTGTTGCTACATCTATTGGTAATCTGAGGTTTGCAAGAGTTATGTAAGGGGAAAATAACTGTAGTAAAATTACATAACGAATACAACATAAACAGCTTTTTTAGATATTTTTTAACTCCTCAGTAATCTTAAAAATTTAAAATGTTTTAAGCATTCTAATATATTATTGAATTTTATGTAATTTGGCTTTACAGTCTTACTTAGGAAGACACTTGTTGAGGAAATATTAGAAAATTACAAATAAATGTTAAATTCATTATACTTACGGCTCGTAATTTCTGATAATGTCTTGTATGAACATCCGTATTTACAAAAAACGGCACGTTTATACACACACAAAACAATATTCACAATTCTTTTTAAATATTTTCTTTAAATACTGCCTTTCTTGGGCATTTTGTCATCATTTATGCTCATTTTTTAGCAAATCATTGCAGGTACACACACACACGCATACATACACACACATATATATATATATATATATATATACATATATATATTACAGCTCTTCAAGCCGGGATTGTGTGTGTGTGTGTGTGTGTGTGCGTGTGTGTGTGTGTGTGTGTGTGTGTGTGTGTGTGTGTGTGTGTGTGTGTGCATTGTATTTTAGTATTTCAGGTTTATGTACCTCAACGTGTAAACAAAATGTCTTCATATGTAACTCATCTTAAGAATTTATTTGTTCGGAATATTGTATTCATTTATTCGATCTTATTAAGGTTTTAACATATCACGCATGTACTAATGCTTCTAGTGGATGTTGGAGAGTAGAGAAGATCAGAATATTCCCTGTTTTTATCCAAGAAACCCCTTAACAGGATAAGCTTAGAACCGAATCTTAGCGAACCATGAAAAACTACCACTTACCATATCTTAAAATGAATACAACTGTCTGTCTTTGATATCAAGATATATATATATATATATATATATATATATATATATATATATATATATATATATAATGGAATCCAAAAATAATGTAATTATCGTATGCAAATAGCATAACATTATTTAACAAAAGAAAAAGCAAGAACTCCAACAAATCCTTACAATAAAACAAAAGGACATCTCATAAATTATTAAGAAACGACTAAATTATTCGAAGCGTTAAGCATAAAAACAAATAAAACACCATCAAAAAAATGCTATCAAATTTCGGAACAAACATACTAAATATATTTCACAATTAAAAAAAAACATAATCGCACGAAAGAACACGTAAAGACGCTCTACTTAAAGAAATAAAATCAGACAAAACGAGGACACCGACATAACGCAAAAAAAACATTAACTCTTTGATATCTACGATAGTTGAAAGTACTAAAATATTGGACTGTACAGATTTAGATTTTCAGTGGAAAACGGGAAACTAATCGGAAATATACAAAAACTTAACAGCAAAATATTTTACAAGGATCTTTCATTGGTCTTTAACCAAACTACCCCGATCCCTACAATCTTAATCTCTTCAAGTCAAGGCTCAACCGCTATCTATTCTATATATTCGCATAATATATACCACGAGCTACCACTCAGTACGCTTTTACAGTAACCTCATTTAGCAAACGCAAGAGAGGAGGCACGATAAAGGAATGGATAGCGGCTCGGATTGAGGAATCGAATTCCAGTCGAATAACATTACATTCACTTACGTGCTAATAGCCTTAGTAAAAGTATGAATCCTCTTCTTCTCCCCCCGATCTATGGGTAAACAGCAGGACAGACTGGGTTCTATAGACGTGGATGGCAACTGATCTACCACAGAAAGAAATGGCAACCTACTACAGGAAAAATCTGCCTCGTCAATAATGTAACCTGTATCATGTATCACGCATGGCACATAGCTGACTGACAACGCGAGTAACCGTAATATATATATATATATATATATATATATATATATATATATATATATATATATATATATATATATATATATATATATATATAATCACCTGAAGAGATCTCGGAGGTCGAAACAGCGATCGTGTTTCTATCCAGAGTCTAAATAATTTATTACGCATACATTTATTAATTTCTGTACAGGTTAGTGTTTCTACCTTGTTATTGAGCACTTTTTTATTACACACGTTTTTAAACAGCCCTTTATATTGTTTGTTTACTTGTTAATATATATATATATATCTATATATATAAAGATATATATATATATATATATATATATATATATATATATATATATATTACGTCGATAGTAAGACTCGGAGTTTCATGTGAATTATTTAAAATATATTTTTTTTCATTTTTCGTCTTTCGAACTTAAGATTTTCACAGATATGAATGATAAATAATTAATTCTAATATTATACACCACAATAATAGAATGAACAAGTCTTAATGCACAATTTTAAATCAACAAAAGGAGATCGCGAATTTCATAATGCTTAACGGTCAGTGAGTTTCCCTCACTTGAAGATTTCGTATGAAACTCCGAGTCGTGCTTTCGACGTAGGATATTATGTATATTCACTGATTTATACTTAATAGCTCTGTTATGTAACATTGAGCACTGTTTTTATAACACCTGAGAAAAGAATATGTACGTGAAACTATATGTGCGTATACATATGTTGTTTTATCATACCCATATCTGTCTGTCTGTCTTTCTGTCTATCTATCTCTTTTTCTGTCTGTCTATCTCTTTTACTGTCTGTCTATCTATCTCTTTTACTGTCTGTCTATCTATCTCTTTTTCTGTCTGTCTGCCTCCCTCTATATATATATTGATAATATTAGTCCTCAATATATATATATATATATATATATATATATATATATATATATATATATATATATATATATATATATATATATATATATATTCCTAAGAGGTTAAAATCTCCGTGGAGCTCTATTTCAAAGACAGACCAAGAATATAATATAAAAGGCTCAAACACTAATTTGTAGATCTAATGAATTGGATCATGATTACGTTTCAAATGTAATAAATTATAACTATAAAATATTAGTGTTTGACCCTTATATATATATATATATATATATATATATATATATATATATATATATAGTTGTTGTTTTAAAAAAATTTTAACTATATCTAACAAAATTTTTTTTAACTATTGAAATATTTATAAATCTTTATAAATATTTCAATAGTTAAACAAAAAAATTTGTTAGATATAGTTAAAAAAATTTTTAAACAATATCTAAAATATTACTACAGTCAGATTTACGTTAGAAATATACAAACACAGTTGCATTCCATATCACGTGACTTCCGCGTCTCGCGACGGACGCTACTTAATGTAAACAAACTTCTGAAAACAGCCGTTTCTGAAGAAAGATCGGGACCGATCTGAAATATCAAATATATATATATATATATAAAAATATAAATAAATACTTTCACAAAAAAAACATTCAATTTTTTTTA
Source organism: Acanthosepion esculentum (assembly GCA_964036315.1). NCBI lineage: Eukaryota > Metazoa > Mollusca > Cephalopoda > Sepiida > Sepiidae > Acanthosepion > Acanthosepion esculentum. The sequence continues at coordinate 80,168,292 of OZ038489.1, read as the reverse complement.
ATTTGCAACTTTTCAGTTGTTTTTTCTATATTATATATATATATATATATATATATATATATATAAAGTGCCGATGCAAGGGACTTATATCCCCGCCCACTCAGTATTACCGGGTCTTCCATTCTACTATATCTCTAGTTTCATAAGGGAGTATATATTTAAATTTTAAATTTTATTCTAACCTAATTATATACAATAATGGATCATATGTAATATAAGTGAACAATTCAATTTGGAAAATTTTAAAACACAATCTAAATACAAATTAGTGATATGTCATAATTGATCATTCCAATAATCAACAATATTTCAACTGTAGATTTATCTTGTTAAAAAGTTGATTTTTAACACATTCAGCATTGTGGATAAAGAACAGTGAATTCATATGGTTTTTTTTTCGAAACTTAGCATAATCAAAACAAATTTACGGATTCGGACAAAAAAAATTTCTCGAATGATTTCAAAATCCGCGAAAAATGTTCATCTTTTAATAGTCAGTTGTGCTCAGTTTAATTTATAACGTGTATAAATATACGTAGAAAAATCAAATCTTGATAAGATAACAGGAGTGACAAAGCGCTGCCCGGGGCCCCCAATCAGGCATAGCCCCCACTTGTTACGGGCGGTTCTGGTGTAGTACGCACCGATCCTACTTATACAAGCGCTATATCGAGTCTAGTTTGTCTAGTGAGTATGTCGCTTGCGTCATATCGTAAAGGTCCGGGTTCGATTCTTGGTAGTGGATGCGCACTGCTGATGAGTCCCAAACATAGGACGAAACGGCCGTCCCGTTTGTTTTTTTTTTTTTTGTTTGTTTTTTTTGGCATTCTGTTAAGGATTCTTCTAGATTCGATGAATTACTTAATCATGATTATTCAAATCCCCCTAATGATTTATATATACATATATATATATATATATATATATATATATATATATATATATATATATATATATATATATGTGTGTGTGTGTGTATGTGTGTGAGTGTGTGTGTGTGTGTGTGTGTGATTTTTTTTCAATCATTTGCTCCCAAGCAAAGCGGGAATGCCAGTGATACTCAGGAGATTACAAAGAGTGAAAGTAAGAGAAAAGACCGGGTATAGTGGGAAACAAGGAAAGAATAAAAGCTGAAGATGTTGATTGATGTTGCATTTAAATTTTTGAAGATTTTGGTTACCAGGGAAGGAAAGAAACGGAAGGGAGTTCCTCAGGCAGGAAGTGCGAGAAAAGTAACTGTTAGATCAGAAGCGGTGGTAGCATTTAATTAATTCAGCAATAAAAGGTAAGACTTGGATGCCAGTCTAGAAGCCCGCTTAAACTCACGTAGTCCGTGTACCAGGGGGAAAAATCTTGACAGAGCAGTTGCCATGAAAGTATTTGTAGAAAAGACAGAGGGAAGCCGCATCACGTCGGTGAGAAAATGACTGAAGACGAGATGGCAGGTCAGGATCGATTACATTGCAAATCCTTCTTTGGATTTTGTCAAGAACCTCGAGATGAGTAGCAAGAGCACCTGACCAGTATGCCAACAGTAAGCAATGCACGGACGAATGGTAGATTTGTAAATGTGCAAGATGGAAAAAACATTTCTGGCATGACATAGTGAACCAACTTTCCTTGCAGTAGATGCAGCTATTGATTCGATGTAGTCGTTCCACTTCAAGTCAGTTGAAAACGTGAGGCAAAGTAATCGCAGTGTGTTGCTCTCCATGTATCTAGCATAAGGCATGTTGATGGCGGGCATGAGAGTTTCTCTATGGTGGAATTAAAATTTACGAGCCATTTGATGCCCCAGTTAACCACAGATTCGGTGTTCTTTTCAAGAGCAGCGACCAGCTTAATTTTGTCATCTCTGACGGATTTTCTATTGAGGCAGGTGTAAATGGTAGTGTCATCAGCATAAATGCCTACTTGGGAACTGATGACAACAGGAAGATCATTGATGAAAATCAGAAACACCGTAGGACACAGAATAGAGACTTGGGGGGGGACCTACGTTCGAGTGAAAGGATATGGAAGCGAGCCTGTTCAAAACAACCTTCATGATATGATAGGAATGATTTGATTAATTAAAAAACTCGTCCAGTACAACCGTAGCCCTGGAGCTTACGTAGGAGACCAGCGTGCGAAACCCTATCAAACGCCTTCGAGATATCTAGAACCACAGCCCGAGCTTCGTCGTTATTATCAAGAGTTTGATATACATACTCAGTGATGGCTATTAGCACATCAGTAGTAGATCTGGCAAAATGGAAGCCATATTGTTTGACAAAGAGTAGCTCGTGAGAGGTAAGACTCTTAACTAATTTAGCATTGATTAAAGCCTCGATAGGTGGCTAGAGAATGCGAAACTGTGGCGATAGAAATAATCTCTACATAGTGACTGGAGTTAACTAAGCAGTTAATACTTATTCAAGACAAGTTATGTTTATCATACTTTTCTTAATTATATTCTCTTTTCTTCTGGTTAGTTTCTATTTCTTGGTTGTTGAATGGTCAATGGAACTGTCCAGTATTCGTATTTCTTCTTGATATGGTTCCGTGTTTTTGAATGGCCCCATTCATTTTGAAAAAAAAGGAAAGAAATTAAACAAAATACTAAGTTTGTTTAGTTTTCATCTCAGAAATTATTTTGAATTTTTAGCGTGGATTCTGAGAATTTAAATAGATTTCCGAACGCGTATTCCAGAATCATAAGTGATTTTATTGATAACTATTCGTTTTAATTCAATATGTATAGCTTCCAAAAATGTTTAATTTTGTGTTTTTTTTATAGTATTATCGTGTGATTCCCACGTTTAAAATCAAAATATGGAAATTAATCCATTTACAAGACGAACTGATTAAAAATGATTCATCCTGCTTTGCGCGGTTTGCTTCAGCTTTATTTAAATATAATATTTACAATTTTATAGAAATATATATTTTCAAAATTTAGCTCATGTTTACTGCTAAAAAGGTGAAACATATATGTATTTTAATTTCAAGTTAAATTTAAGGTTCTTGATAAAATCCTAAGATTTGATCTGTAATGTAATCGATTGGGACTTGGCATCTCGACTTCAGTCACATTCTCAAAGACGTGGCGTGGCTTCACCTCTGTCTTTTCTACAGATATTTTCATTATCTGTCTATATTTCTGAGATGAGGTATTATGATTACTTTATTCACTTTATTCGGACTGTTATCTTCATCTTCATTGCCATATTCACAACGTTGCGGCTGTTGTACACACCAGCCTTCTTCAGGTGATTGGAATTTTGACCTGAACCCTTTAATTCGTCCACATGGGGCAGATCCTTTTAGTTCCACGTGTCATGCTTCTTCCGAATGTATCAGATATTTCCCCATCAAACCTCCAAGTTTTGGTTCATCAATGCTGTAATGTAATCGATTGGGACTTGGCATCTCGACTTCAGTCACATTCTCAAAGACGTGGCGTGGCTTCACCTCTGTCTTTTCTACAGATATTTTCATTATCTGTCTATATTTCTGAGATGAGGTATTATGATTACTTTATTCACTTTATTCGGACTGTTATCTTCATCTTCATTGCCATATTCACAACGTTGCGGCTGTTGTACACACCAGCCTTCTTCAGGTGATTGGAATTTTGACCTGAACCCTTTAATTCGTCCACATGGGGCAGATCCTTTTAGTTCCACGTGTCATGCTTCTTCCGAATGTCTCAGATATTTCCCCATCAAACCTCCAAGTTTTGGTTCATCAATGCTGTCGCCTGGTGTTGAACTCATAACTCTTTTGGTCTAGTCACTGGATGTATCCAATGACTTTATCCACTGTACGGTATCCTTGAGGGTTTGGTTCGAAATCTCAGTCACCTGAAGAAGACCGGAGCGTACAACGGCCGAAATGCTGTAAATATGACTATGAATTTGAGGATAACATTTCGAATAATATAATGTAAGTAAATATTTCATGGCAAATTCTCTGAAGTTCTTTTTCCCCTGGTACCCTAATTACATGAATTTAAACGTGCTACTAGGCTGGCATCTAAGCCCCACATATTTACTGTTGAAATTGCTAAATGCAAACGCCACTTCTACTCCAGCAGTTTCTTCTCTCGCACTTCCCGCCTAAGGAACTCCCTTCCGATTTCTTGCCTCCCTGACAACTACCATCTTCAAAAATTTAAATGCAACGTCAATCGCCATCTTCTATCTTATTGAATCCCGTTCATTTTTTGTCCTTTCACCAATCCTTCCTATAATCAGTCTTTTCGCTCACTTTCACTCTGTGTAATCCACTGCGCACTAGTGGCATTACCGCCTTGCCTGGGGTGAAATGATTTTTTTAAATATCTATTTTTTTACTTGAACATTAAGATTAGTTCCTTCTTTCTCTCTCAGATTACAGTTAAATCTTCTGAACCATAGCATAACCTATTGGATGAAAAGCTCTACCAAGAATGTCATGCAGTCAATCCTTACCATAAGTAGTACCAAAATATGCTCTACTATCATGGCGTCGGGTGCCATAAGTTAGAATACATGCTCACATTTATGGAAGGAATAATAAACGATGTTATGTGTGTCTATATTTCCGAGATGAGCTATTGTCACTATGTACACTATTTACATGGTTCGGACTGGTGTCATCATCTTTGTTGTCATATTCACGACGTTTCGGCCGTTGTACGCTCCTATCTTCTTTCGATGATTGAAATTTTGAACCGAGCCCTTTATTTCGTAAACGTTCCTATAGAGAAACACCTAAATCTACTAAAATTCACTTAACTAGAACAAAAATAAAATTACCTACCCTTCCACATAAACTCATAAAAATATGCCAACTAATCAGCAAATAATTTAAGCACTTCTATAGACAAATATTTGGCTTACCGATGGGATCTCCTCTCAGCGGCGTTCTCACTTGTCTATTTTTAGTATTTCTAGAGAGTGGCCCTTTCAAAACATTCTACCACAGAACTCTTCTTATTTCAGATATATAGACGACTCCCTACTAATATATCCACAAAACACTATTTTAACAGATCTACAACAGACTTCACCTTTGAAACAGAAGCCAATTAAACTCTTCCATTCCTAGATATCATGTTACACAGAAACAATAGCGAACTCAAATACCGACAAAAAACGACCTGGTCAACTTCTAAACCAACCACTCCGATAAAATTAAATTTGGTATAATTATAGGTTTCTTCTAAATAGCATTATGAATTTGCAGCCCACAGTACCTACTCAAAGAAGAAACGCATATAACAGACACACTCAAAACCATCGATATATTTATCACTTCATCCTCAACGCAATGAGAAAGGTACAACAAATACACGACTACAACAAAAATAACAACATTATGCATAATAATAAACTAAACAAAAACAGATACATAACACTACCTACCAACTCCATAATATCCACTATCCAAAACAACTTATCTCATCTAAACAACATTCAAATAGTCACAACCACTTCCAAAACCATTATGAATATGATCAGAACTAAAAGTTCCCATAACAAGAATAATTCTAAAGCAGGCATATTTACAATACATTGCCAAAACTGTTCCGCACAATATATTGGGGAGACATGCAGAAATTTTTAAAAAAGTATCCATGACCAAAAAAGGGACCTCATACACAACAATTTAACAAATGCACTACTCATACACAGAAATAAATTAAACCACAATTTTGATCAAAAAATGCCACACTCATCAAAAGTGAAAGTAATTTACTCATTAGGAAAATTCTCGAAAGTGCCGCTATCAAATATTATCAAAATGAAAATCTACTCCCCGAAAGAATTAGTACTTTCACAAGAAAAAATACACAACAAACATATGCTGAAAAATCAAAAGAAAACCGTTAAATCTATCAGTTGAGCCTTTGATGATGTACAGCATAAACGGCCATCGCATAAAAATCTAATCACAATCTAAACAATATTCATTAAAAATATTGAATATTACTCGCTCACTTTCCTTTTTGCTAGACTTTGAATTATGACACTTCGTGTCGTCCACATGTTTTGAGTGACCTTTCAACCACTTGATGAACATTCATGGATGTTCTCAAATTTAAAAGCCTCGAAAAAACAATGGCATCCACGGCTTTGTATAACACAGGCAGTGAAATAAATCCTTCATTGCCTTGATAAAGTCCCTCAGAGGAAGAAGCGCGTCGGTTAAAAATCGATTTTCCACTTGTCTCCTTTTCTTCATATATAGAGGATGCGATGGATAAATTGTCGCCTAAATTATGCAAAATTGAACATAACACTTATTTGAACAGAGATATTAACCAAATTACACAAACATGTCTTGAAATACTAAAGAGTAAATTCATTCAATGAAATCGCCATTGGCTTCAACCACGGCCTCCAGACAGATTCGAAATCTCCTGCAACTCTTCTGGACGGTCTTCTTTAGTTGGTGAATGCTACCATAATGATTGCCTTCAGTTCATCTTTGGTGCTACAAGAAATCTTGCTGGTCTCTCGCTCAACAAGGGGGCTGAAGTCTGGGGAGTTAGGTGGCAAGATGTAAGTGGTGATGTGGTCAAATAAATTGTTTGAAAGGCAAAACCGAGTTCTCCTGCTTGTTTGACATGATGCAGAATCATGTTGCTAGGCATAGGGTGATCTAGTAGCAACTCTCTTGAACGAGGCCAGCACTGCCACCTCAAGGCACTTGACGTAGGCCTCCGTGTTGAGTCTGAGGCCCTCACCAACAAATTCGGGAGCTCGTTTCTCATCAGAACGATCAGAGTGAGTTTTTTGAGCTGCCGTACCATCGTAATCACAATTCTTTCTGAATCCTCTGTACTGTCTTAAGGTTGATATATATATATATATATATATATATATATATATATATATATATATATGTATGTATGTATGTATATATATATATATATATATATATATATATGTATGTATGTATATATATATATATATATATATATATATGTATGTATGTATGTATATATATATATATATATATATATATATATATATATATATACATACATACATATATATATATATATATATATATATATATATATATATATATATACATATATATATATATATATATATATATATGAAATAACATTCTTTATTTAGTTACCCCTTAACAGATTTTTATAAAAATGGCACTTGATTATTTTAGATGCTTCCGTGTCCATCGTCCTTTTTTACGTTTCCAAAAGGTGGACTAGAAATAAACATGCGTTCATTTCGAAAGATTGTTAAGCTTTTAATGCATGAATAAATAAAAATGTTAATTTAGGCATTAAAAGTTTTTATAAAATTATTTGAAAGGAAACACTCATATACGTAAGAAAAATAATATTCGATAATATATATATTTATATATATATATATATAATAAAGAGAAAGAACAGTAAAATATATAATCCGGTGTTCTTATTAATACATATATATATATATATATATATATATATATATATATATATATATTATTGTAACCTTTATGTAGCAAATCTACAAAAGATAAAATATTTTCATAATAATCTAATCAGAGAAACCTTCATAATTTTGATTGATTAGGTGTATATTATGTCACACAGGAGTAGGCACTGTCTACCTTGCCTCGCTAGACGGCACGTCCTTAACACACACACACACACACACACACACACACACACACACACACACACACACACACACACAAACACACACACATATATATAATTAATACAAATAAAATATTTGCCACTTAGCTGAATGATGTTACTTTCTGGATCCCGACTCCAGAGTTTCGTAGACCGACCTTCCGGGAATCATTCATTCCATCCACTCGTCAGGGGTTATCAGCTACTGACTGTTTATACTTCTGGATTCATTCTTTCTTTATATATATATATATATATATATATATATATATATATATAGAGAGAGAGAGAGAGAGAGAGAGAGAGAGAGAGAGAGAGAGGAGGGAGGTTTAGATAGATAGATAGATAGATAGATAGATAGATAGATAGATAGATAGATAGATAGATCACTAAAACTTCCTTTGCAGCTCTTAGTAACGTTTGCTTTTTTTTTTTGCTATCACTCCCAATCCTTGTGTGGCCATCCATTTACGCAATCTCTCTCGGCAGGTTAATCGCAGCTTTGCTTTGTCCCTCTTATGTCGTATGTGTTAAATTGTCTAATCCCTCCTTCGTGTTCTAGAAATTTCAACTGTCACTTTCTGATTCTAAGTACAAGTGTCGTTTTTGCTTTCGTGTACCTTAAAACTTCCTCATTACTGACATGTTCAGCCCATGTTATTCTCAGAATCCTTCAGTCGAACATTTTGTAACCTCCAATCTTTTCTTCTGTTGCGAGGAACTGTCCAATAGTGACTTTCATAATTGTATGTATTATGCTAATGTGGTGTCATGCTAGAGATCTGCGAGTATCTGTGAAATGTATGTTTCTCGCAATAGTTACAAGGGAAGTAACTATATATTTATTAATACATCCCACACAGAAACGCAAGGACTTATTTCATAACGTTTTCGTACGTTTTTCTTTGTTTCTAATATAATTTTCCTGTTTCTTAATTCTCTGTTGAGGTTTTAGAAGGCACCTTTCTCATTACAAATGCGCCTTCACCGTAATTTTCGATTATTTTTCTATACCGTTTCAACATATTTACATTTTATTTTAACATATTTCCCATGCAAATGTCTCCCTGATTTGTTCAGAGATATTTATTTTAAAATTCTATTAACTGTTAATTTTCTTCAAACTAACCACAGCGTTTCTAAGTAGAGAACTTGCCATGCTTTTTTCTTCGGATTTTTTTTTACTTGCCCTAATGATGTTCTTATAGAGCGAAACGTTGACAATAAATAACAACAAAATTGAAGTTACATAACTTGTTCGGTTACATCCTATCAGTCATTTTATAATATATATATATATATATATATATATATATATATATATATATATATAATGTATGTATTTGTGTGGTTATGTGTATGCTCCCATATAGAAACAAATCAATTGGTTCAAGGTTTCTAATGCATCGTTGCTGGCCACTCTAACGTAAATCGTTGTCCAGTCATATCATTGCAAGGCGGCCGCTTTCTGTGACAGAGCGTAAATGTCTGGATTTAATAGGCCGTAGTCAAAGGGAAAAGGAAGTTTTACTTCATTTCACTTACCGCTGTTGGTTTCAGCTTCATGATTAAAAGAGCGACGGGACAAGAGTGACGTCAGTTTCACTGCAACCGCAAAGGCCGGTGTTCCACGGGGTTTGGACAAATAGTGGAGGATTAAAGTTCGGGGGGGAGCAGAAGTAAAAGATCGTTTGCTTAGACTTTGAATTTGAGGATTCGTGAAGAGCCTTTAACTTAGTGTCAAGGGGTTTTTCAAGCACTCTTCGCAACGTTCAAGGACCTGATCACTTTGTATTGCTAAAATAACCGCTTTGTTTGTTTAATCGAGATGTCTGCCTAGTTTTCCCTTGTCTGTGTGTCGGATGTTAGCAAAATCAAAACAACAGAATATAATAATTCAAAATGAAAGATCGATCAGAAGAAAATACAGTTAGTAACATGTGCCTGTTTCTTTCACAGCGAAACCTTTCTAAAATACTATGAAGATGGGTCTTTCCAATTATCTTCACATTGGAATATTGCTGTCATATGTGGTCTGATGCCTCCGCTGTATTTCTCGAGGTCCTCGACAAAATCCAGAGACGAATATGCAATGTGATAGGTCCTGATCTGGCATCCTGTCTGGAGTCGCTTTCTCACAGACATTCCGTGGCTTCCCTCTGTCTCTTCTACAAGTATTTTTACGGCAACTGTTCCGACGAGATTCTTTCGCTGGTTCCCAGACTGCATGAATTTAAACGAGCTACTAGGCTGGCATATCGGTCCCACACTTTCACTGTCGAAACGGTTAAATCTAACCGTCTCTTCTACTCAAATAGTTTCTTCTCTCGCACTTCTCGTCTGTGGAACTCACCTCCTCTTGCTTGCTTCCCTGATAGCTATAATCTTCAAATATTCAAGTGTAATGTCAATCGACATCTTCTGATACCTTGAACTTGTTCCCCGTCATTCTCTTTTTCCTTTCCCCAAACACGCCTCTTTACTCTTGTTATCAATCCTCTGTAACCCCTTGCTCCTGCCTTGTTTGGGGTGAATTACTTTAAAAAAAATTGGGGGGTGGGTACAAAATATAGTCTTAAAATGTAAATTATTCTTTTGCTATTACTAACAACCATGTATTCCATCTTCTTGCAATTGATGTTTAGTCCTTACCTTCCTTCTCGTCTTCCTTCACTACCTTCTTTAGGTGTTTTTGTGGTGTCCTTTCATTGTCTGTTATCAACACCGTTTCATGTTCTTATCCTATGTTGTTAAGTTTGTGACCAGCAATAATGAATCTTAATTCTCTCAGAATTGCCTTACTGTATACGTTGAATAAGTCCGGTAAGACGATAGATCCTTGTCTCACACATCTTTCTATTTTTGTATATCTCCTGAACTCATTTTCTATCCGCATGCAGAAGGTTTGCCGCCGATATAGATTTAGGATTATTCTAATATCCTCCCCAAATATGCCAAGGCTACCTAGCAGTTCCAACATTTCTCTGTAACGTACTTCTTCATTTTGCATAATTCTGAGACACAGGTATTGCTCTTTTTTTATATCATTCTGAGCATAAATATCACAATCCTTGTTCCAGCATCTTTGAAGAACCCGAATTATTCCTGTCTTATTTCTGTTCTAATTCTGCTGTGTGATCTATTCATCAGAATTTGGAGGATAAATCTTATTATATAACTCATTAAGCTGATTGTCCAATATAATTCAGATTTGTTTGCACCTGGCTTCTTATGCAATGCTATAATAAGGAATCTACTTAAGCCTTCCGGTATATCACTGCTATTCTATATTTCACTTTTTATGCCTGTAGTAAGTTAGAATGTGTGTTAATTAATAATAAATGATCTCTTTTTGATACGATTGTCGAATCAGTGGTCAGAAATGGATTGAAATACCATTTGACTGGTATTTTCATGAGATGTTCATTGTTCAATCTTTCATATAATCATTTCTAACCAATATTTTTGCTGTTTCCGAGCCTGCTGGCTAATTAATTGACACCAACATATATATATATATGTTAATGATCTCTTGTTTGGGGATTTCAATCCTATAACAGTTCAGTGTGTTAGTCTGTTGACTGGCTTACTGCATGCTGTGAAATTTAATGAGACAGATGTTGAAGAAAATATCTTGTGTAGGTATACCTCATGTTCAACACTTGCTCTTCTTAGTACCTGGCTCTTGTGTTCATTTGAATGTTTAAATATAACACACTCTGGAAATCTTACATATTTTGTGTGGATTATTAATACACTGTTATCTTAAAATTGGACTCAAATGTGATATAATGATTATCATCAGGGAAACTGGAATTATCAAACCAAAGACAAATTTTTCGATGCTAAGACACTCTTTTGATGCAGACATATTGACAAAAAAGGACTCATCACTGATATGTCACATTGATTAAGAGATTGAGTGTACAGTGGATGACTGAATGCTTAATCGAGTGCAATAAATTCGAAATTTGACAGAACACTAAGAAAATACAACAGTTTTAGATATATTATCAATATCAAATTCTAAACTTATTCATAAAATAATAATAATAATAATGATGATAATAATAATAATAATAATAATAATAATAATAATAATAATAATAATAATAAGAAGAAGAAGAAGAAGAAGAAGAAGAAGAAGAAGAAGACGACCACCAAAACAGAATGTGATTTCTTATTGACACGACATTCCCTGCAGATTGTAATGTATTTTGAAGATCGTCAAAAACATATAAAAATACAAGGATCTTGAAGTGGAAATCTCAAAGCTATAGCACATGAGGACAGCAGTAATTCCAGTTGTAGTTGGAGCACTCGGACAGATTTGAAAACTGTTCTGATAGACTCAGTGAATGAATTACTAGAATCCCATAGCTTAAATAAATACAAAAAATGTACTCACACGTACCACTCACACATCACGAAGTGCTTTATTAATGTAAAATGTGTGTGATCTTAGGTTTTATTTTTTGTTTTTTTTTTTGTGGAAAAATATCATGAAGCCATTTCTGAACTTAGGTCTCTAGTTGGGATCCAGAAGGAAATGTGCATACAACTGAAATCAAAGGAAATAATAACAATAATAATTAGTAAAAGATTACTTTCGAGAAAAGTGTGTATTTTTAGGGAAGATTATTTTTGTATATAATTTTATATTCTTGAATATGAACTTTGGCAAGTTTTTCCAGGGAGTGATTTGATATAAAATGTAAGTTTAATGCTAAACTAAACCCGACTTTATGTGCGTTTTATGAAAATAGCATTTTTTACATAGGTCCATAATATCCACAATTAAGTACAGAAGCCTAAAAAGATAAATAAAAATGATAATGTTTAGAAGCTTAGTTTATGGTATTTTGAAAACTCTATCCACTCCTTAATTCCAAATTGGATAAGTCTTTGATAAAAAGATTTTATAAATTTGAACAGAGCAACGCTGACTGAATGGATGCTGATTTTTTTTTTGTTGTTGCCTGGGAACGCCTAATTATCATTACGATTATGTAATACAGAAAGAACGTTAAGTTGTGTACCACTTTTTTCTATCTGGAAACACCTAATTATCATTACTATTATGTAATACAGAAAGAACGTTGTGTACCACTTTTTTCTATCTGGAAACACCTAATTATCATTACGATTATGTAATGCAGAAACAACGTTAAGTTGTGTACCACTTTTTTCTATCTGGAAACACCTAATTATCATGACGATTATGTAATGCAGAAACAACGTTAAGTTGTGTACCACTTTTTTCTATCTGGAAACGCCTAATTATCATTACGATTATGTAATACAGAAAGAACGTTAAGTTGTGTACCACTTTTTTCTATCTGGAAACGCCTAATTATCATTACGATTATGTAATGCAGAAACAACGTTAAGTTGTGTACCCCTTTTTTCTATCTGGAAACGCCTAATTATCATTACGATTATGTAATACAGAAAGAACGTTAAGTTGTGTACCACTTTTTTCTATCTGGAAACGCCTAATTATCATTACGATTATGTAATGCAGAAACAACGTTAAGTTGTGTACCCCTTTTTTCTATCTGGAAACGCCTAATTATCATTACGATTATGTAATACAGAAAGAACGTTAAGTTGTGTACCACTTTTTTCTATCTGGAAACGCCTAATTATCATTACGATTATGTAATGCAGAAACAACGTTAAGCTGTGTACCACTTTTTTCTATCTGGAAACGCCTAATTATCATTACGATTATGTAATGCAGAAACAACGTTAAGTTGTGTACCACTTTATTCTATCTGGAAACACCTAATTATCATTACGATTATGTAATGCAGAAACAACGTTAAGTTGTGTACCACTTTTTTCTATCTGGAAACACCTAATTATCATTACGATTATGTAATGCATAAAGAACGTTAAGTTGTGTACCACTTTTTTCTATCTGGAAACACCTAATTATCATTACGATTATGTAATGCAGAAACAACGTTAAGTTGTGTACCACTTTATTCTATCTGGAAACACCTAATTATCATTACGATTATGTAATGCAGAAACAACGTTAAGTTGTGTACCACTTTTTTCTATCTGGAAACACCTAATTATCATTACGATTATAAAATCCAGAAACAACTCTAAATTGTATACCACTTTCAATAATACATTATTTTTGTAAGAAGAGATTCTTACGCACTATTCTACCAGAGTAGGATTTTTATGACAATTAAAAAAAAATGTAGTAATTTTTAAATGAACATAAAGTTTCCATTTTAAAAAAGTTATGGTTAAGACTTGTCTAAATCAGTTGTTCTGTTATTATTTCTAAAGGAATTTATACTTTATATCTCGTACTGTATTCTGTCTCGGTTATGTTTTGCAATCAAGAATATTCGTTTTTTTCCGTTCAGTCATTTCTGAAATTATGACTTAAAGACTGAACACGCCGGATCTGTAGAGGGTTTGGGAGCACTGAGTCTCACATCAGTCAGTATTTTCTTTAACCCCCAAACAACCGCATTCACACAGAATGTAGAAATATGTCAGAAATCGACCAACAAAATGCAAAACGAAACCCACCGACAAATGCTGGTTTCCTAACTTTGTTAACAGACGTGCGAACAACGCCATAAATGTATGACTTTACCTGATAAAAATGTTTGCTGATACTGAAGCCTACTGGCCCCTTACATAGTATAATAAACGTTGTTTCTATTTATATTTGTAACAGAGATAGTTTGGGAACCACACACAAAAACACACACATATATTTTTTTTATTGAAATTGGTGTAGATTTGATCAGCGAAATTAGATCAGAACAATTTTGTTTACTGATGGGAATCTGATCTAGCCCATTTGAAATTGGGCCATTAGGAAGATGATCGAGATAATTGGGATCGGGTCAATGGAAGATGATGGAGATAATTTTTATCGGTTAAAATTTGAAATGGAGCTTACTAAGGCTATGAGGAACTTTGAAATTCACATGGTTTTGGGTTGAAGGCAGCACTCGTAAAAATCGTTTGCGGGCCAAGGGTCGATTTATGATCAGCGAGGTTTATCTATATGAACGCGCACAGAAATATATTGACAGAGTGATTGGCTCGTCTACCGTCTAGTGCAGTCGAGCTGGTTAGAGAGAGCTCGGAGACTGGAATTGACGTCAGATATTGGAACCAAAGGCCCGCTAACATATTTTGTTGATATAAGTACGAAGAAGCGAATTACTCCTCCAACAATCTAAGACTGCTACTGCTACTATTATTACTACCACTGGAAACGGAAACGTCAAACAAGCTACAATAATCAAAAGGATGTTTTTGGGTTCGTCTGTCGTCGAGTGCAGTCGATTTGGGGGGAGAAATATCGGAGACTTAAAGTGACGTCAGGGATTGGAACAAAACCCCCGCTAACATGTACTGTTAATATAAGTACCGATGCTTCTGCTACCACGAAGATTACTACTACTGTTACTACTGCCTCGGAGGAACGCAACTATAAACTTTAAGCCTCGCACAGAAATCTTTATCTCTCCATCGCAAGAGTCGTATATCGTTCTCTCTGTCTCTGTCTCTGTCTCTCTCTTTCTCTCTCTCTCTCTCTCTCTCTCTCTCTCTCTCTTTACTATTTTTGAATAGTTGTTGGTCCGGGTTTCTTCAGATATATATATATTCTTTGATGCATTTTAAATTTCTTAGCACAGACTCTCTAGCCCTGTCTACACATTCAGTCGACCGTGGATGGATGAACATCACTTCTGCTTTCTGGATAAAACCAAACACAACGTGGGCAGGATTCAGGATTAAACCAGTGGACCGGTCGAATGATCTACGGATGCTAAGGGACCTACGGTCACTCCCTTAAGTTCGGTTAAGACCGAGTAGACACCTCAACCCAGAGTGTAAGACATCGGATGTTGAGGGGCTGGGGCGAAAGTGTTAGATATTTACAAATAAAGTAAACGTTTGTAAACTTAAATTTTTGCTCTCTTTTTTTTTCTTGTAAATACTTGATGTAACAATTGCCTCTCTCTGATCAATTGACAGATTAATACTGTTTCCGCTATAAATTTAGCAACGAGCTGTTACTATTTATACAAATTACATTGTTCGGACTGTTGTCCTCATCTTTGTTGTCATATTTACGACGTTTCGGCCGTTGTGATTGGAATTTCGAACCGAACCGTTTATTTCGTCCACCGGGGTAGATTGTTCTAGTTCCACGTGCCATACCTCTTTCGGATATCTCAGTTTCAGTTAATTTCCTTCAGTAACTCAACTCTGCAAGTTTTTGTTTACCACTGCTGTGGCCAGGTATTGAAATCACAACTCTTTGAGTCAAATCACTGGATTACTTTAACCAACACTTTTATCCAATAGACCGTGTGTTCTTGGTAAACGAAATAAAGTGTTCGTTTCTAAATTTCAATCACATAAAGAAGGCCGGGGCGAACAACGGCCGAAACGCCGTCAATATGCCAACAAAGATGAGGACAACAATCCGAATAATGTAAACAGTGTAAATAGTTGTTTTATGTAATGTGTCCCTTCAGGACGTAGGCGATCATAGCTCACCACTTCCCCCTATCGCTTGTAGCTCTGGATAAGTTTTGTCCCTTTGTTACTTCTCCCAGACCCCGTTCTGCCATCCACTTGCTTAAGCCCGCTAGGTGTTATGCGTTGCTTTCCCTTGTCTTTCTTTCCCACTATTCGCCCTGTGGATATCAGATTCTCCAAGCCCTCCTTTCTCATTACGTGTGCCAGAAACTTCAGCTGCCTCTTCCTGGTGCTAATTATAAGCTTCCTCCTTGTTTACATCCTCTCCAAAACCTCATCTTTGCTCACACGCTCGGTCCATGATATCCTTAACATCCTTCTGTAGAACCATACCTCCGTTGCCTCGACTCTCTTCATCTTTGAAAAGACCATCCAACATTCGCTGCCGTAAAGGAGGACAGATATCACGTAGCAGTTCAGTATTCTTTTCTTTGTAACCAACGAAATTCTCATGCCTCGTAATACACTACCTAGCTTTTGGAATGCATCTTTGGCCATCCCACTAATCTCGGAAATATAAACAGCGATTTTACCATTGGTGATTTTTTTTACGTTCCCAGGATGTAAAGATTAGAAAAGGTTTTATGGCGGCAGGTGATTTCAGGAAAAGTATCCAGATAGGTAACCACTTCAAATTTCAAGATAGATTTTAATTTCAAATCTAACGTTTGTTTAATTTGTTATTTACATTAAGCACAAAAGGTTTTGTTACCGAGGGAAAATCGGGTGTTTTAGATTAAAATGAGAGCTAGAATTCCGATCTTATAAGAAAAATTGTCTTGAGTTTTTTAATACTAAATTTCACCAAATACAAGGCTCCGGAGCCACACAAGGTAGATGATTGCGCTCAGCAAAATGGTAATGGCTAATGTGTGATATAAATGAATAAGAAGGCAGTAAGAAATGAAAATTGTGACAATAAATGACGACTGGCCATTGATTGAAGAGGCTAAATGGGAATTGTTCAGGTAAGCAATCACGGGGAAACCTGCTCCGAGGTTATTGGGTGAGGTGGGCAGTTGAATGAAAATTGCTTCGTAGATTTGGAATATAAAGGAAACGAGGTTGATTCGACTTCGTGGAAGTGTTATGAGCTGTCTATGCTGTAACAGTCTGAACTGATGGAACTGGGTAATGGAGCTCATCTGAACATTTGCCATGGAAATGGCGATAGAACAACGACAGGTATGCAACACTACGTCTACAGAGGTTTCTTAGTTTTGCTTTTTTTTTTAAATAAAGCCACTAAAACGCAAACACAGTGAGTTTGAGAAAAAAAAACATTATTAAAGAGAGAAAAAAATTAAAAAAACAAGAAATTGAGACAGAAGATAACGATTAATATTGCATTTAATTTTTTGAAGATCAGAGTTCATAGGAAAGAAGTCGGAAGTGTGAAGTGTGATAGAAGAAACTGTTAGCATAGAACTTGCGGTTACATCTAGCCAATTCAACTGTAAAATGGTGAGGCCTTGTCGCTCATCTTGTAATGCGCTTAAATTCATATAATCTAGGTACCATAGACAAAACTTCATCAGAACAATTACCATGAAAGTATTTATAGAAAAGGCACAGGAAAACTACGTTACGACAGAATCTGAGATGCTAGCACAGGATCTAGATTACGTCAATTGCAGATTCTTCTTTGTATTTTAACAAGTATGGATTAAATATGTAATGTTTATGTTCATTGCAAATATATTAATGAGTTGGCGGGATGTACATAACTTGTATGTGCAAAGCTCTATCGAGTCTCAGAGCAATTAACATTTATCCAGCGTATCAACAAATGGTATGGCTGTTGTCTCTGAAGATACCTTCTTGCCTCCTCATCTTGATTTTTCAAACAACTCAACGCACAAACCCAAGTGAAATTATGGCAAATATTTCTGAATATATGAGACAAGCCGGCTTCGCCCGCTCGCTAATCGCTTCGCAAAGTAAGATATATTCACTACTTCAAATCTTTGAAACAAATGTTTTAAATAAACATTTCATTTATAATTTGGCTTATTATAGTTAACGAAAGTTTTTCAAACAGATGCCAACTTGTCGAAGGCCAACTAAAATGCAAATTTCAAACACTTTTCTGTACTATATAAGACGATATTCCTAAACGGAACTATTTTTGATATGAAAATCAAAACAATCCTCGAATAAAAGAACAGTAATGAAAGACAGTTAATTAATGAAATAAACATTTTTCTAAATCAATATGCAAATTAGTTAAACCTGAAGAGTGATATTGCCTAGAAGTAGATAATATATAATACAGATATTGAGCATTGTGTGTAAATTTCTATGAAGTAAAGCTGATGCGTTTTAATCTCAAAATTCGTAAGTGAATTGAGTTCCAATTACGCATTCATTCATATAGATTCCATGATAGCGGATTTACTTAATTATTTATTATGTTTCTCTAACTATTCAAATGTTAAATGTATAACTAATTCTATTTACCCATCTTTACACTATATTAATTTTATCTTATAAATTGTCCACCGTTCTGTCACCCATGAAATAAAAATAATTGTTCGTACGGAAAATAAGAATCTGCGTACATCAAATCGTCTAAAAATTAAGTGGCAGCAGAATTATCGTTGAACTTTTAAAAGGTAAGTTTAAACATTAATTCAATGCAGCGATCAATTTTGAGTTCATCTGTAGTTTATTGATGCCTGTCACATCTTCGCCTCCCGAGATATTGTTATAATAGCCAAACCAAGAGTCCTCCGCAGGAGCTAGCTTAAATACCGCCCGTTGTCCAGTGTTAAGTGTTTAGGTTCGTTTATAAGATATATTGATATAAACAAGGTTATTATATTATTTACTGTTGAACCGATGTCCGCTTTTTTGTGTACTAGTATCACATGTCTTCCACTGTTCCCTGCTGCAACCTCGGTGTTATGTCTATCTCTATCTGCCGACGCTTCTCTTTATTTTGTAATGCTGAAGCTTGCATTTCAGTTGTATTTCAGTGGCAGAGGAAGAAAGAACATTAGGTTTAATGCTCCAAGATCTAGCTTCGGGATTAAAGCCTAGAAGATTAAAGTCTCGGTTGGTAAATTTGAGAGTTCAATTTCAGGGACGGACAGTACGGATATAATCCGATTAAGTGGAAGCAGGAATACGAATTACTGAGCAGTATTAAAAGGACTATTAACCAAACACAAAATATCCGTAGACATGGACATTTGAATCAGAACAATCTATCCTCATAATTCGTACTTCAAATTTCCCTGAAGGCTATTCGAATTGACAGACACCTGAAAGGCCGCGGAAATTTGGCCGGCTGTAAATGTAAATAAATAATAACTTATTTTAACAATTCAGACTGAAATAATCATGGTTAGTTAGAGATCGAATAAACATTTAAGCACTGGGAAATAGTTTTAAATTTTTACTTGCATTTTTTAATCGCTATCACCCCATGCAAGGCAGTAAAGCCACTAAGACACAAGAAGTTACAGGATGTGGAAGAATTAGGAACAGAAACAATAATAATGAGCTGGAAGAGAAAATAATCAGAATAATCAGTAGGACAGTAGATAGCGATTGACATTGCATTTATATTTTGCCGATTAAAGTTGACTGGAAAGCATGGAGCCGGAAAGGCGTTCAATGAGAGAGAAGGGCGAGAAAATAAACTGTTAGCATAGAATTTACGGTTCATCTAGCCAGTGCAACTGTAAATTGATGAAATCTCCGTGCCAGTCTTGTCCTGCGCTTAAACTCAAAAGGTTTAGTTACCACAGCGAAGATCGATATTTATTTGTAATTATTTACAAAATGTGGCACAAGGCCAAAACTGGGAATGGGGGAAGGGGGGGTCTTCATCTGTCTTAACTTTAAACTTAGCTAGCCACAAAACACTGACCCAAACATACCACAATATTCCTAGCACCAAAACAACGCATTCTTACTTACATTTCTTACGACATTCACCGTAATACCTCATAACTAGTCCACATATGTACAATTCATTGTTTTTTTTTTGGAGTGGGGCAACACTTTAAAAACTAGCCCCAATGAGTATTTATAATATGAAAACAAAACTATTTACAAGAAACCAAATAAAATAATGTTAGTAATAAAAAAAAGACAATCTTTAAATATTAAAGAAACATCAGTTAATTGGATGAAATCAATGCGGGACTTTAAAAATATATATACGTTCATCCTATGCACTGAATCAAACACAAACTCATTCAAACACGAAAAACAAACCCGAAACGAAAGGCTTCCCGCATCCTCCAGAGAACTGACATCATTGACCATCTAACGTGGAAGGGGATGGGGAATTAAACTAAAGAAAACTGAGACAGAAACAAAAGGGGCCAATGAGCATATATCTTCTCACTAAGTTAACTGGAATAAATAAAGATAAAAAACAACCCTAGACTAGCCTAATTTCAGGCGAGGTTGCCTAAGTTCAATCCAGGAAGAACAATATCCTGATGCCTAACCGGCATCAAAGTGCTAATCCAAGTCAACCCTTTTCACTCGATATAAACGCGCAAGATTCACCTGCCTTTTGCTAAGTTCTAATGAAGTGATCCGCCGCCTTTCCGTTCTAATCTTGACTTTAAGGTGATGCTTAAAGTAGAAGATTAGTTGGGAAGAAATGAACTTCTCATCTCCATACAATCCCTTCTGACGTATCGTCCAAATAACGACTCCCATAATCCCTAGCAAGCAAAAGAACACATATTGTTCAGCCTTCGTCAACGGCGGTGCCACATTGCTACAAACAGAACTGCCCTCAAGGACAAAGAACTTTCTGCAGAGTATACGAACCATGAGGCCTTCAACAAACTTGCACAGAGGCGCTACGGCCTGCCATGAAAGAAGGCGTGACTTATGGTCTCGACCTCCCCATCACAGCGTCGGCAGTTTGAAGATTTCTCCAAGCCCGACGAACGAAGTCTTTTGGCGACCCATAAGCCCCCACGAATCACCAACCAGGTGAGTGAAGCCTGATCATTATTGAGGCATTTCAACCCGGGCGCCAAAGGCCATATTGAGAGAGCCTCTTCCTTCGTAAGACCGAGCTCGTCAATTAGCTCAATACGAACGGACCCCTAACTAACACTAATGCCCTTCGAGACAACGCCTGGACGTTGGAGAGGCTATACAACGCCAATGAGGCGTTTCAGGGCAATACGAAAGAAGGAGCATTCTGTTCGGGGTAAACGGTAGGCCTCCTCCTCGCACGAGTGGATACTTCTCAGGGATGGAAAGTTATTACGTGTGTCGCGATTCGGATGAGGAGGGAGCCTTCTGGATGAAGGCGCCCTCATCATCCGAATCGCGACACATTCGATCTAGCAACGCGATGCGAAGCATATATTGACGAATCTCAATGCTAGTGGAGAGCTCATCTGAACAGTTGCCATGAAAGTATTTATAGAAAAGACACCGAAGGGGCAACCTTACAGCGATGGGAAAGTGACTGAAGCCGAGCCTCCAGATCAAGACCAATATCATTGCTAATTTTTCTTTGGATTTATCAAGGAGCTCAAGATAAATAGCAGGGGCATCGGACAATATGTGGCAGCAATATTCTAAGCATTGACGAATCGCCTAATATAATATTTTGTGCATCATATATAAACACAGGACGCTTGACTGAAAATGCAAGATATCTATTTCTCCATTTTATTGAAATGATTATAACCTTTCGCATGGAAAAAGAAAAGTTTTAAGCCCCAAATTCATCAGAACTTAGATTACTATCAGCAATCTTTTCTCGAGTTTTTTTTACCATAGAATTGTTTAGAATCCATTATAGGGGTTCTTTTATTTCACTATTAGTTTCTGAAAAAATACAGATTGAGTATTAATAAAAATAGAATTAAAAGTTTTTTTTTCTGCACAATATTGCCTGTTTTCAGATTTATAACTACTTCAAGGCAACTCAGCTTATTTGGCAAATAGAATGTGCTGATATATATCGCAGTGTAAATAACTTATGATTTGTACATTCTGTACGGAGTTTTATTCATGTGAAACACTATATATCAGCACACTATATTTGCCAAATAAGCTGAGTTGTCTGAAAACAAGCCTGAACGTTCGGATACTACACACGAAAATAACCTGAACAGGCAAAGGATTATAAATTTCCGATCGCAAAAAAAAAGAAAAATCATCTAAACGCGTTAATTATAAAAATATTATCCCGTTAACTGTTTTATATTTGTAATGAAATGGGTCTGCTAGCATTTCATAACAAATGCGGATTTATGAAGAATAACGGAGATGAACATTCCGTTACTTAACATTATATTTAATTCACGCCAATACTTCATTAATTACTCTCGGACAATAAGCCTTACATTCTCGTCTGCGATGTATGAAAAACTACCCAGCTCTTCTCTGCAGCGGTTGTTTATATATGCGTCTCTCCGACCGTTTCTCACGTGTGCACATATCACACGCAGCCTTGCCCACAGGTGTTCACCTCTCGGGTCACCATTGACAAGGATTAGATCATAGATCTCCACCTTCAGCTTGGAATTTTTTCAGGTCAGCTCTGCATGTGGTTTCCCGTCTGATGTGAAATAGGTTTGCAAAAAGGTTTGCCTATCCTCCTGGCCACACCACTCACCAGTACAGTAGTATAGGTTTATTTGTTATTTCCTGTTTAGGATTGGGTTTCCATTTTCTTTTAAATTCTATTTCAACTCTATACTTCTAACGTCTCCAACTACAACTCTCAACTTTTATTTACTATTTATTTACATTTTTCCTCAGTGGAAGTAGATTGGTATGCCTAACGTCCGGTTCACATTCCTCCCCGGTTTTTTTAACAGGACTAGAGGTTTGCGCTTTGTTTCCCGTTTAGTATTGGGCTTCCTTGTTCCTTTTAAAGTCGACTTCAACTCTATAATTATAACGTCTCCGCCTCAGACTCTCAAATTTTATATACATTTTCTCTCAATAGAATTAGATAGGTCTGCCTATCGTTTGGTTCATTCTCCTCTCCGGTCTTTTGAAAAGAAGTATAGTTATTGTCTGTTTAGGTTTGGGTTTCTTGTTTGCTCTAAAATATCTTCCTTTTCTTTCTGTTCCTGTGGACTCTTGTGTCTTGGTGACATTGTTACTTTGATTGGGGTGGTGCCTCTTTCTCTGTGAGAATCTATCTAGAGTGGCTCTTGAGCCTTGTAAAGAGTCAACATCATTATAAATTGTTTTTAAATTCAATGTTTGTCTTAATTTTGTTTTAAGCATTTATTGATTAGGAGTATATTTTATTGTAGGATTTTACTATAGTAATTTTACTATAGAAATTTTACTATAGTAATTTTACTATAGAAATTAGTAAAATAACGTTTAAAAAACTAATGTTCCCGCTTCTAGTGAAGTGTTTGTGCACTTCTAAAGTTTTGATTATGCCTTTTTGGTGTATGTGTATGTGTGTTTAAAAATGAATAGCAAGTGATTACATTTCATTTTTTTTCTTATATACAAACAAGAGTTTCGTTTTGGAAATTTTATGCGTGCAGAAATTGTCCAAATGACTGTTCGTTCATTATTATCTCAAAACATTTTTACAGTTTAATTCTGGCTTTAAATAACCCACAAGAGTTGCTAAACCGTAAAAACGAATCAATTAGTCTATCTTTTTTCTGGGTTTCACTTATTTTTAGAAAATCTTTGCCGTGTGCGGTGAGTATAACATGTGTGTTCTCGACAGTATGTATCGAAGTTGGTACATTTTTCTTGCTGGTTTAAATGAGCCGTTATGGAGCTACAGTCTGAAATATATATGGTCAGACGTCTTGATAAACATCTTGTTCGCATACTTGAAAAATAAAATAAAAAATTTAGCAGAAGTACATTGTCACATGACGGATTCAAGTTGCCATGCCCCGGGGAACCGTTTCAAGTAGGTAGTATTAACACGCTACAATTCCGACCAGGGCGGAAGGTTTCCTTAGATGAGCGACAATGGCCACATGACCGCGACGAAGACGAACCACCTAGATAGAGGATATCTGTTGTGGTCTAACCTGGAAAGTGATGGGGTCCGCCAGGTTAAAACCGTCAAGACGCACCACATGATGAGCACAAAAAAAAAATTCGCGAATACCCAGGCTTTGGCGCACGACCGTGACAGGGGATGGAGGTTGGTGCACAACTCAGCACGTCCACGCCTCCAACGACTCCTTCCGGGGTTAAGGGAGAAAAAAGACGAAGACATTCTCAGTTACTTTTAACGTAACATGTCTTTGAGAGAGATTGTTGCATACATATATATATATATATATATATATATATGTATATGTGTGTGTGTGTGTGTGTGTGTGTTTCTGTGTGCGCCTGTGTTTTTCTACACCTGTCCATCTTAAATTTTATCTGACCACTTCAGTCTTTTCATATCGATAAACCTATCACATTCCACTGATGTCTCTTTCACTCCATCCCCGGCCAACCTTTCTACTTTTCATGTATTTCATAAAATATCGTTTCATTTCATCCCACGAAGAAGGCAACAGATCGAAGTGAATGGGTGAAAGGTTATCAAAGATTGTGAGCGATGACCTCGGCGGAAATATTTTGGCTCTTATAGCGAGTGAAGAAATGATAGGCTCCCGGCGACTTACTTTCCGTTTTTAAGCTCACGACAAGATTCCGTATCAAACAGTTTAATAAAAATGAATGTGGTACGGCACAAGAGAGCGGATAGCTGCAGAGAGGCTTTCGTATGTCTAAAATAGTTTGCGCATATAGATCTACTTGTGCGTGTAAATTCCTTATTCCATCCGTTTCACGTTTGATATATGGCTTTTAAGAAATATATATATATATATATATATATATATATATATATATATATATATGTATATAAACATTCGTCCATTCTGTTTAAATAATATGGACAGAGGTAAACACGAAGATGGAAAGTCCATAGCCTGATATTTATAAGTGATTTTTTTATGTCAGATATTTACTGTATTATGTAAAAATAGAAAAATATTCGTCCATGCTATCTAAATAAATGGGAATAGATGAACACGACGATGGATCAAAAAGGCCATAGCCTAATAGTTAACAGTGGAATTCCGATCTGAAATTTTCACTGTATTATGATGTGGTCGCAGAAATTGTCGGAATATCATGACTGGGTTCTCCTGCTTGTGTGGTATGGTACAGTCCTGTTGAAAGAGGTAGGGTCTTCCAGCAGCCATCTTTTTAACCCAGTGTACCACTAGCTCCTCAACGCACTTATTCTAGGCGTCCATGTTGGCTCTTAGGCGCCCTGTGGTAAGATGAATAGAGGTATAACGACCCCATCACTAGAGATCACTCCAAACACCATAATGTGAACTGGATATATCATACGGCACTTTCCGAATCCTCTGCACTCTCCTCAGATTGACACCTAAACACTTTGAAATGTTTGAAATGGAGCTTACGGCGCGAATGCCAAGCAGTACAGCATGCTGTTTCCAAATTTCTGTGGAAGTAAATTGCGTCATGGTACTCTTTTTCTCACAGACGGTGCCCAACTGCCCTACTGTAATGTGCATTCGGTAAAATCAAAAACAAACAACGCGCATTAGCGAAATTAAAAATATGAAATGTCGAAAATTTAACCATCGCTTATATATACAGTGTGCGATGGTTGAATTGTCGCCATTTTATATTTAAAGTGACAATACATATATGTATAATTATATATATATGGTATAAAATGACAATTGGAAAAATCTTGGATTTTGCCGACGCGTTTCGTCTTCCGACTTTTTCAAGGCAAAAATGAAATCGAAATATCTCTGTTGTTACATTAAAATCCAAATTTAAAAACATAGACGCTTCTGTCCAAGCCTTTTTTTCTGGTTAATGTAAGATTAATTATGTAGATTTTTTTTTTTTTTTTTTTTTCGCAAGACGAAACGCGTCGGCAAAATCCAAGATTTTTCCAATTGTCATTTTATACCAATATGTCTTGTCCACAGAGTTGATCTGGGAATTTAACTATATTGTCGACATGGGGAAAAAAAAAAAAAAAATCTCTTACTATAAATATAATTTACATTAACCAGAAAAAAAGGCTTGGACAGAAGCGTCTATGTTTTTAAATTTGGATTTTAATGTAACAACAGAGATATTTCGATTTCATTTTTGCCTTGAAAAAGTCGGAAGACGAAACGCGTCGGCAAAATCCAAGATTTTTCCAATTGTCATTTTATACCAATATTTCTTGTCCACAGAGTTGATCTGGGAATTTAACTAAATATATATATATATATATATATATATATATATATATATATATATATATATATATATATATATGTATATATATATATATATAATATGGAGAAAACAACTGAAAAGTTACAAATTAAAAGAAAAAAATTGAATGTTTATTTTGTGAAAGTATTTATTTATATTTTTATATATATATATATATATATATTTGATATTTCAGATCGACCCGTTCTTTCGTCAGAAATTAATTAAATAACTGTATTCAGAAGTTTGTTTTCAAGTAGCGTCCGTCGCGAGACGCGCACGTCACGTGATGTGGAATGCAACTGTGTTTGAATATTTCTAACGTAAATCTAACGATATTTTAGATGTTGTTTAAAAAGTTTTTTTTAAACTATATCTAAATAAATTTTTTAACTATTTAACTATTCTCATTATGCTATATATATATATACATATATATATATATATATATATATATATATATATATATATATATATATATATATATATATATATATATATAATCATTTATTTAAATATTATAACATAAATATGTTATAAAATCACTACAAAAATAGCCATTTCGTTTCGACACTTCCAGTGTCTTACACTGGAAGTGTCGAAACGAAATAGCTATTTTTGTAGTGATTTTATAACATATTTATGTTATAATATTTAAATAAATGATTATATCTGCTCTACTCTGTATTGAGCACTCTTTAAAGAATAATAATTGTTGGTTATTGGAATTTACTCCGTATATACCAATCCCACACTTGGGTATATATATATATATATATATATATATATATATATATATATATATATATATATATATATATATATATATATCAAAATGAACATTGACGTCAACACTTAGAGACGACAGGCTGTTTTATGCTAGACGCAATCACCAGTCCTGACCATTGCGTCTAGTATGAAACAGCCTGACGCCTCTAAGTGTTCACTTCAGTGTTCACTTCTATATTTACACGCGCTCTAACTCTGATATTGACCACTTTATCCCATAAATATAGCACACCTTATGACTATATTTCTTTTTACATATATATATATATATATATATATATATATATATATATATATATATATATATATATATATATATTGTCATTTAAAAGGTTATTTTTAGTGGGTACTCATATTTGAGTGGATTCTCAATTTATTTATTAAACAGTATATTTATTTTTCGTATACCGGCCTGAATATTTGATAAATCCTATGGCAGAAAAAGTTGTGGTCTCAGGTAGGATTCGAACCTACATCCCCTTAAAATCCCAAATACTTCCCAGATTCTTGATAAATTCCCATCCGCTCAATTTCGTATTCGAACATAAACGAAGCAATGGCTAAATAAGTAATGGATTTTTTTAATTTCTTTATATGACATATTATATCACTTTAAATGTTGTTATAATTATTATTATAATTCAATATATTTATATAGAATAACATTTAAAGTGATGCCATCTTTAATAAACAAAAATCCCATTACTTCTTCAGAAATATATACAGAGATATAATCAAGGTAGAAAATATACAGACACAAACAAGGCAGAAAATTTATTACTGAGTTTTATTTCAATCTTTATGAAAGGATTTGATTTCATATACCATATCACTTCAGGACGTGAGGATCACTGATTTCCAAAACCACCTCGCTTTTGTTCAAGACACTGTTTAGGCAGGTCTCTTCAAAAATTCCTCTTATAAATACGCGTATGATAGCACGAAAGGACAAATGAAACAATAAGTACCGCCGGTGAGGCGCAAGGGAAAGATGAAAATCGTTAATATAATTTCTTTTGTATCACTGACACAGAGGATTGAACGGAATGTCTCTATGTGGGCAAGAAAAGTGATTTGATAGAGTTGGTAAGGTCTGTAGCTGATGCGTTTGTCGGGTCGGCTGACTCAGGTCACAGGTGGTGACGCTGGGAGTTTTCCGGGAGTCGACAGCTAGATCATTCAGCGCGATTCTCTCCTAGTTGTTTAGGAGCGACTTTCTTAAAGCGAATGTGGTGTGGCTCCCAGACTATTCTATTTTTTCATTATTGTTTATTTACGGTAGCCTTCTTGATTGACTTCTTTTATGCAGTATTTTATCTCTCCCGCGCGCTCTACACGCACACACACACGCATACACACACGCATATATATATATATATATATATATATATATATATATATATATATGATGGACTCTCCCGTCGAACTCGACGTATGAGGGTCAGACAGATCAGGTCCCAGAAACTGAAAGCCCGATACCCGCACAGGATTTGATTATAGTGGTGATGGCTTTGTGCAGGGCCATCCACACTTTTTGGAGGGACGAATACAGGGACCTGGTGCAACGGATGCCACAAGGTACCCAAACGACCCTCCGCAGGTTTTGAATTCAGAGTTGTCCTTCTCCTAGACCAGTTGCCATCCAAGGCTATAGAACCCAGTCTGTCCTGCTATTTACCCATAGTTGGAGGGAGAAGAAGAGGATTCACACCTTTCCCAAGGGTATTAGCACGTATTCGACTGAAATTCGAACTCGGCTCTCTGATTCCTCAATCCAAGCCGTTATCCATTACTCCACTTATATATATATAAATCACTCTACAACTTTCTGACCATAGCTCAATTAGATCTTATTTAAATATTCATGGAGACCAACCGGACACTATTCGTAACATACTTGTTGACAACAGTAATATAATAGTATCATCTACATGCATAAAAAGGCTAAGAATAATGGAAGCCTTATTAATAAAAAACAAAAAAACAACACTTAATAATATTAACTATGAACATGGACACAATATCTTGACCGTGTTTTGAAAAATGAAGACACTACATAAATATAAAAAATTAGTAGATCGTCTGAGAAATTGTATAAAAAACTAAATAAAAGCACCTTCTCTGTCATATATATATATATATATATATATATATATATATATATATATATATATATATATATATATATCAGCAGATTTGTTTTGTGGTTTTTGTTTTTGTTTCTTCTTTCTCAGCGTTCGCATCCAGCCAACAGGTCAAGTGAAACAGAAAGATATCTAATTTGACGCTAATATCTTTGTCTCTAATCAATTATTTACCCTTTGCCATCTCTCTTTCTCCTCTTCTGCCATTCATTCACATACTATAGGATAGTTGCTATTTTTGTGCTCCTCTAGTTCGTGAGTTTTCAATTTTCCAACCCTTCTATCTTCATTATGTTTCCCATAGGTTTCAGTAATCTCTCTTAGTGTACTTTCAGGGCAAGTGTTCTGATATAAATTTTTCTTCAAGGTACCTCGACTCTAGATGGCTAAATGTAACCGTAAGTTCTATGCTAACAGTTTCTTCTATTGCACTTCTCGCTTGTGGAAATTTATTCCAGCTTCTTGCTTTTCAGTCACCTTTGATTTTCAAAAATTTAAAAGCAATGTCAATCGTTATTTACTGTCTTCTGAATTATTGCTATTTTATTGTTCCCTCTCCTTTATAGTGTTTTTATCATATGCTCTAACACACCGTAATACCTTGCGACTTAGTGGCTTTATTCCCTTGCTTGGGGGTCAAATAATTTTCAAAAATATTTGTTTTCTTGTAGTTTCTGTTTGTCTTTAAAATGTCCTCGTTTCTCACATAGTTTGTCTATATTATTCGTGGGTGAAGCTATATCTTTGTGATTTAAAGTCTCATATTCATCTTTGAAAAGATTGTACAAAATTCATTGTCATGCAAAATGTTAGATATTACGTATCACTCTCTTCTTCGCTTCTAGGGACTTTGTACTATCCAGTAAAACTTAACTTTTGAAAAACATCTTTCATTACTGGTATGCTACTTCGGATTTCTGTGTCATATTTTACGACTTCTGTTACTACACTACACGGACACTTAACGTGCTACACCAATTTGATTTTTACGCCTCTAATACATAATTCACAAATGCGCTGTCTATTCTGCTGAAAATTATGCATATCTTCTTGTATTCAGTAGTCCTTTCTTCTTGCTATCTATTACTACCTGGTCTAAAAGTTCGTTCAGTTTCCTTTCTGAGTCTACCATCAAGCAAGTGCCATCTACATATGTTGTAAATATGTAGCTCATACCTTGGGCTGTTTCTTTTTATGCTACCAAAACATTCTTACAGTTTATAGTCCTTTCTTCTTGCTTTCCATTACGACCTTGTCTAAGACTTCTTTCTGTTTCATTTCTTAGTCTACCATCAACAGTCATCTACATATGTCGTTAATATATAGCTCATACCTTGGGCAGTTTCTTTTTGTGATACCAACATATTCTTTCAGTTTATAGTCCTTCTCGCTTTCCATTACGACCTTGTCTAAGAGTTCTTTCAGTTCCCTTTCTGGATCTACCATCAACACGGTGTCATTTAGCTCATAACTAAGTCTAATTCGTTTTTGATAGGCACGCATTCTTAAAGTTATTAGTCATTTCTTTTTGCTTTCCTCACGATCTTGTGTAATAGGTTTTCTTTATGTGGCTTCTCTTATCTGCGTATCGCATGTTGATGATATGCCTGTCGATAATAAATTTTAGGATCATCTATCTTCGCAATAATTGGTCAACCTATTGTTTAGTATGATAAATATCCAAAACTGGATTAAATGTATTGTACCTAAAATGTGCAACAACATTCATTGTTTATGAAAGTAAAGATTAGACTTAGCCCAGTAATCTTTTTTTGTGTGTGCCGTGCACCATTAGAATGTAGGCGTTCATGGCTCTCCACAATTTCCTGTCCTTTGTAGTTCTTAATAAATTTTATGTTTTTGTTAACTTCCCTAAACCCTGACCTGCCATCCATTTTACTCAAGCTGACAAGGTAGGTTATGTGTGGTTTTCCTCTGTTCCACTTGTTTTCAGTTTGTCATGGGTGTATAAGACTTTCCAAGCCCTCTTTTCTCATTATTTGCCTTAGAAATGTCAATTAACTATTGCTGGTTTTAATTATAATTGTCCTTTTTGTTTCCATTTTCTCTAAAACTTCGTCGTTGCTCACATAATCGGTCCATGGCATCCTCAGCATCCTTCTGTATAAACATGTTTCTGTTGCTTCAAGTCACTTCTTCATCTGCGAGGAGATTGTCCAGCAATCATTGACACACACACGAGGACAGATATAACGTAATCGTTTAGTACACTTTTCCTTGTTTCTAGAGATTTATTTTTTTTATTTCTTCACACTCTCCTTAGCTTTTGGAATGGATCTTTGACTATCCCAATGCGCCTTCGAATTTCAGTGTCGCACTTTCCGTCGTCTGTCAAAACACTTTCTAGATATTTAAATTTTTCTACTTGTTTTATTTTGGTATCTCCTATTCCTAACAACGATGCAGTCTGTCTTCTTGCAGTTGACACACAGTAAAATACGGTAGTTAATTCTTCTTCTTCTTCTGTCATGTGCCGTGTGCCTTCAGGACGTTGGCGATCATGTTGCTCTACAATACCCTGTACTCCGTCCTGGGTATGGCGATAAACTACATCCGCGTCCTGGGTAAGACAATAAACTACGTCCAACAGCAAGGCCTCTGATCAGGAGAATTTGAAGAGCGTGGAACTACATCTTAATTGCTGGTGTTCCCAGGTCCACCCTGACCTGGGGTGGTAGCACCTGTTAGGGTCCCAGCTATGGGCAAACCGTTAACCTCCAAACTAGGGTCAAAGCACTATGAAAGCGTAAAAATAGGGTTTCATACCATTAAATAACCCATTTAGGTTGATATGCCGTAAAACAAACCAAACCAAACCAATAACTGTCCTTTGTAGCACTTAATAAATGTTGTATTTTTGTTATCGCTCCTAAACCTTGTCC
Organism: Acanthosepion esculentum; assembly: GCA_964036315.1. NCBI lineage: Eukaryota > Metazoa > Mollusca > Cephalopoda > Sepiida > Sepiidae > Acanthosepion > Acanthosepion esculentum. Next base: position 80,136,049 of record OZ038489.1, on the reverse strand, counting down.
CACCATCAATTTACACAAGCTCGCTAGGTAACAATTTATCCTAAGCAAGACACTAATGATACAAGGGGCTATTGGAAGTGAAAGAGAATGAGAAGACTGTAGAAGAAACCGGAAACCCAATCCTAAATAGGAAATAAGGGATAAACGTTTATTTCTATTGAAAAGACTGACGAGCAGAGTGAACTGGACGATAGGCGAACCTATTTACGCCTCTCAAATTTTCCAAGCCCACTTTTCATGAGACAGCATTCACTGCCATATATTAGCCACGTTCTAATATCGTTGATGTCACGGTAGAGCAAGGTCACTGTGCATTCAGAAGTATGTTCATTTTTCAAGAGAAACAAGTGAGTGATATATGTGTCTAATTCTGATTCTTGATAGGACGTCTTCTTTCTTCCGAGAAGAAATACACACACACACACACACACACACACACACACACACACACACACACACACACACACACACATATATATATATATAATTCTTAAAGTGATTTCCAAATTTATTTCCGGATGTAATTTTCAATATTCTCTCTTTCGACAAAAGATATTAAGTGCCACGTTTAATCTGGATAAATAATCGGTATCCCACAAGAGTTAAGTCGTTCTTACTCAAGGATCCATACCTGACTGCAGGCAGGTCATTCTCTTCACATTTGCCTCAGCATGTTTCTATTTATTCAGTATATATCAGATTTTGTTTCTACAATGGAGTTCATATATATCGTTTCTGGTGTTGACCTATTAAATAGGTAAATGTCTGATCCTTACCCCACTCCTCACTATTAAGTATTGTAATAAAAATAAATTTAAAAGCATTCCTATCTCTCCCTTCCCTCTCTAATTTCGACCATGCCTGTCACACTATCTCTCATTGCTTTCTATATCACCTTACATAAGCATAATACTGCCCTTCAAAATTGTAAGTTTAAATTCATTTTTTCATCCTTGGAATTGAGGTCTGATGATCCAGAAAAAAAGAAACTCTCTGGTGAAATAAATTATAACAATGGAACCTTAAAGTAGTCTGTTTTACTTTAAATTAAATTAAATTATATATATATACATATATATATATATATATATATATATATATATATATATATATATATATATATATATATATATTTCACTTCTTAGTATCGACAAATGACTGTGTGGTAAAATTATTTTATCAGTTAAGAAAAATTAACTTTGAAGATTTTATACATTCTTCTTTTCATGATAGATGTGCCCTGAGTAACCTTGTGAAATGAATTCACAATGAGATAGATATACCATTTTCTTATGCACGTATAAAATGGTCTCTATGTTTGAGATTATCCTGAAGTTCGTTACACTGTTTCTGCCTTTTCTCTTCAAGGGTAATTAAGCGAGTGAAACAAGTAGCTCTACACTCTTTACGAGATTCTGTTCGATGTTACCAGGTTTTAAGATCAATGTTACAGAGCTTGATGTTATCGTTCGGCTTATCCTTGTAATGTAAGAAGGGATGGACAAGCGGAAGCTAGCTATTCAAAAGGTGGCTATGGAAAACCTGACCAATCCATCTCATTTGTATCTTAATAAAGAAACTTTCACCGCGTGTTATAATGCATCACGGCAATCTTGGCAGTTCCTAACGCTATCATTTTATTTAATACCACAAATCGAATGTTGATTAATGTGATATCGATAAGGGATCCGAGACTCAGTAGCATACTGCAATACTGAGATAAGTACGCATTTTGGAATGGTCATGTTAACCTTAAACGAGTCATATATATATATATATATATATATATATATATATATATATATATATATATATACACACACACATATACATATATATATACATATACATATATACAAATATACATATATATATATACATATACATATATACATATATATACATATATACATACACACAAACACACACAAATATATATATATATATATATTTGAATTGGACATAGTCCGACAATTTATATAAAGACATTTATAATATGTTTAACGTTCTTTTTATAGATACAAGTATTTAAGCAAATGCTCTGTTTTATAATAAACAGTATTAAATAACATTTACCGGCCTGAATGTCCGAAAAATTTTCATAGAAAATTTTCGTTCTCCGACAGGAATTGAACCTATATCCTATACGGAACCATCATTTCGCGTGATGTGCCTTAACCGTTCTGCCACAGAGAAGCGTCTGGTTAGCAAGGTCGATTTTACTATCTTTAAACTTAAATCTTCCACGAATCTCTTCTATTCATATCTGTTCTAGCGTATCAAATGTAAACAAATGACGTCAAAAAGAACGTTAAACATATTATAAATGTCTTTAAATAAATTGTCGGACTATGTCCAATTCAAAAATATATGACGTCATTTGTTTACATTTGATACGCTAGAGCAGATATGAATAGAAGAGATTCATGGGAGATTTAAGTTTAAAGATAGTAAACTCGACCTTGCTAGCCAGACGCTTCTCTGTGGCCGAACGGTTAAGGCACATCACGCGAAATGATGGTTCCGTATAGGATACAGGTTCGATTCCTGTCGGAGAACGAAAATTGTGAAAATTTCTCGGACATTCAGGCCGGTAAATGTTATTTAATACTGTTTATTATAAAACAGAAAATTTGCTTAAATACTTGTATCTATAAAAAGAACGTTAAACATATTATATATATGTATATATGCACATTTCATTGAATACGACAAACAAGGTGCTTTTATTTAGTTTTTTATACAATTTCTCATGCGATCTAATTTTTTTTTTTCAGATGATAAATTATATAAGAACTGTCCGAATGTTCTTTTTATCCGAGCGCTTTCGGCTATGCATTTAGCCATTTTCAAGGATTAAATATTTTAACTGTTAAATAAGAAATAGTTTGTTGTATGTGTGTTTTATAAAATATTTTCTTTTATTTTCTAAACATTCGGACAGTTTTTATATAATTT
>OZ038489.1:80068091-80130591 GCA_964036315.1 Acanthosepion esculentum | reverse complement strand
GTTTGTTCAACACTAACAGAGCCCACCTGTGGTTTATACTGCAACTATGCTGATCAGACCTGTTATGGTCCAAGTTCCTTGAAACCACGGTTATGGTCCAAGGTAGAACCAATGAAGAATAACTCAAACACACGTATGGAATAACACAGATATATTACAAATAGAATATGTACAAAAGAAGTAGAAGTGTTAGTAATAACAATCAGGTTAGGTTAGACAGAACTATGTTGTCTCGACCAGTATCACTATTCCAATGTCTTACAGTAATCGTCTGACGCGACTCTGTCTCTGACTGACTCTCAACTCTGAACCTGAACTGACTCTGAACTTCTGTCTGAACAGCTGCTCCCTCTTGAGGCGCAGTATTTATGATGTACGGAATAGTCCATTATTATTATTATGGGCAAGTTCCCATAACAAGACCTTAGTTACAATTTCTGGTAGAGAGCATGTTATCTAGCATGATGAAAATTCTGAACAAGGCCAGCACACTCAATCGCTCGGTCACGATGACATTTGACTTCGTGCTAGAAAAGCTATCGACGGTCCCCCAAGGGTTCAGTCTACCCAATTTCACTCACAACGCTTGGGTGAAACCGTGGTATGCTTTTCAGGCACTTTCCAAAGGTGCCGCATGCTGGGATCGTCTCCCTCCGGACCGATAACATATGGAAGTCTCCTTCCTGACAAACCAACCGTGGTGAGATTCAAGCCCGGGTCTCTCTTTCTCTCTCTCTCTCTCTCTCTCTCTCTCTCTCTCTCTCTCTATATATATATATATATATATATATATATATATATATATATATATATATATATATATATTTATATATATATGTGTGTATATATATATATATATACACAGACATGACAGAATTGAATAGACGCTCACAGAAACCGTTTATTTTATTAAACAAGTAATTTATACAAATGAAGTAAATATAAATGGTCATAAATTTAATAACTAATACTTGGTTGACATCCCTTTTGCTTTTTTTAATGCAAGGACCCTTCTAGGCATGCTAGCGATGAGTTCACGAATATCATCTTGAGGGATTTCTTGCCATGTTTCACGCAATAATCCTAAAAGTACGGGCTTCCTGTTCTTTTTGCAGAGTTTTCGATCTAATATGCCCCAAAGGTGTTCAATAGGGTTAATATCCGGGGACTGACTTGGCCATCCCTTTTATTGATCCCAATGTTGCGTTGCTCCCAGTGTGACATGGAGCTCCATCTTCCATAAATAAGGAGTCAACTTTGCTCATTCTACTACTTGAGAATATTGGAAGGAGCCCTTTTTTAATATAGAAACATATTTGGTTGGATTAATGTTTCCTTCACACTCCACAAGCTCTGAGCGACCATCACTCCAAATTGCACCCCATACTATTACTGAAAAGCCCCCATGTTTCACCGTTGGCTGCAGTCTTTTTAAATCAAACTCTTGACTACAGTCTCCATAACCATACTCTTCCACTGTTGACTCATCAGAGAAAATGACAGTGATCCAAAAGGTCACAGGTCTCTCTACCATCTCATGAGCCCAATCCTTTCAGCGCTTGATATTGGCTGGACGGAGAAGCGGTTTCCTTCTCGCAGCTCTGCCATAGTAGCCCAGCTTGTGAAGATACCTGACAGCTGTTCTGTGACTGACATCAACTTGTGTTGCTATGTCAGAGGCCTTGCAACGTGGATCCTGTTCAACATTTCTTTCGACAAGACGCATGGTTCTTTCAGAGGGCCCAGGGCGGCCTGGATGAGGTTTTGTACACTTCTTGCCCTCTCTGGTGAATTGTACGATCACTCTATTAACAGTAGAAAGGGGTATTGAAAGATTTTCAGATATTTTTCTTTGACTAAGACCACCTTCATGTTGGCCTACGATATGTCCTCGTTGAAATTCGGATAGGTCTGATGCTCCTTTGGTTCGTGGCATGTTCCAGTATTGTTATCTGCAATTTTAATCAAATAATCTAAGTTAATTTATCTTGGTTATTAAAAAAGATCAGAAATAAAATTTATCTTGGTGTCTATTCAATTCTGTCATGTCTGTATATATATATATATATATATATATATATATATATATATATATATATATATATATACATCCGAAATTTCCGAAAAAAACAAAATCAGCCAATAAAGGCCCAAACCAACCAAGACGAACCAGGATTAAGGAAAAGAAAAGAAAAATAATAAAATAAAACGTACAACAAACGTTCGTTATCTTGAAACACCACAAAATATTCCAAAAGCTACACTATTTAATCTGGTACAAAAAAGATACACTGAGGTTAGAGCAAAAATATTCGACAGAAATATCTAAACACGTCACTCACGTAATGAGTGATTTTTAGATAGTTCAGAGAACTTGTCAAAAGATCCGAGTCGATTGATACAAGTGGTTCAGTAATCTAATCAATTAGCTACGATTACTGTCTTGTGTCACTCTAAAATGACTGCAAGACTTGAAACTCGACACGACGGTGAAAAATTCATCCGATTTACATATGTGACGAAATCGCATATACGTAACATTCAAATGGAATGTCTTGTGAGTAATATTTGATTAAAACCCTAAAAACGTGTCTTCCGTTTTGGTTGACTTGCAAAACTTCAGTAATCTTAATCGGTCGTGACCTCGTTAGCTATTTACTGGACTCAAATTTGCATGTCTTCGCTTTTGTAGCATCTGTCAAAGATAGATATCAGGGCCTAACGGCACAACCGAAATGGTCCCTGATACGAACTTTCCCAACTATTTCGTTACAGTACGAGACTGTAGGCAATTTAACAATCTATCAGGATGTCATAACAATGTGGCACTCAGAATCCAACTCAGCACATCATGACAATAGCAAAGCAGTTCATGAGATGAACTCCCTAACTATTCTTTTATGGTAGAAGCACATAATTTTTTCAGTAAACTAAAACTCTGTTACCTGTGGTTCTAGAATATATATCTAGTATATCTCGAAGGTGTTCCACAAGGTTTGGCATGTTTGCCTTCTACGCAAGTTTCATGGTTACGGTGTCACAGGATAAATATTTATTTTAATCCAATCGTTCCTATCAAATCGTTTTGAACGAATTCTCTTCGAAATCCTTAAACAGAAATGCGGGTGACCCCAAAGCTCTATCCTACGCTTTCTAATCTTCAGCAATGATCTCCCCGATGTTCCCAACTACATATTTATGCAGATGACACTACCATTCACTCCTGTCTCAATAGCAGGCCTGACAAAATAAACTTGGCTGCTGCTCTTGAAAAGGACCTTCAATCAATGGAACAAGAAATGTTTGTAATTGGTCTCCAAATCAAAAATGCTTTCATTTAACCACCATCGCGAACCTTTTCTACCTGATGCTAGACTCCAGGAGAGAAACGCGCTGCGCCATCTTGGCCTCATGTTTCAAATGTGGAGTGACGATATCAAATCACCAGGAAAGGTGGGTCACGTGACGTGCCAGAAAATCTTTCTCGAAAGAATCTATCTTGCACATTTACAAATCTACTTTTCGTCTGTGCATTGAATGTTGTCGCCATATCTGGTCTGGTGCCTCTGCTGTACATCTACACATTCTTGACAACACCCAAAGAAGAATCTATAATGTAAATCGATCCTGACCTAGCATCTCGACCTCAGTCACTTCCTCACCGGCGTGTTGTGGCTTCCCTCTGTCTTTTCTACTAATATGCTTATGGCAACTGCTCTGACAATCTTCTCTCTTCGTGCCTCGAATAAATGAACTTAAGCGTGCTACGAGATTAGCAACTAGGTAACATCCCGTTACTCTTAAAATAGCTGTATACAACAGCTACTTCTACTCCAATAGTTTCTTTTCTCGCATGTGTGGAAATTCTTTACGTTTGCTTACTTCCCTGATAACTACAATCTTGAAAAGTTTAAAACCAACGTCAGTCGCCATCTTCTGCCTTCTTAAATATCGTTAGTTTTTTGTCCTTTCCCTAAACCTCCCTATTCTCAGACTTCACTTTCACTTTAATTTGCTATAACACGATGCGTAGTAGTAGCATTCCCGCCTTGCTTGGAGTGAAAGTGAGGACTAAATTCTCATATTAGCGAAATGTTTCCCAAGACGGGGCTGACAGACATTCTGCGACTAGAACAATAAATAAGACGGAATATAGCAGTTGAAAATAAACGAAATTTAATTAATGTCTAATTTCTTTGCTTAGGGGTTATCATGATTTACATTATTTATATCCGGAAATGGTGATCATAAAAAATACAGAAAAAAAACACCGGCGAATCAGATGTCTGAAGGAATCAGCGCAAAGGCTAGGCTATGATGACCTCACCAGTAGGTTTAGCATAGAGATAAATAGCATATGAAAGCCAGGGATAAAGAAAGAGAGATACAGCAAAGCTTCAGTAGAAGCCACAGCAGTAAAAAAGAGAAGCAGCAGTGATGGAGGTCAAACATCACAATTACAGAAGCAGCAGGTATATAAGGCCCCAAATTCTAGGTTCAGGTCTGTCTTATGTAGGACAACAGCTTAAGGAATTAAAGTATTTGTTCGCGGATTTGGTAGCATAGTAATTCTAAGTTAAAACGGTTAATAAAAACCTAGGGTCAGTGGAACCAGAGTGAGAAATATCTGAGCATTACAAAAAGATATCACCTGACAGGTATAACGTATTTAGATTAATCTATCTCTAAACAAAGGGTTCTGTTTGAAATTTTCTGAAAGTTGCCCGAATCGACAGACATGAGGAAATTCGGGGTGAAACGTTTTAATAATAAACAAATATGAGGTAAAATGTCTGATGGAACATAATTTAGAAAATGAAAAAATGATGACATAATCCAGATGTTGACGTAACACATTACTTCAAATAAGAGTTTAGAAAGGAAGCCGCCATCATTAATGGAAAGAGCGATAAGAGCTACTAAACTTGAGAAACCTATTTTCCTGAAAAACTGTTTTAAGACAAAGATTTTATAAATTTCAATCGGCAGCAGAAATGGCGGCTTGGCCAATGAATGCAAAATGTTTCCTTGTAACAATGGTCACGAATTTCTTGGCTCATGGGAGAACCAAATCTACTCTAGTCACAGCAGTAGTATTGTTTTCTGGGCAAGACAGCCTGATGGATCCCAATCCTCTCCACGCTGGATTGAATTCAAAGTTTCTTTCTCCTAGACTGCTTTGCCAACCAAGGCTATAAGACCAAATTTGTCCCGCTATTTACCCATAGCTGAGAGGAAGAAACACATAACTTTTCCCAAGGTTATTAGCACGTAAACGAATGTAATGGATTCGACTGGAATTCGAACTAGGCTCTCCGATTCCTCATTTCTAGCCATTGTATCTCTTTCCTTATAAGGAAACAGATAATATTACAATTACGATTACTACTTTCTTTATTCAGTTTGTGTTCCACATTTCACGAAACTAATAATAACGCAACTTCTGTGAGAAACGAACTCTTCATCATTCGCTTGCTGCTTCACCTCCCTTATCACTGCACCAAATCAGCTACTTCATGTCTCCCTCTGACAATTAAGGTTTAAAATTGCTCTTCCCTCCTCCAGATGCTCCAGTCTACCAATCAAATGTAGTATACCGTCATTTACAGGTACTGAAATATTTGAGCCTTTCCCGTGTACAAATCGTTCATTGCTCTTCGGGCATTTATACTTACATTGGATAGAATATCTCTTTTAAATGCTCTCACTGTCTCACCAAAAGAGGCAGTTCATAACTTTCTGCATTCTTTCATCTCTTCAATTTCTCTCTGATAATCGCCTGCAGACCAAGCAATGAAAATTTGACGCGGTTCTACATCTGAACGAATTGATGCGATTGATGGCTGCTTTTGATTTTCTTTTCTTTTCTTTTTTTTTTTTTCAAAAGAAGTGACGATCCGAGTACATTCATTTTCACGTGTAGAAAGTCATTCCTTTATAAATTTGCTTTGCATATCGACGGGAGTAACGCAAACGCTGTGAATAGAAATGAATATTTGATTAGAATGAAATAATAGGTTTTCCTTTCACTACAGCCCGTCTTGCTTCGAGGGCTACCTTTAGAAGCAGTTGGGTAGATGGAGTTCTAAAGCTTAGATATCTGAAAGGTTGCACGGACAACAAATTCATTTAACAGATAAAAAGGTAAATATGAGAGATGTCTCCGTTATATGTAAGACAGACAAGATAAAGAAAGAGAAATATACATGTTAAAGACAGGGTGACAGATATGGGAATAAGTAAACAGACTGGCTTGATTATATAAAATTACTTATTATACGAAGTAAGATGAGCTGAAATGAAAGGAAAACTTATCATTTTTACAGTGGTACCTTTGATATCCAATCATGGGAAAGGCTTCGGGAATAAACCCTGAAGACAATTCCGGAGCCGAACTCCTTAAGAAAGTCCGATGTTATGTTCAACTTCGTTCTGGCAACTTCTACGACGACGCCGGTGCCAAATTGTATTGGACTCTACCTTTCTCCTTGGACAACATCGGTGGCGTGGAGAGGAGAAACGTACTTCCTGGACAACCGCTGATCTCTCATAAAAACCTGCCCAGGACTGCGCCCAGGAGAGGACCCTCCAGCGTTGCCTCACCGCGACGGCAACACACGGGAAGTAACAGTATGATGGTGGGAAGATTCCGAAGGACCATCTGTATGGGGAAATGTCCACTGGAAACATGACACGAGGGTGACCCTATCTTCGCTTCAAGATCGTCTGAAAAAAGTGACATGTGGGCACTGTACATGGGCATCGGGAGGTAGGGAGATGTCGCCAACGATCGCTCACGCTGGAGACGAGATTTATACCGAGTGCTAGAGCAAAGAGAGAAGAAACGGAGGCTTGCCGCTGGGGATAAGCGTGCTCGAAGGAAAGATAACAACACGGTAATATCGAAGAAGAGCGTCTTCATATGCATCGGTTATACTCGCGACTGTCACTCTCGTGTGGCCCTTTACAGCCATAAGAGGTACGGCACCGCCATCAGCAGCTGAGGCATAACTTTTGGGGCGCAGATCTATATTCTCTCGAGACCGACGGACCCCACATACAGTGCTGTGTAAAAGTAAGTGAACCCCTAAGATAATATTTAAAATTATTTTCTCTTTTTTCTAGATAATCAACAAATCTTAATTAAACTATATATTGATTAAGAAAAACCCGTATTAAATTAGTTACAACCACTTTCAAATATTTTTTAGCAAGCTGGAATAAAAATAATCATTAAAAATTAAGATGTGCAAAAGTAACTTAACCCTTATATTTAGGGGTTCACTTACTTTTGCACAGCACTGTATATACATATATATATATATATATATATATATATATATATTATACAAACTAGGATGCGACGTGTTCGTATAATAACTATTGGTATAGTCATGTTTGAATTGTACTTGTGTGGGAATAGCGATTGTTTGTAAATAAAATTTATGAACCAAATACTGCTAGTAGGAGCAATGGGTGTAAAAACTCTTCGCCAATTTAGGGCCTGACAAGTTAGTAGCTTTCCTCTGCCTTTTCTTTGAATATTTTACTGGAAGCTGATCTGATGAGCTTTCCTCTATGGTACCTTGAAGTTACGAATTTAAGCACAGTACTCGATTGGTAGTTATGTCTCATAATTTTTATTGTTGAAATAGCTAGATATAACCGTAAGTTCTATGCTAATAGTTTCTTCTCTCACACTTCTCGCTCGTGAAACTCTCTTCCAGCTTCTTCCTTTCCAGTCAAATTTGATCTTCAAAAATTTAAATCCAATACCAATTGTGATCTTCTGTCTCTTTGAATCCTGTTCTTTTATGATCGTACATCCTAAAAAATGTTTTTTCTCATTATTTTTCACTGTCGGTTCTCTTGTAAGCTAGTAATTAAAATTGAAAAGAACTTATACATTAAATTCACGAAACTCTTCATTATAATGTCCTTGCTGGGTTTTTAAAAAAAATAAATGACAATGAAAGTTCTATTTTGAAAAGATGCGATAAACGGACAATATTAAAAATTAATTTTAAGTTTCAAAAGTTCAGATACGAAGATAGGTTTAATTTTACTTTCTGTAAACAAATAAAACTGCTTGTAATTCATACAAATAGTATGTCTAAACGAGAAACTCGTTGTAGTTTTTCATATGTAACTCATATGTATTTAGAAAACCACTTGACAAATTAGGAAAATTTTATTTGCCACTTGCTATATATTAAAGAAAAGACATTGTTTCCCACAGTACTAACAGAGGGTTAAATGTATTATAAATTATTGAATATTATTAGATAGATGTATTAAAATTTGACGAACGATAGATAAAACCGTGATATCTGAAATTAGTGTTATAACTTAAGATTATTTGCACATGGGTCTTCCTTTTGTTTTGTTTTTCTTTATATGTGTCCGCAGATTGATTCCTTTGTTTCAAAATTACAGTGTTTAACAGATATGAAGAACACACTAGAATATTATCAGCAGGGCATACTCACAAAAAAGTGTTTAATATAATTAAGCATGCAATGCTTAAAGCAAACTACCAAAACATAACAAAATATTACTAACGTAATTTATGTAACTCAGAAAATATTGCTGTATATAAAAAATGAATTACCTCTGCAGATGAAAATAAAAAATCACAATAGCAAAAGTATGCTGTGTGATGACACTAATAAAATAATACAAGAGGAATTAAAGAAGAAAGTATATTTGAAAAAGCAATCCATCTTTCCGACTACCGTAAGTCAAAGCACAGTAACGAAAGGGAGTTGGAAAATCTCGTGTCTGCAAAAAAAAAAAAAGAACTTTAAGCTTCAATATAAGTAAAATCTTCACCGAAGCCTAAAAACTCATTACAGATGATACCGATGTTTGTATCTTTTTTCGTCTACGTGCCGTGTACCTTCAGGACGTGAGTGACCATAGCTCTCCCCAATTTCATATTATTTCTAGCTCTTAGTAAATTTTGTCTTTTTACGATCTCTCTTAATCTCTGTTGTGCTAACCATTTATACAAGCACGCTAGGTAGGCTATGCTCTGTGTGTTTCTGTCCCTCTTGACTTTAATATGTTCTGTGGGTGTCAAATTTTCTAAGCCATCTTTCCTCATTATGTGTTCTAGAAATTTCAACAGTTTGTTTTGATTTTAAGTACCCTCCTTGTTTGATGGGTGTTTCCATCCTATTTGAAGTGACGTTGACTGTCAACATTTTGATTATTTCATTATTTTCTCTTTGAGTTATACATGCTATCCATTTTAGTTGTTGCTGCAGTTGGCAGTTCTCAAGGGATTTAGTTTATATTATCTGGCACAATTCTCTGTCTGTATTCCACAATATTCAAAGAAGCATGATCTTTGCTAAGAACCTCAGACTTTATTTGCTCAAAGCCATTTTAAACCATTGATCTCACATAAAACTGACAGATTAAATATTCCTGAACGTGTTTGACACCATGCATGACACCGATACGAAAGTCTCGGTCTGACGAGGCTATTCAAGACCATGACACATTTTCAAGCTGCTGTTTTGTTTTTAGCAATTTGCGGTCTTGGACGAAACTAACACCGGCGCAGCCTGTTCAGTGTTCAATTTCTTTACCTCCTATACTAAATTTGTTACAACTGATCTATACGCCGAGGTATTTTACATGTTTAGTATATACTAATTCTGTGACACTGAAGCGGTTAAACATTAATTCTAAGCAGGAAAGGAAAAGGATTAATCCAAAATGAAATATAGGATGGAAGATAAAGAGATAGAAAGTGGAAATATTTTCCTCGGTGAGAATGAAACGTCTGGATTTTTTCTTTCCTAAAAATGTATTCTTCTTCTCTGTTGAGAGTCTGACACGTGGAAGAAAGCACATTTGTGAAATAGGCTTATCACTTTCCCAAGAAATTAGGAAAACACATATTAACGGAAGGAGAAGCAGACGCGGATTATATTTTCATTGACGAAAACGGAAACAAGGAACGAATCCTTTTTTTAGGGTTGTGGTTATGAAGATTAATCATGTCGTGCTAATTAGATGATCTGGTTTTTGCTTTGGCTGAAACAATGTTCGGTCACGAATGGAAAACAGGTTTGTCACTTTTTTGAGAATTAGGTAAACAAATATACTCTCTTTGACTAAACAGATTAGGAAATAATTTTTATCTGTCAATAGGAAGGTTAAAATGAGAACGATTTTTTGTTAATGGGCCGGATGTACTGTACAATTAAGTTATGAAAATAAATTCTGTCATCAGTGGTCTGGTTTGTATTTTCGCTGAACAGAGATAGTGCCAGGAAAATAAAAAAGATTCAGAGAATTAAAATCAATGGCTGGAATGAAATTTCGCTCTTCCGTCTACGCGATTTAAAAATTAGATTTGTTAAAAAGACAGTTAAGCATGCCCTGGGAAATGGGCTGAAGTTGAATTCTAGAAAGGAAGGCGGAAGGAACCGAATTTGGCCCCTCTTGTGCGAAGTAGCGGTGCTAGTTGTGAAGTGAAGTAGGTTGGAGTTAAGGGAGAAATAATCCCTGTGACTACTGCCAAAGAAAGTGGATAATTTTCCAAATTTGGAAAATTGGTTAAGAAAGTAGAAACAAGGAACAAAGAAAACCTTTCTTTGAATTAATGAAAATTGGGGATTCACTGAATTCCCAGAATCCTTCGACCCCACCCCAGTTTTGGGCCGAGGTGCTTATAAGCAGATGACTTTGGGGCGATCATAGACTTTGGGCTGATATCCTGCATTGAGTGCCTCTGAAATCCACTCCAGTTGCTAACCAGAATTCCTGATTCCAAGACTTTGAACTCAGGCTTCCATAAGTCTACACAAGGCCCAGTGTCACGAGAGAGATTAATGCGAGAACGGTTAATCTTTGTTGTATCAAGAGCTATATAAACCAATTGAAGATTAACCCCACGAATCCTTCGTTTTATTTCTTCATCATGAAGATATTTTTTCCCTTAATACAGCGCCCGCCACGGCACAACCAGGGCTACAAGCGCTACGAGACTACGACCTCCGATCTTCTACTGCCCTGAGATCAAGAACACAACGTGGACAGAGACAATTTATGAGGCACCCATTTTCCAAGTTTAGGAACTTTTCCAAGTTGTTGAAGATGACGATTAACAGTTTTATGGTTTGAACTGAGAACCACTGCCAATTCCTCAACTGATAAAGCAGGATTTTCTTCAACGGTTGCTTCAAGAAGCTTTTCATCAAACTCAACTGGACGTCCGGTTTGATCTTCATCTTCAAAGGTGAAATCTCCACCTCTGATTTTTACAAACCATCTTCTGCAAGTTCTTTCATTCACACATTCCTCTTCCTAAACTGAGTGAATGTTTCTAGCCGCTTCGGCTGCTGAGTTTCCTTTCTTGAACTCATAAAGCATTATGTGCCTCAAATGATTCTTGGGTACTTCCTTTATTGTTCTTTGAAATAAAATTTGATCAGTTTAAATGCATCTAAACATAAAAATAATGTTCAGCTCCATTAGACATTATAAAATACTCTTTAAATTTCGTTCATTTTAACAAAAAGTTAAAATTCGGACAGAACTTATGGGATGACCTAATAAATAAATGATGTTTAAATTTTTGTTGTAAATTTTCAAGAACAAAAAAATAAATTCACTATTATCATATGTTTAAGCTTTATTATAGTTCTAATTATGACTTTTTAAAACAATAAATATTGCTGAGGAGTGAAAGTAGTTAAGTAAATAATCGCGAGTAAGGGAAAAACCATCCGTTTTTGCGGTCACGACAGTCCAAGTTTGCCGATAGGAGTTTTCTCATAAGCATGGAAATTAAAATGAGAAAAATCTATCCACTTAGGAGGCCAAAAAATGTTTGCTTCAAAATTCCGCGAAGGTTACCGATTGCAACAGGGGCCAAAACAAGGCCAAAGAGAACAACAGGCGGAACGTTGGGAATTTAGTATTCTAGTTCGAATATATATCTATATAACACAGCAAAAATTATTAAATTATTTTACTTGTTTGAAAAGACTCACACCAGTAGGCTTGTTTACTTTTCCAAAGCCGAAATGCAATATCAAATTATATTGACGGAACCACTTTTTAACCTAAAAAGTGGGTTAAACTTCCCATTGCTGCTGCCCGTGTTGGAAAGAACATCTTCACATCCCGGCAGTTGTTCTGCAAAGAGAAGGAGGAAGCGTAATGTGGTTCCCTTTTCTTAATATATCAATTTGTGACTTAACTTTGTTTTTTAAAGGATATTTATTGCAAAAGAACATTAAACGTCAATGCACGTTTGGCATAATACTGTAAAAATGTATGAAAAACAAGTATACTAGTTTGTTTGATTTTTATAATTTTACACCAAGCAACGTAATGTAGCCAGGAATTAAGGAGACAGAAGATGGATTCATACTGTTATCAAGATTATTTGCTCATAAGTGAATATAACTAACCCGACCGTAATTCGAACTCGGTTCTCCGATTTCTCATGCCGAGCCACTATCTATTACACCACATGTACGCCCACTTAAAAAAAAATTGCTACTTTGATAGAATTATCAGCTTAGGAAATGTGTATGTTGGTTGAGTTCCTGTATCCACAACATTCTGTGATTAAAAGAGAATGAAGATAGAAGTCTGCGCGCTTTTCATTATATGCAGCTTTAGCAACGCCATCCAACTGTCGTTAGCAGAAGTTCCTTGTAAGACGAAAATTTCGGATCGAAATTAAGTTGATAACTATGTAAAGATACGAACGTACAGGCCCGTATCTACAGGATCACCATACTCTGACTGGATTCAGAAGTGCTCTCACAACCTTCATCGTGTGTCATAACTTTTGACTAGTATTTTTGTTGGCTGTTTCTGATAACGTTCATCACTTAAACGTTTCACTCCAAGCATGGTGACCATACCGCTAGAACACAATGGGTTACATGGAGTGATACTGCGAGAAAATGTGACTCAGAATATTGAAAATGGACAGCATTGAGGAAAGGACAAAAAATGAACCGATCCAAGAAGACAGAAGATGGCGGTTGACGTTGCATTCAAATTTTTGAAGATTGTAGTTATCAGAGAAGCAAGAAATCGGAAGGGATTTCCAGAAATGGAAAGTGTAAGAAAAAAAAACTGTTTCAGCTGAAGTTGACTCTAGCTAGTTCAACAGTAAAACGGTGAGACCTAGTTGCCAATTTAGTAGCACGCTTAAATTCATGTAGTCTGTGTACCAGAAAAAAAGCTCATTTGTGCAGTTGACATGAAAATATTTGTAGAAGAGGCATAGGGAAGCCATATTCCTTCAGTGAGAAAGTGGCTGGAGGCGAGATGCTAGGTCAGGATCTATTGTATTGCATACCCGCCTCCATGATTTTGTCAAGAATCTTGAGCTGCACAGCAGGGCCAGCAAATCAAATATGGCAACAGTATTCAATATACGGACGAATGGTAGATTTATAAATGTGCAAGATGGATTCTGACGAGAAAATGTTTTTGTATGGTACATTGAACCAACCTACCTCGTTGCAGGCGTAGCAACTGACTCGATATAGTCGATCCACTTCATGTCAGTGGAAAACGTGAAGCCAAGAAGTTGTAGAATGTTGCTCACCTGGAGTTCAGCACCTGCCATCATCGTGCTAGACGGAAAATTCTCTGTTACATACATCTTGCCATTTTACAAGTAACAGTTATAATAAATAAAGACCCTTTATACTTGGATCTAACTTCGAATTCAGCTTTAAACGTTAAAGATAAATAAACTAACATATTAATTAAGAGGATAGTTTTACAAGTCAATTTTGAAATAGCATATAACTTTGATTCCACAAGCTTTTCGAGTTTAAAAGTTTACAGATCTCATTCTCTTTATGTTGTGTCAGATCCATTCTTTGGATTTTCTCATACTGATGGCGGACGGAAAAGATTAACGGAGAGGTTATTTTTTAACAAATTTGGAATGATATATTTGATAGGATTTGGATGCTTCCTCTTTTGTACAGAGATTATTCCGCTGAGAAAATCCAAAGAATGGATTTCTAGAAGAGTGTTTCATTGCGTCTTCTCGGGCTAGAATTGTTCACTAACATTAAGTGGAAAGATTATATCGAATCAATTGCTAGGTGTGCTGCTATGAAGCTTGGTTCTCGTCAGAATCTATCTTATATATTTATAAGTCTATCATTCGTCCATGCTTATAAGATTTCTGCTACATATAGTCTGGCACTCCTGCTATATTTTTAGAGAACCTTGATAACATGCAAAGATAGGCCTTCAAAGTCATTTGTTCTGACCTGGCATCTCGGCTTCTGTCCCTTTTCTACCGCCTTAATCTAGCTTCCCTGAGCCTACTTTCATGGGAATTGTTCTGATGAATGTTCCTCTTTGGTACTTAGATTCTCTGAATGTAAGCGCAGTACTAGATTGGTGGCTAGGTCTCATCATTTTACAAGCTAGATGTAACTGTAAGTTTTTTTTTGTTTTTTGTTTTTTTTTACAAACGGTTTCTTTTCCCGCATATCTCATTTGTACAACTTTCTTCCGGCTTTTAACTTTCCAGTCGGTGTTCAAAAATTTAAATGCAATGTCAATCGTTATCTTTTGTCGTTTTAATTTTTGATTTTTTCTTGTTTTCGCTACTTAAAAATATTTTTACTTTATTTCCGTTCACGGTTAGTCGCATTGTTGCCTTGCTTGGTGTTAAATGATTTTAACAAATGTAGGTTTAATTTTAGTGCCACTTGTTACATTTTGGTAAATCATTGTAACTCTCTGTTCCGGCCTCTTGCTTTTCAGTCACCTATGATCTTCAAAACTTTGACTGCAATTGTTATCTTCTGTCACCTTAACTTCTTTAATGTTTTCTTTAAATAGCAAGACTTCTATTAAGAAAAAATTCATTGTTATACTTAAAACATTGTTAATGGAATAATCACATGTAAAAAAGGAATTAATCTTACAATGGAAAATATATTTTGACTTTAAATAAATCACAAAGGGTTGATAATCCATGGAAAAACAAATCGAAATTTCAAATATATCTCCATCAACATGATGAAACATTGAAACAGAAATAATAATAATAAATATCAACAAGATTTTTATCGGCCTACTATACCTATTTTGTATGAAGTATATGTTGACTAACGTTTGGTAATATATATATATATATATATATATATATATATATATATATATGAGAGAGAGAGAGAGAAAGTGATATATATATCAGTCTGTATCCCGTCATATATGTTAGATAGTGGTCTGAAATTTTAAATATATAATATTCGATCTATGTGATTAATATTCTGGGATAATTGAATTAAGGGCATTAACAAAGAAAGGGACTATGTTCAAAAATAAGTATTTGTTATACAATATAATTTTTTACATAAATAGGTTACAAACCCATTAACCTACCTCCCTATACAAAGATACCCGATGCGTTATAGCGTGTAGATATGCGTGACTGTTTCAATTTTATATATATTATGTAAAGTTGGGGTTAACAAGCATCGACCAGTCACGATTGTGTTCACGCACTGATCCTATGTTTTTGAACTAAGTAAATAGGTTAACATGCAGTTCACTAAATGCCTCAATTTACTGACATTCTGACATTTTATTCGCGTTGCATCAACTTGAAACTGTTTCAAATATCTGCTCGCCATATTCTGAAAGTTGACCAAGAGCTCGACAAGATAAAACATTCAACTATTGAAGAAGAAAGACACATCAAATTATCAATTACATTCTTCTCGTGTGTATGGCGCCTTAAAAAGAACGGAGATTCGCAGTAAAATACTGAAACGTTAAAAAGCAAATCAAACGATAATATTAACAAAGATTTTTTTTGTATAGTTACTTCGACGAAGATTAAATGCCGAATTGATATGTTTTTTTTTTGTGATGTCACCGAACACTTGTTGCCACTTTTGTGATGCCAACCAATATTCACTGCTACTTTCGTAATGCTCGTTGTAGTAGGGACTTTGTAATCGCAGATACCACTATAGTAACGCCGTTGAACAATGCTGCTGTCCGACGCCTTCAAATAACATTCGCCCTAATAGTACTTGCTCACCGGTGATATGGTATCTAGCTTCAAATCTTGGTCTATAATGGGATTTCAAATGCTGAACTCTTTCGGCTACTTGATTGACCCTTGTACTTGGTACATTGGCGCAATAAATCTTCTTAACATAATTTTACTCAGTCGAACTATCTTACCATATTATCTTAACTTTTGACCTTTACTGTGATAGACAGGGCCGGTACATACTACCCCCGAAAACACTGACCAAGGGGAGAGGTCCAAGCCTGATTGGGGGTGTGGGATATTGTTTTGTGGCCTACACTATCTTATCACTATTTGTTTTTTTCTACCTACATTTATATACATCAAAAATTAAACTAAATACGACTATGAAAGGATGAAAAATTTTGTGGATTTTGACGTCATTTGTTTTTACCAAATCCGTGAATTTTGTTTTGTTCATGCTAAGTATCGAAAAAAACACCATATAATATCACTATCTCTTAAACACTATATAAAATTCAGTTTTTTAACCATAATATTGAATGCATTAAAATTATTCAATTTTTTTTTTTAATCTCAAGTTGATGTTAAAAATTATCGCAAAAGTTCGCTGGATGGACAGCTGCGTGCTTATGGTTGGTACGATTGTAGTAAGGTAATCGAAGTTTGCGCTCAATCGCATCACTTTTATTACTGCTGTTACAGTATAAACATGGCCGCTCCGCTAGCAGTGTGCATCAAGAAGGAACGAAGAGCGGTGATCCGATTTCTTTGGTTAGACAAACGTGACGCACGAAGAAGGAACAGGATACCCGTTTAACCTCCACCACTGACGAGAAGATTCATCAAGCTCGAGAGATGGTAATTGCGGACCGGCGAGATAAAATCGATGAGGTAGCATGATCTCTGTAGATTCGGATCACTGCTCTTTCTTCCGACTTGGTGCACACTGCCAGCGGAGCGGCCATGTTTACACTGTAACAACCGTAAGAAAACTGGCGCAATCATGCACAAAAGTCGATCAAGTGACTCCAATAATACCAACTACAAGCACGCAAGGCAGTGTGACAAACCTAAAGATATGTTATCGCGACATTGCGGATAATGTTTTACGTAGTCTCGTATAATAAGCTTGAAAAGATTCGTTAGAAACAAAGGAAAGACTAAGTAATATCTAATCATGTAGGGAATGAAAACAATCTCCTCAGAGATGAAGAGGTAACATGAAATGGCAGAAACATAGTTCGGATGCTAATATTAAATGATAGTTTAGCAAACTATTATTTTTTAGAGAAATGTATTTCTCCTCTGACTTCCTCATTTTGACCTTTGAGGTCAGATACAGAAAAATAAACGAAGTTGTTTTTGATTGGCTAAAACTAGCGTGGGAATATTGGATGTAGAAAAGGATTTCAGTGAGTTAATTCTTACACCTCATACAAAGTAGACGTGTTTATTTCGTGTCTGCGAACTTGCTCCCCAGTGGGGGTGGTGGAGCGACCCCACTGGCTAGTTAGAAAATGTCCATGTCGACGTGTTGAATAAAATACTTAAGTTTATCTCCGGAAAGAACAACCAGCGAACACCGGCTGAGAGAGAAAGAGAAGACAAAAGAGAACGCAACATTATTATGATCGCATCAAGTCCGTCAACCAAAAGACCCCCAAACAAGGGGACTATGCAACACTAAGAAGACAGAAAACGTGAGTAAATGACGAGGAAATTATAAGGAAAACAGGAACAGCCAGAAAGTTGATATTCACTGTCAGAAAGAGACAGTTTTTTGGAATACATAATGAGGAAAGAAAGCCTCATGTATTTAATACCCACAAGTCACACTGAAAGAAGAGAGGACAAGCAAATCAGCAAATAATTTTACTGAATCTTGTGTGAATGGAGGGGAGAGCAAAGACAAACGTTACTTAGAGTTAAAAAAAGAACAGGGAGTTGGGGAGAGCCATGATAACCCACGTCCGAAACAGAAAGAAAATGTCTTTCAAGATCTGTATTCTTTCTTCTTGCTTTCAATACTCTTTCCTGAAACGAATAAAATACCCCACAATTTTGCTTTGTTGAAATGACTATCATCCGTACATAATATTAGACGAAAAGAAAGAAACCCGACTAACTAAAGTTTCACCTTGTTGGAAATGAAACCATAAACAATTGAGCTACTAAGTTATAACTTTTTTCTTGCGCTCATCTTATCTAAGTTCATTCTGTTTTGTGGTTTAAACCCGCGCCTTCAACAACCGATTAGCGTCTCGACAATGCATATGTCTAATTTGGAAAGGAAAAAAAAGGAATTGTTTAGCATCGCATAGCGTTTAGTTTGTCTTTTGTCAAACATTGCTACGCTCCAGTTATCTTTAATGAGAAGACAAGAGAAAAAGAAGAGAGCCGAGGGAGAGGGTGTATTTAATAATAGAAGAATGGTTGGTGGTACAGCGGTGTAGAAGAAAACGTTGAGCAGGGAATCAGATAGGGTAGAGAAAGAAATTAGGAAAGAAAAGAGGAAGAACAACGAAAACGAATTACAAGGGAAAGGGAAGAGGTGGAAAAAGTAAAGCAGATAATTGGGAAGACGAACTGAAAAAAAAACAGAGAAAGGAAGAAAGGGCGAATAATTGGTTGAATGCATGAAGCAGAAAAAAAATCAGATGATGAACATCCGTTACATACGGGCGCCTATTTAATACATTCTAGCTAGTTGTTTGATATCGCGCGTGCGCACACACGCACACACGCATATATATATATATATATATATATATATATATATATATATATATATATATATATATATATATATATATATATATATATGTGTGTGTGTGTAAAATTCCAGATATAACTGAAAGTATATCCGTAAAAGAACAAAATGAATAAAAAGAAAAGGAAAACTTCTCTTAGGTGACACGTTTCATCTTTGATAAAGCCCATCAGAGGAGGAAAGGCACGTACACTCACAAACACACAGACACACAAACATACACACACACACACACACACATATATATATATATATATATATATATATATATATATATATATATATATATATATATATATGAAATGGACAAAGTCTGACAATTATTTTAAGATATTTTTATGCTTATACATTCTTTTTATAGATACAAATATGTAAGTAAATGCTTTGTTTATAATAAACATGTCTTTTTATGTATGGTTGAATAATCTGGACATATTATGTCTATTTATTTTTATTGTAATCCTCTTGAATTCTCTGATTGACTTCTTAATGTTGATATAAAATTCATCAAGGAAGGCACCGTAGATTTATTTTCCAAGTACTTTCAGTCTCAATTCACCCCTGAAGATAATCTCGGATGAGACTGAACGAACTTGACAAAATAAAAATGAAAAGGAAACAAAACAAAATTTACGGCGCATTCCTTAATGAATTTAATATCAACATTCATATCATTCGAAAGGATTACATTCAAAATAAATATAGACATATGTCCAAATTATTCAACCAAATATATGTGGAAACGAGGTCTCATCAATTCACAGTTGAATTGGCTGTATGTAACCGTAGGTTCTATGCTAACAGTTTCTTTTGTCGCGTTTTAGATTACGAACTCTCTTCATGTTCCTTGCTTTCCAGACAACTTTGATCTTCAAAAAATTTAAATGTAATGTCAATCACTATCTAATGGCTTTCTGGTTACTTTTCTATTGTAATAATGTTTCTGTTTTCTAATTCTTTCACTCCCAGTAAACTTTGTGTCTTTTTTTTTTTTTTTTTTAAGCGTATCATCCCAAGCAAGGCTGGAGGCCACTATCACGCATGGGGTTACAGGCTGGAGGCCACTATCACGCATGGGGTTACAGAAGGGATGGAGGAAGAGCAGATAGGAGTGGTAAAGGAGAGGATGTGGAGAAAGAGAAAGACGGAGGGTCGATCAAGGCAAGGGGGTTACAGAAGATTTGGAGCGAGAGCAGATAGGAATGAAAGATGAAAGGATGTGGAGAAGGGAAGTGGATAGATCAAGGCAACTGGAGATGACGATTGACGCTACACCTAAACCGTTGGAGATTGTATTTGTCAGGGAAACAGTAATAGGGAAGGGAGTTCCATAGGCGAGATGTGCGAGACATGAAGGTATTGGAGTAGAAGAGACGTCTACATCTAACAGTTTCAACGGTGAAGGGGTGGGAACGGGATGCCAGCCTCGTAGGACGTTTAAATTCACGAGGCCTAGGGACAAGCGAAAGCAACTCCTCGGAGCAATTACCGTGAAAGTACTTGTAGAAAAGGCAGAGCGATGCAACATCGCGTCTGTGAGAGAGCGACTGCAGACGAGATGACAGATCAGGGCCAATCACATTGCATATCTTATCAAGAACCCTGAGGCAACCAGCCGGGGCCCCAGACCATATATGGCAGCAATACTCCATGCAAGGGCGAATGGTCGATTTATAGACTTGGAGGATCGATTGACTTTTCTGAATTGCTTGGGGTAAATTCGATTAAAAGATATATATATATATATATATATATATATATATATATATATATATATATATATATATATATATATATGGGGAAAATGATAAATGTGCAACTGGAATCTATAAGAATATTTATTTACTGGAACTTTACCGTTTTCACAACTCTATGATTTTCAAAAGCTTAACGCAGGTGGAGAGACGTGTGGCTATGCGATGATGTCTCATATCTAACTGGAATTGAAGAATTATTTTTGTTTTATGCAAATTAATATGTATATACTGTATATACTTGTTAGATGAAGTAAGTAGTGATGCTGGTTTTCATGCAGTAAGTAGTGATGCCGGTTTTCATGCAGTAAGTAGTGATGCCGGTTTTCATGCAGTAAGTAGTGATGCCGGTTTTCATGCAGTAAGTAGTGATGCTGGCTTTAGCATCGTTCAATGATACTTCCACAGTTAGTCTAACCAGACATTGTTCTGGTTAGCCCTTTTTCTGCATTGTCCATACATGGAAAAAGTTTCAAATGTTGTTATGAGCCTAATAAGGATGAGGAGAATTTTATCTTACTTGACATTTGTCATTGTTAAATAAGAACAACGTAACTTGGGATGTTGAATGAACAGATGAAATTTAATATTTAATTTATTGAATACCTTATATACCATTCGTGTAACTTTACAATTCCTCTTTTGTAAAACCTTTATCGTTTAGAGTAAATTTTTATCATTCAGAGCCCAGACCTGCTCTTGGTTTGAAACGTGGTCTTCTAGAACACTGTTTTTTTTTCATTTAAATAATTTTGTGATAAGATAAAGAACAAAGAAGAAAATTTTATCAATCTAACATGTTCATCTGACGAAGCTTTACTAAAACTGAAATATGTTAGATTGATAAACCTTTTTCCTGTTTATTCCTTATTCTGTCAGATTCCGATCGCTATTTGATCTGTATCTGATCCCAATTCAAAGAAATCTATATAAAAATATGAAGAAATGGTAATCAAAAATGTTAATCAAAGGAAACGGTAATCAAAAGAGGAAATATTTGTTGTATACGGTGGATAAATAAATAATTGCTTCAGGCAGATTGTAGCAATTTTTGCCAAAACACTCCCAAGCAATTTTCCCTTATAGCGTGATTCCCGATGGGATAATAATACCCCTTCTTACCTTAAATCAGATGGACAATTTTTTTATTGATTGTTACTTCATACAAAAATAGAAAAGGGTGTAAAACAAGGATGTGTCTACTCACCGGACTTATTCAACTGTTACAACAAGGCTATTCTGAGAGAAGTCCTACCAGGATTCATTAATGGCGGTCGCTCTCTTAACAACATAAGGCATAGAAAGGAAACTACAGGAACTCCGAGTAAAGGTTGTAAAGAATAGCGAGAAGAAGAGACTAAACATCATTTGCAAGAAGATACAATGCATGGTTGTTAGCAAAATGAACAGCCCAACATGCAAATTACAATTTGGAGATACCAAAATCAATTTGTAAATTAAAAATATTAGACAAACTGATATCAGGGAAACAATTCCAGAAAAAAGAAAAGACTAAACAAATCCGTGCTGCTTGAAAATAAACAACCAGAACCACAATGTCTATCCCCCCCTCGCCTAAGAAAAACACCGACAGAGTAACCTAAGTTGAAACGTAAAAGTGCTCAAAACACTAAGTAGAGCAAAAACTGTATAACCTACAGAGCCAGAACATATCTACCTAGGTTTCACCTAACGGATCATCAGGATAACTCTGGCCAGATGATACCTAGGTTGATAGGTTCTGTTTCTTTAGGTTATATCTCTCTCTCTCTCCATATCTCTATCTATCTATCTATCTATCTATATATATATATATATATATATATATATATATATATATATATATATATATATATATATACTACAAGAAAAAAGTTTGAGGTCGTCCTACATTTCTTTAAAAACACCTTAAAATGACACATTTTTGTATTGCTTAAGAGTAAAAGATAGAATTTCACTAACTTCAGTGCATTTGCTTTTATATTTGAGTCTTTCTCTAAGCTCCTCTTGCAACCAAAATGTTCAAATTTGTATTCGTCTGTCCACAATATATTTCGCAAAATTATTAATATTTTGTAAGACAAATGTTGTATTTTTGTTTTACTATTAACCCCTCAGTAGACTTTTTGAGATTACCAAAATGTTCAACTAAGTTAAATGTTAATACATCTTCTACATGTTAACTCAGCACTGACTAATGTTGTAAACATAACTTATCGAGCTGCCTCTGAAGAAAAAAAGACTGTACTATTAAATCAGTATATTCATAGGGTTTTATTTATTAATTTTTAATTAATTTGCCTAAAATGGCAGAATCAAAGCAGCTAAACATTGATGTGAGGGAACAAATTGAAATTTTATTCAAAGAAGTCTACTCTCAAAGACAAATTGCGAAGATGTTGAAAGTTTCAAGACATGGGATGCAATATTTGTTACAAAGGCGGTGAGGAACAGTTGTGGGCTAAACCCTTGTACACAAGATGGACTCGTCCAAAGTATACTTATACTGACAGAGAGAATACCTGCGAGTAGATATACTTTGAATCAGGGTGAGAGATACGGAGACAGTACACAGGATGTTCACAGAGTGTTATACGAGAGTCCAGAGAGAGAGAGATAATTACGGTTTCACTTACAGAGACTTGTAGATATACCTTCTACTAATCCGCATTCCTGGACTACTAATCTTCACTTCAAGTCTGTATTCTTACGTTTAATACACCTATTTTTCTATCTCAATTACTGACGTTGTTTATTTATTTGTGCAGGATTCCATTCCCGGAATCCACAACAGGAAATGACACAGATATTGAGAGAAAAAGAGTTGGAGCACCGAAAGTGATAACTGCTGCTGAAGATAAACACTTGTTTATTGAGAGCAAAAGAAATGGAAGGACAAATTCCCCAGATTTGACAGAGGAACTTAATTCCTCTCAACAGTAACTCAAAAGCTCTCAAATATCTTAACGGAAGATGAATAAACAGAAAAGGCTGCTATGGACAACAACGCATAAGAACTGTACATTGAATGACTCGCAAAATGTATTGTTGACAGACAAGTCCAAATTTGAATATTTAGATAGTAAAAGGAAAGTGTATTTGAGAAGAAAACCGGGGGAAAGGCTGAATGATGAACGTGTGGCTCCAACAGAAGCATGGTGTTGTGTCTGTTATAGTGTAGGAGGTATTTTTGGAGAGAATGGTCTGGAGATTTGATTCATGCGAAGGGAATGATAATAAAAAAGAACTGTATCATTCAATTCTGCAAAACGTGTTATACAGTGTGGTTTACTTATAATTGTAAAAACATTCCCCTTTTAACAAGACAATGAACCAAATGGTGGTGGATCTGTTACGAGGTAGAGTGTTTTGGGGGAGAGATAGCTGGAGTTGTGATTCAGGTAAATCATGAAAAAACAATGTCATTTGAGATACGATCTTGTTGACGCATAATTGAAAAAAAAACACCTTTTAACGAGACAACAATCCGAAACATTCTTCTAAATTAAGTCAAATTTACCTCGAGTCAAAAAAAAGAACAAACTATGCTTGCCAGATTCATTTCCCTGACGACTTTCCAATTGAATTAGTATGGATTGAATTGAATCGGGTAGTTCGAAGAGAATACCCAAAGTGTGAGGGTGAGCTTTTTCAGTGTTTAAAGAATGCTTGGGAAGATTTGCCATCTGCTTCTTTTAAAAAATTGTTGGAATGAATGGCAAGAATTTGTAAAGCAGTAATTAAAGTATATAATGGTTTTATTGATGGAAACAAAATATATACATTTTTTAGTGAAATGGCTATTTACTGTCAGAATAAAAGCAAATATACTGTAGTTACTGAAATCTTATCTTTTTGGTTAGGTGGTCGAACAGTTAATTCTTATCTACAGAACAGTCACCTTCGGAAAGGTTATGCCGGGGTGGGGTGGGGTATTTATTCCAAAGCTGATGGTGGCGGTCACCGTCTCGTTAGTTTAAAGCGAAAGATAGTTCGTGGCGCGACGGCAAGCCGTTAAGTGTCGAGAGGATTTTGTTTCATTTTGTATTACATTATCTATCTATTAATCTCCTTATTTATTTGTTTATTCAAATAGCTGTTTCATATAAACGTGTTGCACTGAACTACAATTTGTTTTTTGACGACTTCACAAAGGGTTTTTCTATTTAATAATTGGGCTAAGATTTTAAGACTTTCCTATTTTTCTTCATACCTGAACACACACACACACACATACATACATATATATATACATATATATATATATATATATATATATATATATATATATATATATATAAATATAGTCTTAAAGTGTGCTATATTTATGGGATAAAGTGCTCAATATCAGAGATAGAGCGTGTGTAAATATAAAAGTGGACATGGAAGTCAGCACTTAGAGGCGACAGTCTGTTTCATGCTAGTGCAATCGTCAGGCAACTAGTGCTGTTATTCTTCTTATTATAACAGCACTAGTTGCCTGACGATCGCACTAGCATGAAACAGACTGTCGCCTCTAAGTGATGACTTCCATGTCCCCTTTTATATTATATATATATATATATATATATATATATATATATATATATATATATATATATAGCTTTTTTCCATTTTATACTATTTTTGGAACTTCGTATTTTGTTTTCAGTCGTTAATTTATTTATAATTAAAATCTATTTTAATTCTTTCATTCGTTATTTATTAATGTGTCTTCGATTGTTCCCTGCTTCGCCAAAGATTTACCTTTTGAAAAGGTGTTGGGCAAAAGGGCCCTAATGGTAAAATAATCACGTCCATTTTATTTAAATCTATTTTCTTTTTCTGGGAGTACAAGTAACTAGTGTCAAAAGCTCTCAAATATCTTGACGGAAGATGAATAAACAGAAAAGGCTGCTATCGACAACAAAGCATAATAACTGTACATTGTCCATACATCTACATATATATATGTGTGTGTGTGTGAGAGAGAGAGAGAGAGAGAGAGAATTTATGTATGATATATTTTTGGGGTAAAAATGCTCAATATCGGACATAGAGTCTATATAAATATAAGTAATATGAACACAGAGTTAAAAATTTAAAGGCAGTAGCCTGTTTCATATTCGTACGCAAATTTCGGGCCATATGCATGTATATTTATTTATGTATGTGTATTTATTTGTAAATGTGTGTGGTGTGTGTATATCTATATACGTGTATATATGTGTATGTCTTTATAGGAATTTCATGGTCTTGTTCTTCTTTTTCATATTTTTGACATCTGACGAGTCGTAAAAATATTACCAAATACAATTGGTATACATATATATATATGTGTGTGTGTGCGTGTGTGTGTGTGGTTAGAAATATATGACAAAATGGAAATTTTCTTGTGACACGTTTCATCCGTCAAGATTTCATCTGACTGGATAAAACGCGTCATAAGAAATTTTCCAGTTTGTCATATTTTTCTAAATACTGTTTGTTGATATATAAAATTATACAAAATTATATATCGTTATATCATATACAGTGCTGTTCCATAAAAGTAACTCACCTATTTTTTTTTACTAAATATTCTTTTCTCCGATGAAACGAAAGTTGAACTAAATTCAAAGGATAAGCGATGTAAAATCCGAAGAAGCTTTGAAAGCTCTTTGAATTTAGCAGTAAGTACTGTCAGGTATCCGTTCAGTATAATGTTCTGTGGATGCTTTTCTTTTCATGGAACTGGTTTCTTAAAACCTATTGAAAAGACCCTCAGGAGCGAGCAGTAGAAGAGAATTTTAGAGTCATGACTGCTCCCTTTTGCTGAAAGGGTGCAAATTGACCCCACCAAGCTCATTTTTATGCAGGATAATGCTCCCTGTCACAACTCAAAATTGATGAAGGAATACTTTGATGAGAAGCAGGTGAGTGTTATGACATGGACGCCCCAATCTCCTGACCTCAACCCCATAGAAAACTTATGGAGCATTATAAAGTACAGGCTCTCGAGAAAGACGTTGAGCAACAAAGAGGATTTGATTGTGAATTTCATATCCGAATGGAATTCAATGCTTGGAGATGATATTTGCCAGAAACTAATCAAGAATTAGAACCTCTTGCTCCAAATCCTCTGTAACCCCTTTCGTGCAAGTGGCTCCCTGCCTTGCTTGGTGTGAAATACTTAAAAAAAGTAGTCAGTGCCGATTTTTGACCATTCTTGATAAAACTCTTACAATTGCTCAATATTACCTGGGTTTTCTGAACTGCCGTACCTTTGTAATCACCATTAAACACATCCATCTCTTTCCGAATCTTCTGCAATGTCCTCAGATTGGCACCCAAACATTCTGAAATGTTCGTATGGAACTTTTTGTCGTTGTGAATTGATCTTTTTCTCATAGACAGTGCCTAAAATGACCCTATTATACTGTGCAGTCGACAAAATCAAAAACAAACAACACGCATGTGCGAAATTTAAAATTTAAAATGGCGGCAATTTACCCATTGCACCCTGTTTATACAGTGTTGCGCATAAGTAAGTGAATCCCTCGGATAATATCTTTAAAAATTGTCTCCTTTTTTCCAGATGATCAACAAATCTTAATTAAACTATATATTTATTAAGTAAAACCTTTATCAAATCAATTACAACACCTTTCAAAAATTTTTCATCAAGCCGAAATAAAAATATTAATTATGAATTAAGATGTGAAAAAGAAAAGAATCCTTAAATTTAATATTTGGTGACTGTTTCTTTTGCAGTTACAATGTCAACCAGTCATTTTCTATAAATTTTTAAGATGTTTCTGGCAGTAGTAAGTGTCAATTTTAGCAAGAATCTCAATATTACCTGGGATTCTTGCATGCCTTTCTTTTCAATTGGGTTTAGATCAGGACTTTGACTTAGCCTTTTCAACGTCTGAAATTTCTTTTGTGGATTTGCTTTGATGTTTTAGATCATTGTCCTGTTGAAAGTTCCATTCCCGACGTAAACCCAACTTTTGAACTGAGAACAAGCCCATTTCATTCAAAATTGCTTGGTATCTTGCAGAGTCCATTGTGCCGTCAATATGTATTATTTTACCTGTTCCAGCTGCAGCAAAGCACCCACAAATCATAATGCTATCACCGCAATGTTTAATGGTTGGCAGTAAATTCTTGTCTTCAAAAACTGTATTAGGAGCTCATCAGATATATCACATATTGTTCCTCCCCAAAAGTACTATTTTAGTTTCATCCGACCATAAAACCTTCTTCCAGAATATTTCTAGATTATTAATATGAGCTTTGGCATAAGTGAAGCGAGTATTCTTGTGCTATTTCGTAAGCAGCGGCTTTTCCTAGGCATTCTGCCATGAAGAATGACATTGTTCAGATTTCGCTGCACTGTAGATGTATGGACATTGATTCCGACTTTTGCCAGTGAACATTGGAGAACTGCAAAAGATTTGCCAGGGCTTGTTAAACCAGGTACCTATTTGCTCCTGCAGTTATTTTTTCGCGGACGGCGAATTCTTGATTGTGATGCCGTCATACCAAAGGCTTTCCGTTTATAAATAATTTGTTGCACAGTAGACAAGTGCACACCAAATCATTTTGAGATCATTTATAAGTTTCAACTATATGATTTTTTTAAACCTCCAGGAAGTTCATTTTAACTTTGCATATATATATATATATATATATATATATATATATATATATACACAAACACACACACATATATATATATATATATATATATATATATACATATATATCCATGTATGTATGTATTTATGTATGTATGTATATTTAAATTTAGTCACTAACTGCACATTTTTGCATACACAATGAGTTATATTGTTAAACCGAAATATACACAGCGTACCAAAAAATGAACAAGTGTCATTTTGATTTTTACATGTGCAAAAAAAAAATTTGCCCAGGCAACCATGAAAAACAAAAATAGATAGTAAATGTAAAGGTTCATTTACTTTTGCGTTTTTCTTAATTTTTAATTAATATTCCTATTTAAGCTTGATAAAATTCTTTGAAAGTGGTTGTAATTCATCTAATAAGGGTTTTTCTTAATGAATATATAGGCTAATTAAGATTTGTTGGATATCTGGAAAAAAGAGTCTATTATTTTAAATATTATCTTAGGGTTTCACTTACTTTTGTACAGCGCTGTATATATATATATATATATATATATATATATATATATATATATATATATATATATATATATATATATATATATAAACATATATATATGTTTCTCTCTCTCCCTCTCTATTTCTCTCTCTCTTTCGATATATATATATACATATATATATATATATATATATATATATATATATATATATATATATATGTATGTATGTATGTATGTGTATATTTTAATGATGCACTACAAGTTTTATATTGGATTAATATCATGATAGGCTTGTGGCAATTCCATTAATTTGACGTCTTTGAAACCTTTCTTGGATGTAAACAGCTTAACATAATACGAAAGAACTTTGTTATTCATGAATACACTCTTTAGTGGAAAGTTCCTCGGTTGTGACCTGTATCGATTAGAATGTATTGTCTAAGAAATTAAAATAATTATCTGGATATAACTTGATAGTACCATCACCTTCGAAATGATACTTTTAATAACTACAATACTATATCAACACATTACTCCATCTTGCTCTTACTGTTTTCTAAATTAGTATTAGTTGACGAAAATCATTAAAAAATACTTTAAAATATCAATTTTCGTGTACATCTTCACCCAACATACATATTTTATACTGTGATGTGTATTTACATTTTAATTTAATGTTTAATGAAGTTTAAATGTTCTGCATCTTTTTCCGTTCACATCCATTTTTATAAATATTTTCTTTCTCGTCAATCAACTTTCCTTACATATTATCCTTTTCATTTTTATCAAATCTCTTTTCGTGAAATGATAAAAGCAGACATCATGGAACCACTCTTCAGAAACGCCATCATGCAGATTGATTATTCAGGGTCCGGTTCAAAATTCAAACAAATATCACCTGAAGAAGACCGAAGCGTACAACGGCTTAAATATGTTGAATATAACAATAAAGATGAAGAAAGCAGTCCGGACAATGTAAATAGTGTAAATTTAAACATATTTACTTTAATAAAACTTAATAAATGAAAGAATATATTGATTGTCAATTGGTTTTTCTTCCATTTTCTTATAATCGCACCAACAATTGACTCCTTCTCACTTAGCTGCATGCCAATCATCTTGTAGCCCATTCCATTCTTGTGCAGGTATACAATTTTGTCCCGGATGTCATTAGACAATTCTTTCATCTTGCCTATGGTGGAGAGATTAGATTCTGATTCATTGAAGGATTCTGTGAACTAATGTCTTTTATACAGTTAATAAGTACTTGATTAGGACTAATAATTGAGTAATAAGTCAAGTCTATATGCCTCCTGGTCACATAACTGGTCTGTGGGGCCTGAATCATTGTTTGTTGGTAGTGGTGAAATATTTATTTTTCAATGAAAACGAAATAAATATTCAAAAATCAATATAATGTGATTTTCTAGTATTTTTTCACTTTAAAAACAGACCTCTCCTGAAAATTATAGACCGTTCCTATTTTTGTAAGGTAGTAAACTCAGAAAATCAGAAGGGGATGAAATATTATTTATTTTCACCACTATATATATATATATATATATATATATATATATATATATATATATATATATATATATATATATATATTACATAATTTTTTTTATAAAAAAGCGAGAAAAGCATTTTATATAATTTAAATGATTGCTTTGAAATTAAACTGAAATTGTGGCTTTATTTGAAAGATAATAGCCTAAAGTTAATCCTTAAAAAAGAGCAAATATTTTATGTCTTAAATAAAGATTTTCGACATTTTTAAACCAAAAAGTAAAAAAAAATCATCTCCGCTCAGCTCGATTACCGAATTAGATGAGTGCCGATAAAAGAGAAATTAAAACCATTTAAAAATCTCCTAAAAATCCAATATCTCCTCCAGACATTTGCTTCGAAGAAAAATAGTAAATTTATAGATTACTTAATTAGATTTTGAAAAATGTTACTTACTTTTTGAAAAATATGACAAAAATACATTTTCCACCAGAAAGGTATCCTTTCACTTTTCAAAACCTTCAAAAAATATTACCTGCAACTCTGCTCCTACTATCAAAGATTTCGCAATAAATCATATAAAATACAGATCATCGATTAGAAAACTTT
Source organism: Acanthosepion esculentum (assembly GCA_964036315.1). Lineage (NCBI taxonomy): Eukaryota > Metazoa > Mollusca > Cephalopoda > Sepiida > Sepiidae > Acanthosepion > Acanthosepion esculentum. The sequence continues at coordinate 80,099,818 of OZ038489.1, read as the reverse complement.
GAGAAAGTATTAAATTAAATGACGGGTCTCTGGAACCTCATCGGATATGACAAGTCACGTGATGTGCTCTCTACGACGCCCGTGCGGTTGAATTCCAAATGACCTGGAAATAAGTCAGAGCTTGGGTCACAGAGTACGTTCTAGCTAGATTTCGTGACCAGATCATTGACTCGTCATAAGCCATAAAAACAGCGACGAAATCTGAAACAAGACAGTCAGCGGACAGATCTGAAATAGAAGAGTCAGCGTAGAGATCTGAAATGGAGAAGCCAGGACCAAACCTGCAATGACACAGTTGGCAAAAGACAGTCAGCGAACCCGACCAGCCTGGACACACGTTATGATGACAACGCGTCAGTCAGCGATGATTTTCCTACATACAAAGCCGTGGCGAAGTAAGTCTTGTCTAAATTCTACTTGTTCACCGTGTTTTAAAATTACTGCTATAGCACGAAATCAGCCATATTTCATTAGCGCGTGCTTCAGACACACATATTGGCGTACATGTTACTTCGAACTTTGCAGACTCATTTGCAACAAGCTTCGAACTTTCCAGACTCACTTGCAACAATTGACTTTGAACATTCGAACTACTGGTCTTTACATGTCCACAGAAAAGACAACTGAATTCTCATATGTAAATGCATGTATCTACTGTATGAATGTTATTGTCGTATTTAGCTTGTTCTTCTTCTTTTTCTGCGAAGATCATTTCTTTGCGTTGTCTATTATTCTCTGTTGTAATTTGTGGACATAGCACACGGATTTTATAATAACACCTAAAATCCGGGTAGACTGACCACACAGTATAATACATTTGGCGATTTAGTTTTTAAAAATTGTAGAAAAATTGGGAGCACCCAAAGGTCACTAATATTGATAAGTTACGAATTAAGTAGGGTCGGTATAACTGAGTTTCAGAAAGCTCTTTCGCAAAAATTAAAAATAAAAATTCCATATAAAGGTCATTCATGAATGAATAAATACTAAATATGTCAATGAAACCTGACCATTTCCTGAATGTTGATAAAGTTTTAAAAACAGACGGTATCTATACACACAATATATAAATGCACACGCAATATATTTTTTTTTTTGATAGACCCTGTGCACAGGGTCTATCAAAAATATTTTTTACAAACATTCGGGGCATGTTCCGCACACCGAAACAAGGGAAAAAAACATATAAAAGTAGGTCTGCAAATACTTCGTTTTTTATACACCCTTTCTCTCACTCTATCTCTTTCTCTCTCTCTCTCTCTCTCTCTCTCTCTATATATCTATATATATATATATATATATATATATATATATATATATATATATATATATAGTTAACATATCTTCATAACCATGTTCTGTTAAATAATATAGACATATTATGTCTATTTTTATAATAATCCTTTCAAGATCTGTAATTATCTTGATGTTGATGAATTTAACAAGACATACTTCAATGAATATATACGGTATATATAAATATATATATGTCAGAGCGAAAACAAATGTCTAGATATTGCGGTTCGAATCTTGTCCCATCTTACGCTTCACATTTCTCTCGTTGACTTCAATAGTTAAATCCCCTTAATCAAGCTAATCCCTTTAATCTAATCTTCTTAGTAAATATAATATTTCCCAGTATTCAATAAGTTTCCATTCTTGCCTACTTCTGGAGATTTCCGTAAAACTTTTTGTCAGTGGATAAAAGGATTTCTATAAATTATAAATAGGATTTATATTCTTACCAGGGATTTAACCTGAACAATTACATGTGATGTCTAAAGACATACACGAATATACAGTCGTATTAAATTAAGTGATGTGTCTGAAGATAACGTATCGGCCTTTGAAACATTTTCTGAAAATTCAGGAATGTCAAGTTAAATAGTTTCCATAAAAAAAACTTAAAACTCCTAAAATTTATTCCGTAAATTAAGTCATTTGACAAAAACTTCTTTTGAAAAAGTGAAACAGGCTTGCATATGGCGGCATTCGAGTTTTTAAAATTCCTAATTAACCAATGAGTAAAACCAATAAATGATTACATTCAGATTTTTACAGCTATGACACGCCGTGCAACTTCCACGGAATCGAATCACTCTCATTTCCTCCGTATTCCGAATATAAGATGACATTTTTACTCAGACAGCTTTCTATCCAAGAGCCGTTACTCTGTCGAACAGACTCCTGTGTGAATACTTCCCTGAACTCTACAGTCTTAACCTCTTTAGGTCAAAGGTTAATCATTACCAATCCTCCTTATCCTCATAATCACTACTTTCTACGACCTCCTCTTCCTCTCATATCTTACACCGCATTTATTATTACCATTATGACGGTTCTTCGAGCCTTGTAATACGTGAAATTTAGCGAAAAATAATTCATTAAACTTATGATACGGAAGATGATCGGAAAGTAATGCCGCCTATTTATTTCCACGTAAGCGACAACAGATACTGTATCAGATTTTCTGTTTTGAAAAGGGTTTGTTTCTGAACTCAAATTTTGTACATATAAATTAATATAAACTACTAGCCATAACTTTTTTAACCATAACGCTCTACCTTAATAGGCATTCGAGCCTTTTATTGGCTGAACGTCTTGCTCTGTGCCTCCTACCTGTAGTTTTCCCAAACAATGTTGTGTTAATATCAAGATTACAATAACACTGGGGTCACTCCAAATATATTACCTTCTACTTTTTATTATATATATATATATATATATATATATATATATATATATATATATATATATATATATATATATATATATATATATATGCGCACGATTTGGAAGCACGATGGAATAATGGTTTGCGGCTCGAATTTAGGAATCAGACAGTGGAGCTCGAATTCCAGTCGGGTTCGTTACATTCACTTACGTGCTAATATCCTTGGGGAATGTATGAATCCGTTTTTCCCCCCACAGCTTTGAGTGAATGGTAGGACAGCCTCGGTCCTATAGGCTTGAGTAGCAACCGATCTAGGAAAAGAAAAACTCTGAATTTAAAACAAAGCTGTAAAGGGTTGGGCACCGTCCGCCTATCTTGCCCATCAAACACCACTGCTAATTTGGTGATGACCCTACGACCCTAATGTGTTATGAGCCTCGTGATCGTTAATACACACACACACACACACACACACACATATAAGTATGTATATATCTTTATTCAGTGTTGAGGAGGGAGTTTAAGCAAAGGCCTGGAAATGTCAGTGATGGTCATACTAGCTTTGCGAGTCACTGTATGCAGGCAGAGGGAAACGGAGGAGTCGATTTCTGTTTTTACGGCTGTCAGTTGATTGTTCCCAATTTGTTTTACGATGTACAAGAAGGTAGAAATCAATGAAAGTCATGTTTATCTAACGATTTATTCGGGAGAAAACTATTAAAGAACTGTACTAAACTGTTCAAGTTGAAATGTTCCAAACGCCATGACCCTTAATCAATGCGCAATTGGTTCAGAACAGTCGTAGAGTGGCACACACGCTCGCGGATCTCGATATCAATTTTCTCAGATTATGCAGTCATTTGCGCATACAGTTTCTTAATAGCACGAGGCTCTTCACGACAAACAAAGTCTTTCATGAGTCTCCAATTAAAGAAGGAAAGACAATCCATGATTTAATTTGGTGCAGGTTCAGTAACATTTTTAAATTCTCAGCAAAATAATAAAAAAGAATACCCCCCTCAAAAAATAAAATTGGGACGAATTTTAACAAGACTTCCTAGAATCTGAACGCTACTCAGAGAGGCAGAGAGGAGGGGAAGTTTAACGTTTTCTATGGGAAATATATATAGCGGTGTGAGCTATTGTTTTTTAAAATTACCCTTTTCCGGGAGCATATATAGTGTCATCCACAGACAGACTGTTTCGCTGTATCACAGCTCTTCAGTGTGATAGACATCCGATTGCCTCAAGACGGGGTCGAAACCCGACCCATTTGATATCATTCAGAGATTCTAGGCTATCGTGGCAGGGCAGAGAGGAAGGGAATTTTTAACATTTTCTATGCGAAATACGTCAGTGGCCCGGAGAACTCAATTCAATTCCGCTGAAGAGCAATGCAATATATATATATTTGGTTACAATAGTATAGGTTTATAGTCTTATGTTTATTTTGACGTACAATATTATTATTAATATTATCAATTTTGTTAGAGGTATTATTAAGTTTATTGAGATACATTTTATTTTGTTGATCAATGATGGAATTTGGGAACCCTTTATTAGCAAGTGCTTGTTTAATGTTATATAATTCTTTATAGAAGATGTTTTTGGAAGGATATATCATTTGTGTGCGTTGGATGAAGTCTTTTTATAACGGCTAACTTATAACTTTGGGGGCATTCACTATTATAATTAAGAAGACAAGAGTTAATATTAATGGGTTTCCTACATGAAGAAGTAGTAAATTTGCTGGAATCAATAGATACATCAGACAATGGAATTTTATTATAAATTTTAAGTTCTAGTGTAAATTTGAAAGTGACTTTCAAATTTGTTTTTAAGTTGTGTAATTTGATGAATATTATTAGCTAAAGCAAAAATGTCATCCATGTATCTTACATATATAAGGAATTTATTAGTTAATTAAGTATTCTATTTTCAAAATGTGCCATATAATAATCAGAAAAAAATTCACCCGAAATTAAAGCAACAATACGAAGTGCTCATGATCAAGCATAATAGACATCCATTGTCGGTTATATTTAACAGTATATATATATATATATATATGGTTGGGTTTCAATCCTGGCTTGAGGCATTCGGTTGTCTAGACGCACTGAAGAGCTGTGATACAGCGAAACAGTACTGTCTACGAATGATATATATATATATATAAAATAATGAGAAAGAACAGTAAAATTTATAATACGGTGTTCTTATTAAATTTGAAAATGAAACAGTACAATTTAATTCTATAATTCAATTTAAAGTTTTAGTTTCTGTTTTTGAAACATAATAATTTCTGGGACCATATATTTTAAATTAGTAAATTTATAATATATATATATATATATATATATATATATATATATATATATTAATTCAAACGTTATTACATTGGACAGTTCGTATTCGAAGAAGACGTCCCATTTATGTTTATTAAAGTGTGTACTCAGTCTATCGGACTAAGCACTCGAGAAAGAAAATGTTTTTTTCTTCCCCAACAGGAATCGAACTGCCGAGGAAACTACCGTTTCAATCAGTGGGCCTCATGGAACGTTGCAGCAATCATGGTTCTATTTTGCTTTTTTTTCCCCTGCTTGCTGCGACTTTCTCCGCTTCATTAAAACTTCATTCTGAGCCACTAAAATATAAATGAATATTGTGTGTGAAATAATATGAGAAAAGGAAAAACATTATTGAGGAGAGTGAAGATTAAAAGAACAGAAATTAAGAAGACAAAAGATAAAGATCTGTATTTATACTTTTGATAATCAAAATCGACTGGAAAGCAAAGAGGCCACTAGAGATTTCCATAAGCAAGAAGTGCAACAGAAGAAACTCTTAGCATAGAACTTACGGTACTATCTAACCATTCCAACTGTAAAATGATGAAACCCCGCTGCTTAAATTCGTAAAGTCGAGGTGCTAAAGAGGAAAGCTCATCAAAAAGTGTCTATAGAAAAGGCACAGAAAAGGTATGTTACGGCCATGAAACAGTGTCTGGAGTAGAGATGCACTGTCAGGACCGATAATATTGCAGATTCTTTTTTGGATTTTATCAAGAATCTCTAAATCCATAGCAGAAGGACCAGTCCAATGACAGCAATATTGAGTATTCAACTTCCGACTAAGTTGTTTTATGTCAGTATTAACTTTCCATTTCATTTATTGTAGATACCTCCACTTTTTCGCCCGAAAAACAGCTAGCATGATGGAAAAGACCCTAAACTTAATATAAACAAAGGTATATCGTCAAAATGTTAATGTTATTATTAAGAGGAAAGACCGAAGTATTTTTTAATTATCTTTTGGGGATTTTTTATTCTTTCTAACACGTTCGAAATTTTGGTTAAAAATCTTGTTTTTTTATGTGTCAACGGTGTAACAGAGCTAGTAATGGGCATTTTCGCGCCTTTCTTCCGGTAAAATAACACATAAATTTGGAAACTCTTGCAAAAATCAAATAATTGTCAGATTTTAATGAAACTTTTCACAAATTAAACTTTTCACAAATTTATTTTTAAAATTATTTTTAGAAAATTTTGATAAAAAATATATCTTTTTTACATTTGCCAACCCCCAATTACTTAACTTCATGAAATTTTCTAGAATTTAAAATCGTCAACGAAATGTTTTTTATTAGTTAAAAGCAGGGCTCTTTGGAGAGTGCAAATCATCAACTCTTACCAAATTCCCTAAAATCTTCTTCAAAACGTAAAATAAAAACTGCAATAAAACTATCTAATTATTTAATTTGATGATCTTATAATTGCTTTTATAAATATATATTAAGGACATTATAGCATGAAGAAAAAAAAATTCGATGAATAGTGAATTTTTACACGAATTGTTTGTATTTTTCTTTTTAATTTATAAAGTTTCAAAAATGTTTTTAAAATTCTTCTAAACATCGTCAAAGTTAGGTTAATAAAGTTAAGTGAAGACTATATTTACTAAGTGATAATTGAAAAGCTTAATACAAATCATCACACCAAAAATTTTTTAAATAATTTTAAAAAAATGTGTGTGTCTAAATGTTCTTTTTTTAAGTATAGTGTTTCATACGTGACATAATTGTTAAAAGGTCACGTTTTTCAAGGGCTGTGTGCACTTGTTTCATTTCACTTCCTAAGACAGTTGAAGAGAAAAACGCCCTTTTTCAGGGTCACAAATATACCAACAAGTCTTATAAATGTTGTGCATGGAACAATTTATTTTTTCATATAATATTGTTTGGAGTACTGGATTATGCTTAAATAAAATAAGTATACAATTACCTAAGTAATAATAAAATTTATGATCTTTAAAGATTTAATAAATAAAATAACTTTAACATTTCATAACCTCCGTGATATTATAATTAATAATAAAGAATAAAATGAAAAAAATAACATATAAATTATAAATTAGTACTAAATACCATAAAATTTAAAATTATTAAGTTTAGGCATATGATTGTATTTTATTATTATATTATCTTAGTTACTGAATTAAAAACTTAATAACTGATATAATATTATAATTATTATAATTATTATATTATTAGTTATTAAATTTAAAATGTAATAACTCTGATAATATAATAATTAATAAATACATTTATTATATTATTTCAGTTATTAAATTTTTAATTTAATAAATGAGATAATTAATAAAATACCATTATAGAGGTAACTCAATAATTTGTTAAATCTTATTAATTTAAGAAATTTTTATATTTTAAATTTTATTATATTTTCAGAAAACATGTTCAAACGTAAGGTTAATTTCCTAAAAAATCAATAAATTATTCGATAATTGCTTAAAATATTTTGTTAATTTTAAAAATTACCTAGAAGTTTTGCTAATTTTTAAGAATCACCTAGAATTCGGAAATTTATATCAATTATGGTCCACCATATTTAACCTGTCAACACCTGAGGCTGCCATTATATCGATGGACGCGTGCGAATGACAAAACCCTCATGGTTAAGAAATGCTTGTATAGAGCATTTTATGCTCTAAGTAAGTAATATTTGTTTCAGAATAGATTAATTTAACTTTAAATTTGCTAACTTTCTGCAAATAACGTTTCAGAAACATATATTATATTTTTGAAAGAATTTTAAATCTGAGAATTAACTTTTGTTTACGACTATGGCCGTTTCAATTGTTTTTTTCGAACAAAAATGATCGACTAAAAATTATTCTAATTCTTATTTAAAATACACCACAATATCTTGCTTTCTGGAATTATAAAATTTAATCCTTTAGATTTCAATTAAAGCTAAAATGAAAGATTCAAGAAAGACATTTGATTTAGGAAAATTCATTTAAGCCTTAGGTATACCGAATTATTGGAATATTGTATTCATCCGTTTATTGTGTCCACCCGTTTATTGTATCCAACCGAGTACTTTCGATAGTTACTTCCAACATTATCAAGAATTGCGTGATATCTGTTTTGCCTGTTAATAGAATTGCGTGTTTAGCAAATTCCAGTGTTCCTAAGCCTGCTGGAACCAATTTCAAGAAACTTAAAGTTGATATTATTTACGACGCTCAAACTGAATTTGTACGTGCATCTTCTTATACATACTTCAATATACGATTTTCTATGGATAAAGAGACCCATTTTCATGTTGCCAGTTTCATTTATATTACAACGACTTCCAGAATTTTTAGCCTTTCTCCAAGATATATCCTTGCCCATATCTTCACTTCAAATGTGGTAACGGAGTTCAGAGCAGCATTAGATCTTAACGTTTATTCCAACTTAATTTCAATAAAAACAAAATAAATAACAAATTTTCCTCGGTTTCTTCTGTAAATAATTTTATAATTTTAAACTTAATATAGATTAAATTTAAAATTTAAAATTGGCAATTTTTAATTTTTAATTTTATATTATAATTTAATATTTATTAGTTAGAATGAATTCTATTTTAGTCTAACCCTAGCATTAAAGCATTAAATAATTATTATAACCAAAGTTCGTTGTCAATTTTTTTTAATTTTCATATACTTGTATTTTGATTGGTCATTCCAGCTTATGTAACAGCGTTTCCCCTAGCGAGGGGTGTTTGGTGATTTGAACCTTTTAAAACCCTTTATTCTAAATTCAACGCCATCACTTGCTAAGACACCAGAAGTGTTGAAACAAAATGGCTATTTTGTAGTGATTTTATAACATATTTATGTTATAATTTTCGAGTAAATAATTATATTTGCTCTACTCTGTATTGAGCACTCTTTTAAGAATAGTATTTCTTGGTTATGGAATTTATTCCGTATACACCCATCCTATACATGTATGTATATATATATATATATAATATATATATATATATATTGATACGTGTAAATATGCTCTTACACTATTTGTATATTTTTTGTTAAGCTCGCTATATATATATATATATATATATATATATATATATATATATATATATAGAGAGAGAGAGAGAGAGAGAGAGAGAGAGAGAGATAGATAGCATGTCTTCATTCAAACATGTTGCGATAAATAATATAGACATATTATATCTATTTTTATAATAATCCTTTGTAGTTCTCTAATTTTCATCTTGATGTTAAGTTCATTAATTTCTTTGATTAATTTTAACTTACATTATATATATATATATATATATATATATATATATATATATATATATATATATATATATATATATATATGAAACTAAAGATAAGTGTCGAGATATTGCGACTTGAATCTTGTCCCATCTTACGCCTCGCATTTCTCTCGTTGACTTCAATATTTAAATCCCCTTAATCAAGTTAATCCCTTTAATCTAATCTTCTTAGTAAATATAATATTTCCCAGTAGTCAAAAAGTTTCCTTGCTTACCACTGAAGATTTCCGTAAAACTTTTCGTCAATGGATAAAAGGATTTCTATAATTTATAAATAGGATTTATATTCTTACCAGGGATTTAACCTGAACAATTACATACGGTGTCTAAAGACATACACACATATATAGTCGTATTAAATTAAGTGATGTGCCTGAAGATAACATATCGGCCTTTGAAATGGAAAGAAACATTTTCTGAAAATTTAGTAACGTCAAGTTAAAGTCTCCATAAAAATTTAAAACTCCTAAATTTCATTCCGTAAAGCATTTTTTAAAAACTAAAACAGGCTTGCATGTGGTGGCATTCGAGTTTTAAAATTTCCTAATTAACAAATTAGTAAAACCAATAAATGATTAGATTCAGATTTTTAGTGCTAGGACACGCCATTCTACTTCCACGGAATTGAATCACTCTTATTTCCTCCATATTCCAAATATAAGGTGACATTTCTGCTCAGAGAGATTCCTATCCAAGAACCGTTACTTTTTCGAACAGACTCCTGTCTGGATACTTCCCTGAACTCTACAGTCTTAACCTCTTTAGGTCAAAGGTTAATCATTATCAATCCTCCTTATCCTCATAATCACTACTTTCTACGACCTCCTCTTCCTCTCATATCTTACACCGCATTTATTATTACCATTTCAATTGTAATACTCTACATTGACGGTTCTTCGAGCCTTGTAATACGTGAAATTTAGCGAAAAATAATCCATTAAACTTATGATACGGAAGATGATCCGAAAGTAATGCCGCCTATTTATTTCCACATAAACTACAACAGATACTGTATCAATGTTTCTGTTTTGAAAAGGTGTATCTGAACTCCAACTTTTGGACATTTAAATTAATATAAACTGCTGGTCATAAGCTTTTTAACAGTAACGCTCTACCTTAATAGGCACTCTAGTCTTATATTGTGTAGATATCATGCTCTATGCATCCTACCCGTAGTTTTCCCAAACATTGTTGTGTTAATATCAAGATTACAATAAGACTGGAGTCGCTCCAAATATGTTACTTCCTGTTTTGTTATGTAAGTTCATTACGTGGGAGATGGGTGTTAGTGATATGATAGTAGCGATTGAATCTTCTCGCCAGAATAAAAAAGAATCTGTCGTTTTGTTTCAGATAACTGCTTAGCTACAGTCTGACAAAACGGTGTCTGACATGAAACTGCATATGAAGTACAGTTGTATCATTAATTCCAATTATGCGGAAAAATTGCGCCACTGACGTTCATCGACGCTTGCTGGCCGTTTACTGACACTAAACGATACATGTGGGCCCCTTTAGGTGGTCAGTAATGCCTTTCAGCAATGGATACATCCGATGAAAGATGGTGTATTTTGCTCCTTGTATCGGTTGTAGATTACGTGGAAATAAATAGGCAGCATTACTTTCGGAGCAACTATTAGTATGCTATCGTTAGTTTAATGAAGGAAGCCTTTGAATTGAGGAACTAATAGCGGGGAGGGAGTGCGTCTGTTTATTTTGAATTTCCTTTAGTATCCACAGGTAATCAACCCATTGTTAATGTAACACAATATAAAGTGATGTTCAGTATTCATAAGTGTATGAACTGTTACGCGTTGTGAGACCAATACTTCCCTACATCATGGATTCTCCCAGTACTATATTATTATGTGAATGCTAGTATCATGGGAGTAGCACCAGTAATGCGCAGCCGCGTACGATACCAATATCGGACACCACTGGATAGTAACCTCTGCTTACTCTTACACTATTCTTTGTAACTTTTCTGTTTAATATATCTTTCTTACCTCTAACCCGTCTTCCGTGTTTTCCTTCCGTGGCCCCTACTTCGGGTCCACATTATTACGTAATATCAGTCCTCCTAGATATCAATGAATGCTGGACAATCTCCTCACAGATGAAGAAGAAAGCTGAAGCATCAGAAATATGGCTCTACAGAAGGATGCTGAGAATACCACGGACCGATCACGTGAGCAACGACGAAGTTTTATAGAAAATGGAAACAGAAAGGACATTTGTACATAACATCAGGAATCTACAGTTGAACTCTCTAGGACACATAATGAGGAAAGTTGGCTTGAAAAATTTGATACTCACAAGACAGAATGAAGGCAAGAGAGACAGAGGAAAACAACGCATAACATACTTAGTGAGCTTGAGCAAATGGATGGCCGAACAAGTTTTAGGAACGATAACAAAATGACAAAATCTATTTAAAGCTATAAAGGACAGGAAATTGTGGAGAACCATGATCCTGAATAGACACTGCCTATAGAAGAAGAAGAAGAAGAAGAAGAAGAAGAAGAAGAAGAAGAAGAAGAAGAAGAAGAAGAAGAAGAAGAAGGAGAAGAAGGACAGCAAGAAATACGTAATATTTTACTGACTTTTTGTGTGTAGGTCATTATTCCTTGATTTTTTAGTCAGGTTTGTTAATTTAATGTCATATAAATTTTTCCTTTGTTATACATGTCAATTATGAGTCTTATAGGACAAAGATGACAGCGAATTGTTAGAAATATACTGAGAGATTATGTTTCAATGCGTGTCAGAAATGTATTCATAGCCCTGGTTTACACGTGAGTCAAAAAGGTACTAATATGCCCGTTTGAAAATTGATATAAAAGTCGCACATAAAGCCAGCTTAAACGAAATTTAAAACAGCGACTTACTTAATTTAAAACTGGTTTACACGAGTGTCAAAAGAGTTTACTCGATTGACAAAAAGGTGGACATATATCCGGTTTACACGAGTGGCAAAAGTGGGACATAATTTCGGTTTACACGCATATCAAAACAATGGACATGGCCGATGGATGGTTCATTTAAAATGAATCCAAAACATAGACATTTGTCGGATTTATACGAAAGTAAAAAAGTAGATATTGGTCGGTTGTGTATGAAAGTTTACAGGTATTCAATAGAAAAGGGCCTTTTAGAGGACGTCTTACTGCTCTGCCGTATATGCAGTCGGCATATACTCAAATCTGCTCACGGAGTTATTAACATTTTGCGGACCATGACAAAAATTTTGATCTACCATAGACCCATATTCTCAAAAATAATATTTGTTTTAGATATATTTACAAAAACAAATGATTCATTTAAGAAAGAAAACTAAAACGTAAATTACAATATTTTTTTCACATTTCGACATGTTAAATCTGAAATCTTTTATCTCGGTAAACATTATATCGAGTATTGACTGTATTTATTAGGTTGGTGCAAAAATAATGTCGTTTTCTCACATATGTTACTTATGTAAATAACGACATTATTTTTGCACCAACCTAATATAAAACAATAAAGTATTGTTTTTTTTTTATTATTATTTGAAACTGAGACAGAAAGATGCACAGTAAATAGATGCAAAACATTCATCTGAAACTTTCACCCGCTAAAGAATGAAGTACGGAAATATTTTTGAGCCATTCTTTTAAAAATTGAAATAGCTGATCAACGCGGGCATAATAACGATTTGACTCATTTAATTGAATATGTGCTGAGGCGCTTAAAATATATTGCATGAACTGAGAAGATAGGACCACCAGTTTATCTTTTCATTGTTAAAATAATTCGCAATTGACTGTGTACTGTTATCAATACGTTCACCCCTACATTGTCATAGCATTTTTACCTGATTGCGCTGGCCTACTTTGGATAATATAGGAAATTGTGATTTTATGGCCATAAATGTCCAGAAAGATAGGGACTGCAATTGACTGGTTTGAAAAGACGCTAAGTGCAGATTTGTTTATTATACAAAAAAAACTACTGATATTTCATGGAGTCTTTAAAAGGATACATCTCTTCGGTAAAGCAAATCAAGTCCTCTCGGTCACTGCGTGTTTATCTAAAAATAAATACGCTTAAAATTCACTTTCTTCCCTGCCGTGCGCCAACGGCTTAGGGGTCAAATCTCCGACTGACGCCAAATCAGTTGAGTTTCGATCCTAGCTAGAAGCAACCGGACGTCTAGCCACACTGATGAGCTGTGAAACAGTCTATCTGTGGATGACTATATATATTTTTGAATTGGACAAAGTCCGACAATTTATTTAAAGACATTTATGATATGTTTAACGTTCTTTTTTTATAGATACAAGTATTTAAGCAAATGCTCTGTTTTATCATAAACAGTATTAAATAACATTTATTACTGTTTATTATTTAATTACTTATTATTTAATACTGTTTATTATAAAACAGAGCATTTGCTTAAATACTTGTATCTATAAAAAAGAACGTTAAACATATCATAAATGTCTTTAAATGACTATATATATATATATATATATATATATATATATATATATATATATATATATATATATAGATATATATATATATATATATAAATATATAAAGGAAGTATGACAGAGTGGTAAAAGTTTTCGTGTCATGCGTTTCGTCCCTTAGGACTTCAGTGGATTAGGTTTTGTTTACTTTTTTCCAATGTTACATATATATTCCTCAAAATTGCGCAGATAGGGTAAATTTCGTAAAGTCTTATTAGTATATCCCCAGAAGTGGAAGTGTTAAGTATATTTATTATTTATTATTTAAAAAATAAACTTGCAGCCTCTCTTCTTCTCAGAAATGTAAAGCAAATGATTGCAACGTTTTATCAACTTTCGATCAGACACGATTCTAAATAATGTGAAAAAGAAAATCAATCACTTAATCGATTTCGAAGTGAAATATTCTACCAAGTTAGTCAACCCACTTCAGGCCTGGTGACAAAACCATATTTTCAAGCAAGGCTTTAAAAGCCTCAACGTCTTTATCAGATGCAAGTTATAAAATTAAATGCCGGGAAATAAGCTGGTTAAAATGGACTTAACATATGCATAATTCATCGAAGTGTTTCCATTAGTGTTAATAAGCTTAAAAAGTTTTGTCATTAAAATGAAAGCATTCAAATGAAAAATATTTAATAAAAGAAATTAAGTTGAAATATTTAATCTGTTTCATATTCAAATAAGAAATTATAAATTTTGATAAACCTTTAACAGCCTGCAGAGTTTTATTCAAATGTAAGTTTGTTTCTATATGGTAATGGAAACTCTGTCTAATAAAGTTAAATCAATAATTCAGTTTTTCAGACGTAAATATTAAAAACAAATACAACATTGTTTCATAAATATATATTAGATAGCTTTTATAAGTGTCGTTCTCTTTGTTTAGAGTAGTGTACCAGTAACCATAAGGTCTTTTTCTAGCTTGCAGTTTATAATATAAAATTTTACATAATATAAAATTATATACATTGTTCGTTCTGCTGTCTCATCTTTGTTGTCATATTCCCGACACTTCGGCCATCTTCAGGTGGTTGGAATTTCGAACCGAACCCTTTATTACATCCACCGGGGTTGATTGTTCTTCTTCCACGTACCATGCCTCTTCCGGATATCACAGTTTCAGTTATTCCCCTTTAGTAACTTAACTCTCCAATTTTTTCTTCACCTCTACTGTGTCCAGGTATTGAACTCACAACGTCTGGGTTTAGTAACTGGTTTCCTTCAACGAACGCTTTTATCCACTGGGCCATATGACCTTGGGGAAATCAGTGTAATGTCTCGGTTTTCATTTTTTACCAGAGCTCACAAAACAAATTGGTGTTATTATTGTTTTTCTCTAGAAAATAAAGGGTTCGGTTCGAAATCACCTGAAGAAGGCCGAAACAGCGTGAATATGACAACAAAGATGAGGACAACAGTCTGAACAATGTAAATAGTGTAAATAGTTACAATACCTCATCTTAGAAATATAGACAGATAAAATTATATATACAGTGTAACCCGGATGTAAGATACCCGGATATAAGAGAGATTTTCTCTGGTCCCAAATTAGAGCCATACTTACCTAAACAAAATAGACAAAACCCGGATATAAGATAAACCCGGGTTACACTGTAATATAAAATTGATGAGTTTTAACTTAATCAAGTCTAGTGAAAAACAACGAAGCGAAATTGTCGGCAGTATTAAAAGTTGAAAAACGTGTCTCTCTTGAAAATCGATATTCAGAATCCTGACATTGTACTGGAATTAAAACAAAGAAATCTGAAGTTATTTAGAAATAATAGGATCCTAATGCATATCGTCATCATGTAAAGTGCCATAAGTGATACACTCATGGACAAATGGTCCAAAATCAGAGAGTTCCACGATGTTTGTTCGAGTCATTGTACTAAGTCCGAGAAGTCCCTTATTTTCTGTCGCGGTGGATTTGATTTTGAGATTACCTTCTTCTAGCATTTGCCTAAAGAGGCAGGACCTGCGAGGTAGAAGATGCTTTGCAGTCAGAGTTTTCATTCTGCTAAACTGGTTGCCAACCTAGAGCCCAGCATGTCCTGCTATTTACCCATAGATGGGGGGAAGAGGTGGATTCATACATTTCCTAAAGTTATTAGCACGTAAGTGAAAGCAATAAAATCGAACGGAATTTAAACTCTTCTCTCCGATTCCTCAATCCTAGCCGCTATCCACTCTTCCATCGTGCCTCCATACTAATAAACCAATATTAGAAGAAAAGAGATGCGAATTTATCATATAGGAAGACAGTATTGTTGTAGTTTTTCATATAAAAAGGTTCTTCTACTCTTAAAGACGATATACAAAATCTTGCATCTCAAATTATTAGCCAATTCACGTTTTATCAATATTTATAAAATAAATAACTATTGGACTCTATACGTTTCTTTGCTGAATTATGGCATCTGTTTGCACAGAAAGGATGGAGGCCTGTTCCTTCTGCGCAGATATAAAACCATTCCTAAATCTCAGAATTAATAACAATGTTGTAAGTCTTAATTCTTTAAAATCGGTCGGAAATCTTTACTATAGAGTTTTAAAAATATAAAACAAATACAGGGGTCCTCGACTTAGGTCGTTCCTACGGTGCGACGTAACGTGATTTTCAATGTAGGTCGAAAATGACCTACCTAAGCACCCACAAGTCTGCCTTACGCTTGGAAGCCATAATGAAGTGCATAAAGTTAAAAAAAAAAACACACACACACAAACGAGAGATAGCGATTTTTGAATCAGTTTTAATGTACATTAGTAGACGACAATATACCAGTACGTATGTACTTCTTCAGTCGGATATTTAAGATGCTTTTCAGTGTGATTTATATGAATGAATTCAAGTGATCACAAAAGTCAATAGAGCTGTGATTATCAACCGCCCGAGCCTCTTATGTGTGCCGCGGAAGACTGTAACAATCGGGAAAAAAAACAAGCACAGGTTTTATACTAAATTAGTGTATGTATTTTTTGTAAATCTATGGTTTTCCTTTATAGTGTAGAATCGTCCATATTTTTCCACTCACCCCCGTTAAAAAATAGACTATTCCATAAGAGCTAGTTTCGACCAATCAACACCACACATTGCGAAACTCGGCTTATTATTGGTCGAGACGACCCCAGAATGGATTTGCCGCCAAAAGTCACTGGAGCCTGTTCTAACTTCTCAGAGTAAATAAAAGGACAAACCTCAGTCCAATTCACCAGTCAGTAATTCGCCTTCAGAGAGATTTCCACAGAGATCCACGCGTGTCTACATCTTGACGAAAGGACTTTTCGCGCGTCAACACCTGACTCAACTTTCAACCTCTTTCTGTCTCTCTCTGAATTCATTGCACATTTCTAAAAAAAGTGTTATCTACACTACTAAACAGAAACTGCAATTCAAGCATTAAGATAAAAAAATACAGTCCAGGGTGAATAACTCTGTCAAAACAAGAACATACAAAAATCAACAAAAGTCTCGCAATACATTACTTTCAAATTTATCCCTCGATAAATTTTCCTTAAATTTACATGTGAACACTTTTGCTAAACAAAGGAACATTCCTGAACTTTAAATTCATAAAATTACTTAATTCACATTTCGTCAAACATCCAAATAATCAAAACTGAAACACAACCTTTTCCAAATTGTATTATAATTTATTGTATATAAATGTTCAGTGATTTTTCTAATTGAATTCACGACTACCTTTGTTTCTTTGTTCAATATTGCCTTGAGATTTATTCAACTTGTATGTCTATGCTTAATATTGTTGTGATTAATATGAAGAACATGCTTTTCACGCTTATCATCTCAAACCAAAAAACCTTCTGATTTCACACTAATTTCATAGCAATCCCAACAATAGCATTTAAACGTACACCCTTTAAAAATTTGGCTAAGTGCGCCGAGATATTCTCATTTGCTCCTAGGTGTTCTGTTGCTTAAACAGCTTGAGAAACACTGCAGTGTAGGAACAGCTTCTAAAACACGTGTTATGATTTATTATAATGATGAAATTTCAGATCTTTATTTCTAGAATGATGAAATATCATCATCATCATTATTAATCATTACTGGTGGAAATATTGTTTTTTAGAATGATGAAATTTCAGATCATTACTTCCAGAATGATGAAATATCATCATCATTATTAATCATTACTGGTGGAAAGGTCGTTTTTAGGATGATGAAATTTCAGATCTTTATTTCTAGAATGATGAAATATCATCATCGTTATTATTAATCATTACTGGTGGAAATATTGTTTTTTAGAATGATGAAATTTCAGATCATTACTTCCAGAATGATGAAATATCATCATCATTATTAATCATTACTGGTGGAAAGGTCGTTTTTAGGATGATGAAATTTCAGATCTTTATTTCTAGAATGATGAAATATCATCATCATTATTATTAATCATTACTGGTGGAAATATTGTTTTTTAGAATGATGAAATTTCAGATCATTACTTCCAGAATGATGAAATATCATCATCATTATTAATCATTACTGGTGGAAAGGTCGTTTTTAGGATGATGAAATTTCAGATCTTTATTTCTAGAATGATGAAATATCATCATCATCGTGAACCATAATTCACGTTTTAGAACACTGTCCACTCATTTCTCATTAATGTTGCCATTATAAATATGTTGTTATGAGATTTATACTGTTTTCATTTATTTGTTCAAAACCATAATCTTTGCACATTATAGATTTATATTATTTTCTTAAAAGATAATACCTATTGAATTGTCAGTTAAATTTGGAAATTCTGATAACATTCATAAAACATAATGCAATGTACTATGGTAATGGCAATAGTAGCCATTTCCTTATAAGGAACATTCGGCATTCATTGATCGAGCAGCCAGCTTGCGACAGGTAAGCATGCCACGCAAAATTCAACTTATAACTTTTAAAAATATTTGGAACAACTTATTTGTTGACACGATATGTAATAGTGGAAACTGAAGGTTCAGTTAGTTATGTGCCATGCGTGTTACACGCTTAAGCGATCATGTATCTTTCGATACATGACTGACGAGGCAGATATTTTTTTGTTGCCATTTCTTTCTGCGGTAGACCAGTTGCCATCCAAGGCAGGTCTGTCCTGCTATTTACCCATAGATGTGGGGAGAAGAAGGGGATTCATACCTTTCCTAAGGGTACTAGCACGTAAGTGAATGTAATGGATTCGACTTGAATTCGAACTCGGCTCTCCGATTCTTCAATCCGAGCCGATATCCATTACCCCGTTACTCATCATAAATATATGAATCTGTATAGATATTGTTGTGGGGTTCTCCGCTTTTTTTCCACAAGATGGACTCGTCTAAAGTATACTTATTCTGACAGAGTGGAGATACGTTGAGTACACAGGGTGTTCACCGAGAGATACGTTGAGATAAGGTTGAGATACGTAGAGTCCACAGAGAGAGAGAGAGAGAGAGAGAGGGAGAGAGAGAGGTGATTACGGCTCTACTTACAGAGACTTGTACATATACTTTCTACTAACCCGCATTCCTGGACTACTAATCTTCATTTCAAGTTTGTATTCTTACGTTCAATACACTTATTTTCCTATTTCAATTACTGGCGTTGTTTATTTATTTGTGCAGGATTCCATCCCCGGAATCCACAACAGATACATAAATAGTTTAGTTATTACTGTTTATATTATGAGTTCCTATATGTAAATACAGTCATGGCAATGATAATGCTAATGATAATATTAGCCATTTCCTTATAAGGAAACATTCGGCATTCAATGACTGAGCAGCCAGTACTGCTGTTGGGTGAAACTTATAAAGTGTTTCTCTTAAAAAAAATTTTTTCAGGAAAATAGGTTTCTCAAGTCCAGTAGCTGTTATCACTTCGTCCAACGCATAAAATAGCGAACTTCAGTAAATGGATGGCGGAACAGTGTTTAGGAGAAATAACAAAAAGACAAAATTCATTAAGAGCTACAAAGGCCAGGAAAATGGGGAGATCCCGGTCGTCTACAACCTAAGGGGACACGGCACATGAATACGAAGTGTCAGATCCACATTTAATGATTTTTAATCGTTGATCCTATGTGAAATACCCTGCTCATTAACAATGCCAATATTTCCGTGAGTCCATTTATTAATCTCCTAAAACGTAAGAGAAATTAAATTAATTGCGTTTAATATTATGACATATAGTGTGAAATTTAATGAAATTGTTTTTAAGAAATATCATAGAATGAAAGTAACACATAATACATGATCAAATTTGGGTTCAACATGACGGCCTTCCTTCTCACCTCAATTTACAGTTATATTAAACTGCTGTGTAGTGTCCATGTGTTATACCGAAAAGCCCTGCTCATCCTAAAACCGGAATTGTCAAATCTGGTTACACAGACCCTAAGGTCATTCAGAATTCCTTTTGAATTAATTCCAGGTCTGTTTCAGTCAATTTGTAAGATGAATTTCAAGGATTTTTTTGTCTGCTGCTCCTGCTATTCATCTCGAGGCTACAAGATCCAAAGAAGGATCTGCAATGTAATGGATCCTGACTTGGAATCTCGACTTCAGTCACATTCTCACGGGTACGGTATGGCTTCTTTCTGTATTTTCTACAAATATTTTTCACAGCAACTGCTCTGACGAGTTTTCTTACCTGATGCCGTGACTACATGAATTTAAGCATGCTACTAGATTGGCATCTAGGTCCCACCCTTTTTCTGTTGAAATAGTTAAATGTAAAAGCCACTTCTACTCCAAGGTTCTTTAATCTCGCCTGTGGAACTCCCTTCAGTTTACTTGTTTCCCTGACAACTGCAATCTTCAAAAATCTGCACGCAATGTCAATCGCCATCTTCTGTCTTCTCGAATTCCCTTCATCTTTTATCCTTTCCTCAATCCCCACTATACTCAGTATCTTATCTCTCTTTTACTCTCTGTAGCCCCCGGCATACTAGAGGCATTCCCGTCTTGCTTGGGGTAAAACAATTAATAAAAGAAAATTAACTTAACGGCAGATGATACTTTTTTTAAAAATATCTTCCTTAACAAAGTTTTGGTTCTCCATGACGAAATCGTCCCCATTTTATCTAAAAATATGGAGAAAATATTTCCCATCCACATACATTCTTTAGCAATGGGTATGATCAAAACTTACTTTCGTACACGACAATCAGTTGAAAATGCCATACATGTATGCTTTTCCGAAACGGTTCGCTGAATTGATTTACATATTGAAATATAGCCAAGATCATCCATCATTGTAACAACGTACTGAAAAAGATTATAGAGAAGAAACCATTGTTTTGTGTTCCCTCTTCTGCGGATGTTTTCTGTTATCTTTTCTGTGGAACTCATATATTTTATACCATATTCTTTTCAAAGGGTGAGAAATGTGCTAGTGGAATAATGGATAGGCGTTTGGAGTAAGAAATCTGAGAGCCGTGTTCGAAGTCTAATTGGGTTTGTTCATTTTTTTTAAATCGATTTCCCCCCAAGCATCGCAGTAAAGCCAATAAGACACAAAAGGTTACTGAGTGTGGAAGAACAGAGACATTACTAATGAGCGGAAACAAAAAGAGCAATCAGGTTGAGAATAGATAGCGATTGATATTGAATTTAAAGGTTTGAAGGTTAAAGTTGGCCGTAAAGTATGAAGTTAAGTTCCAAAAGCGTGGAGTGACTGTTAGCATAGAACTTACGATTAGATCTAGCCAGCCCATCTGTAAATTGATGGTATCTCGATGCCAGTCTAGTACAGCGCTTAAATTAATAAACCCTAGGTACCATAGTGAAGAGCAATATTTATTCTGAAATATATTTTGGCACAAGGCCAAAATGAGGAAAGGGGAAAAGGTCGGTCTTCTTGTGTCTTAACGAGAACTTAGCTAGCCAGAAACACTGACCCAAACATACCACAATATTCCTTATACCAAAACAACGCATTCTTACTTACTTTTCTTACTACATCCGCCATAATACATCATTGTCTCCATAAAAGTCTTAACTAGTCCCCTTATGTACAATTCATTGTCTGTCAGGGAGGGCAACAAAACAACGATTTAAAACTAGCCCCAATGAGTATTTACAACTGCAAAGAGCTCGTGTATTATAGAGTGTGGATAGAAAAAAATGTCGATCCCGGCACAGTGAACCAGCTTTCTTAGTAGCTGACATGGCAATGGATTCAATAAAAATATACTTATGTGTAGATATGCTTTCGAAAAATATGAATTCATCTCTTTTCTGTCCCGGTATGAATTAAATATAGGGACCTCCACTGACTTTTCGATACTTAAGGTTTAAAATTAATTTAAAAAAATGAAAAAGCATTCTTGAAGATTTTAATTTAGCTTTAATCGAAAGCTAAATGATTAAATTTACTCTTTCCAGTAAAATATTCAAATAAAAATTATACAGATTGGAAACTCAACTTTTCGGCCGATTTAATAAAATCTTCCTAAAAGCGGCCATTTTCTTAATTTTTAGAAATTTGTAAGCAAAAGAATTTTTTTGATTTTAGAAATCTTCAAAAATTAAATAATACATTTATGACACGTTATTTGAGTAAAATTAGCAAATTTAAAGTTAAATTAATCTGATTTGAAACAAATATTACTTATAGCATAAAAATATAGTATATACGCATTTCTTAACAACAGCTCCTCTTTTGATCATGTCTTTATTGAAGTTATCGAGGTGATGACAGCTAGTCTGAATGACCAGAATTGACATAAATTTTACGAACCGGTATCCTTCAATTCATAATATAGTATTCATAATGTGTGACGTCATTTGTTTACATTTGATACGCCATGGGCAGTTTTGAATGTACGTGAAAGATTCATGGAAGATTGAAGTTTATAACCAGTAAATTCGACCTTGCCAACCGAACGATCTTCTGTGGCCGAATCGCTTAAAAAGTCACGTCAGGCTATATGACGGTTCCGTGTAAGGCCGGTAAATGTTATTTAATACTGTTTATTATAAACAGAGCATTTACTTAAATACTTGTATCTATAAAAAGAATGTTAAACATAAAAATATCTTTAAATAATTGTCGAACTGTTTTCCATTTCATAATATATATATATATATATGTATATATATATATATATATAAGCGGACATTGAAATCAGTAGTCAGAGGCAACAGGCTGTTTCATGCTTGATGCAATCGTCAGGTCGCCTCTGAGTCTGTGTTCTGACTTCAATGTTCACTTTTATATTTATATTTACATACGCTCTATCTCTGATATTGAACATTTTATCCCATAAATATAGCACGCCTTAAAACTATATATATATATATATATATATATATATATATATATATATATATATATATATATATATATATATAGGTAGATAGACGGATGGAGTGAGAGAAAGCGAAGTGTTTCGAATACTACGCTTTATATTAAGGGTTCATGATCTTTTTTTTTCTTTTGTAGATCTATTTTCCTGTCCGTCTTTGAGATTTCATTCTTTTTTTACGGTTTATCAGCTCTTTTGGGGGGTTTAAAACTGAAACATATTTGGGAATTTAATTTTTTTTTTTGCGAATGAATATTGCACAAACAATCTCTTGGATACAACAAAGACGTCGAGAGATACACTTAGTATTATTTAACTTGGGGGACCTTCCCTTGGTCGCGTAAGAAACAGCATAGCATGATGAAAAAAGGACCCTAAAAAATGTTAATGTCATTATTAAGAGGAAAGTATTTTTCATTATTTTTTTAATTATTTTTTTTTATTTTTTTTAACGTGTCACAAATGTATTATTTAATTTTTGAAGATTTCTAAAATCAAAAATTTTCTTTTGCTTACAAATTTCTAAAAATTAAGAAAATGGCCGCTTTTAGGAAGATTTTCATAAATCGGCCGAAAAGTTGAGTTTCCAATCTGTATAATTTTTATTTGAATATTTTACTTACTGGAATATAAATACTTGTATCTATAAAAAGAATGTTAAACACAAAAAATGTCTTTAAATAATTGTAGGACTTTGTCCATTTCATAATCTGTGACGTCATTTGTTTATATTTGATACTCCATGAGCAGTTATGAATGTACGTGAAAGATTACAGAGAACGAATATTTTCTATGAAAATTTCTCGGACATTCAGGCCGGTAAATGTTATTTAATACTGTTTATTATAAAACAGAGCATTTACCTAAATACTTATATCTATAAAAAGAATGTTAAACATAAAAAATGTCTTTACATATATATATATATATATATATATATATATATATATATATATATATATATATACTAGAAGAGTTTCGGGATAACCTAGACTCTATTCCTTTAGGGATGTGCTTTATTATTTTCGTCTTTTTTCTTTCCCATTTTAATATTAAAACCTTTTCCTTTTTCTCTTTTCACTTTCTTTTTCTTGTTTTCCTTCTCCTTGTCTCTGATTAAATTGAACTCTATTTATTTTTGTAAACTGGTCTGAAGAGATGGACGTCTGAAGTCCAGGAAATAAATTATCACCTAACCTGATGGATTTTTAAGGATTCCCTATTCATTACTTTATATATATATATATATATATATATATATATATATATATATTGCGCGATGGATAAATTGTTGTCTAAATTACGCAAAAAAGCAAATAACATTGACATCTCAATTTAAGATATATTTACCAGAATAACACAATATTATCTTGAAATACTAAAGAGTAAATTTATTCAATATCACCATTGGCTTCAACCATGACCTCCAAACGACTTCGATATCTCCTGCATCTCTTCTGGACTGTCATTTTGTCTAAGTTGGTGAATGCTGCCATAATCCTTGCCTTCAATTCATCTTTGCTGTTACAAGGAGTTTTGTCGTTCTTTCGCTCAACTGCACCCACACACAATAATCAAGTGGGTTATACTATGCAGAGTTAGAGGTAAGGGGTGATTTAGTCACAGAAATTGTCTGACAGTCAAGACAGGGTTCTTCTGCTTGTGTGACATGGTACAGAGTCCTTTTGCCAGACATAGGGTCTTTCAGAAGCCACTCTCTTGACACGGGGCAGCACTACCTTCTCAAGGCTTTTAAACTAGACCTCCGTGTAGAGTCTGAGGCCCTAACCAACAAGTTCTGGCGGTTCATTTCTTATCAGAACGATCAGAGTGAGTTTTCTGAGCTGATGTTCCTTCATAATCACCATTAGACTCATCTAATTCTTCCTGAATCCGCGATGTTCTGGCGCGAATACCAAGCAGTACAGCACGCCGTTTCCAAATATCTGGCAGGGTGAATTGCGTCATCCTGCTCTTTTTGTCACAGACGATGTCCAACTGACCCTACTATATACTGTGCAGTCGACAAAATCAAATACGCGCTTGCGCGAAATTAAAAATATAAAACGGTGACAATTTACCTATCTAGGTGTATGGCATAGACACCAATATTTTGATCTAGTATGAAATAATAAATCTTACATTACATTTTGTAGTTTTTTAAGCTGCTCTCGTCATAAAGCCGTGACAGTCATATTTCCGACGATAACATTGGCATTATAATGCGATAAACGAAGTAATCCGTTGTTTTTTTTTATGAACATATTTCATAAAAGAGAAAGAAATTGTACATAGGTCCTTCGTTTGATTTTCTGAATATGTAAATCTCATTCCACGCGACACGCCAACAGGTAAACGTGTAATAAAAGGGTGATATACGTGACTCTTATTTTATTTTAATTTTTTTACTTATATACTTATCACAAAGGTAAGCAATGTGTGCTCTTCTCCTGACTTAATTAAATTCCGTGCAAAAGAGAAGCATAAAAATATTTGCGAAAAAGTAAACACAATTTTTAAAAAATAATTTAAAAAAATAATATATATTTATTTGTTTATACTTTTATTTGCCTTAACTTTATTTATTTATTTATTTATTGTAAGGTTGTGCTTGAAATTCCAGTGCAGTTTTTTTTCCTCAAATATTTAGAACTAGTAAGTGCATGTGGTTCTTCGCCTGATAAATGCATTGTTTTTTTAACGCACTTTTTTGTCATAGAAATAATTTGTTAAACGAATTTAGTTTTAAAATGTATTATTTCCATGCCTGTTGAGAAATTTTTAAAATATTGTTATTTCCAAATAGTTATGGATTAAACATAGATTAATTAAGGCAAAAGGCCAAGACATTGTAGCACTGAGAAATAAAGTAACTCACTAATCAATTCCAATAGTTACAAAACAACGAGATGCCCTACATATGTTCATCATATACACAAGTTCATTATCTCATTCTCTCTACCCATATATATATATATATAATATATATATATATATATATATATATATATATATATATTATTAATTAATAGATTTAAAATATGGTTTTACCGCTACACAGTGATAACCATGTTTCAGAAATACATTTTATATCTTACTGTTCTTTCCTTTTTATTTATTTATATATATATATATATATATATATATATATATATATATATATTGCTCGCTGTAATATAGCAGAGCTATTAAGTATATATTATTAATAAATATACATATTGCTCACCGGTAGGACGACTCGGAGTTTGGTGCACCACGCAGTGTTCAGGTGCTGAGAAGAGACTGACCCATGCACAACGCAATGTTCCGGTTTCTACTCTGCACCTGAAAATTAGGTTGTGCATGAAACTCCGAGTCGTGCTACCGGTAAAGAATAATATGTATATTTATTAATATAGATATTGGCATTATATTATGCGTACTCAATAATATATATTTATTAATATATATACATATATATATATATATATATATATATATATATATATACATATATATATATATATATATATATATACATATATATATATATATATATATTTATATATATATATACACATATATATATGGATATATATATATATATATATATATATATATATATATATATATATATATATATATATATATATATATATATATATATATTTAAGCATTTCACCCTAAGCAAAGCGGGTGTCACTAGTACGCAGAGTGGGAGCGAGAGTAAAGAGGCGTGATGGAGGAAAGGATGAAGAGAAGGGCAGAGGATAGTTCAGGGCATCTGGAGATGTCGATTGACATTACATTTGAATAATTGGAGATTATAGCTAACAGGGAAACAAGTAATAGGAAGTGAATTCCACAGACGGGAGGCGCGAGACATGAAACTATTGGAGTAGAAGAGACGGCCATATTTACCCGTTTCGACAGTGAAAGGGTGGGACTGAGATGCCAACCTAGTAGCAGGTTTAAATTCATGCAGTTTAGGAACCAGCGAAAGTAGCTCGTCGGAGCAGTTACCGTGAAAGTGTTTGTAGAAAAGACAGAGTGGGGCCACGGCACGTCTGTGAGAGAGCGACTAAAGACGAGATGCCAGATCAGGATCAACCACATTATTTGTCCGTCTCTAGAACTTATCGAGGACCTTAAGGTGAACAGCGGAGGCACCAGACCATATATGGCAGCAGTATTCCATGCAAGGGTGAATGGTTGATTTGTAGATTTGAAAGATGGCGAGAAAAAACTTTTTGACGCGACACAGGGAACCAGCTTTTTTGCGGTGGATGAAGCTACTGATTCAATTTAATTGTTCCATCTCAGGTAAGCGGACAGTGTGAGCCCAAGCAATCGTAAAGTGGTTCTCTCGTGGAGTTGAGCATCAAACATTCTAATAGGCGGTAGGGATGGTTCTCTGTGGTAAGTAATAGAGAGTAGTTTTGTTTTAGAGGCATTAAAGTTAACCAGCCAATTCCTGACCCAATCTACAAACGATT
This sequence comes from Acanthosepion esculentum, assembly GCA_964036315.1. NCBI lineage: Eukaryota > Metazoa > Mollusca > Cephalopoda > Sepiida > Sepiidae > Acanthosepion > Acanthosepion esculentum. Next base: position 80,072,209 of record OZ038489.1, on the reverse strand, counting down.
GGAGGTCCTTTTCGAGACTAACGGCCAGGTTAGTTTTGTCAGCGATACTAGATTTGCTATTGAGGCAGGAGTAAATAGTGGTGTCGTCAGTATAGATGCCCACTTAGGAACTGATGACATCGGGGAGGTCGTTAATGAAGATAGAAACAGAGTAGGGCCTAGTATAGAGCCTTAAGGAACACCTGCGTTCGTGGGAAAGGAACTGGATGAGAATCCGTTAAGGACGACTTTCATTACACGGTTCGACAGGAATGATCGTATTAAGTCAAATAATTGACCTGAAATTCCGTATCCCTTGATCTTACGAAGGAGGCCGGAATGCCAGACCCTATCAAACGCTTTAGAGATATCTAGAGCCACGACACGAGCTTCCCCGTTATTGTGGAGTGCTCGGTAAACAATTTCGGTTATGGCCGTGAACACATCATTTGTAGAGCGGACAAAGCGAAAACCGTATTGCTTATTAGAGAGCAGGTCATGGGGTATAAGGTAATTAATTACTTCGGCGTTGATTAAGAGACTGATGGGACGGTAGCTAGATGGGGCAGAAGGGTCTCCAGAGTTCTTAAAGACAGGTACAATAGACGAGGACTTCCAACAGGCTGGGAAACAAGATTCATTGGGGCAGTAGTTATAGAATTTGGAGAGGGCAAGAGCCAGTTCAGGAGCACATTTCTTCAGGGCAATGGCTGGTATCCCGTCGCCAGCGCTAGCCTTATGTGAGTCTAGTTTTGAGATGATGTCCAGTGCCAACGATGGGGTTATGTGCAACTCGTTCAATAGATCCTCGGATTTAGGGCGGGGGGGGCGGGAGTGGGTACACCGGATGAGTCGAGAGTTGAGTTGGAAGAAAATGTCCGGGCAAAGCACTCAGCCTTATCAGCTGAGGAGGTCAGGACCTCAAATTGGTTGAACAAATTTAATAATTTAATTGCTGCAAACATCCCTATAAAGGAGTTCGAACTCGCTGTTGAAAACCGAGCGAACTGGAGAAACCCCTGCCACCCAGGTATAACTAACTTTGAAAAGAATCATCTCTACCATCGGAGAGAATTAACCTAATACATCACCCCATATGACGGTAAACCCTTCAGTATGCCCTTCGTGTGGATTTGTTTGCAAATCTCGTGAAGAATTGTTGTCTCATACGAAAAATAAACATAGATACTGAACTGAAAGAAACTCATACATCGAAAACAACAGTAGAGTTCATCATATATATATATATATATATATATATATATATATATATATATATATATATATATAGATAGATAGATAGATAGATAGATAGATAGATAATTGTCTGAGAAGTAATGAAAAATTCTCAATTCAATATATATATGAGGATCCTAATCCTCACTTCCTAGATTGTGTATATATATATATATATAATGTCAAAATCTCTAACCCTGATCTTTTCATCAAATGTGGTGTCGGTGGTATTTATTCCTTTCTGATGCAATCACGGTTCAGATGGGCTGGGGACATGTCATCAGAATGAGTGATGATTGGATGCCGAAAATACTCATGTATAACCAACTTTTTCATGGTAAGCATAACATTGGCCATCCTTGGTTGAGCTTCAAGGGTGAACTTAAATACAGTTTAATTGCTACAAACATCCATATAGAGGAGTTTGAACTTGCTGTTGAAAACCAAATCAAAATGGGGATATACCTGCTACTGAGGTATAACTAACTTTGAAAAGAATCATCTCAACCATCTGAGAGAATTAAGAATTAACACTAAATCTTGGGTTAATACATCAGCCCATATGATGGTCAACCCTTCAGCATGTCCTTCGTGTGGATTTGTTTGCAAATCCCGTGCTGGATTGTTGTCTCATACGAAACATAAACATAAAAAATGAACTGAAAGACACTCATACGTCAAAAACGTCGGGAGAGTCCATCATATATATATATATACATATATATATATATATATATATATATATACACATATTTTTATATACACACACACACATATATATATATATATATATATATATATATATATATATATATATATATATATATGATTTTACCCCCAGCAATGCAAATACAGCTACTAGGACGAAATGGGCTACAGAATGATAGAGAATACGAGAAGAAACTACTATTAAGCAGAGGGGATAATAAAAGTACACGAATTAAGACAGCAGATAACAATTGGCATTGCATTTCAATGTTTGAAGATCAAAGTTCACTGGGAAGCAAAGGCCGGAAGAAAGTTCCGCAAGCGAGAAGTGCGAGGAAAGAAGTGTATTACGTACATAGTTTATATATATATATATATATATATATATATATATATATATATATATATATATATAGATTCAGATTTTTGTTTATTTTATTTATTATTTTTTCTCGAGCATTGGATAATTTATTTTTTTGGTTTATGGTTTTGGCTTTGTCTAAAATATGTTGCATTATCTGCGTTGTATATAGTGCATTTATTTCCATTTTGTCGGATTGGTTATCTTATTTGTTTAGTTTAAAGTATTGGCTTTGTCTAAAGTATGTTGCATTATCTGCGTTGTACATATGGTATTATTGATAGGTCTCCCCTTTTTACACAAATGGATTCACCCGAGATATACATATACTACTACCAGTGAATACCCGGATAGTCTGTAATAGAGGAGGGTAGCACAAGAGTCACAGTTAGCGAGCTCGAAGACTGAGTAAGGAGTCAGACCGCGATACTTCAATACCAAGACTGTATACATATTATTGCTACTAAACCCGCATTCCTGGATCTACTAACCCGTATTACCAGTTTGTATTATTACGTTAATACATTTATTTTCCTTATCCATTCCTGGCGTTTGTTATTCATTGATATCGGATTCATCCCTCGCCCACAACAAATTGGCGACGAGGAATTCGAACTCACACGGGAAGAAGAAAACAAATTCTCCCTCGTTGTCCACAACAAATTGGCGACGAGGAATTCGAACTCACACGGGAAGGAAAACGAAACAAAATTCTCCCTCGTTGTCCAAAACAAATTGACGACGAAGTATTCGAACTCACACAGAAAAAAAACAAAAAACAAAAGTCTCCTTTGCCGTTTTTTGCCAGTGTCCACAACAACTTGGCGACAAAAGATTTACGATGACTAAAATATGGAAAAGCGAGTTTTTCATAAGACTTTTATCATGGAGGATTTTAAAAATATTTTAGTAGAACTTGTAAAATACTAAAATGAATAGCAATTACAACTCCAGGAAAGAATGGAAGAAAAATAGCAAAAACAATTACTACAAACGCAGGAACTAATATTAAAGGTAGCGGTTAACAAACAACAACATATAGAAAAAGAGGTGACTTTTTCCCAAGACGCAGTGTGGAATACGATAGAAACTTTCAAATACTCTCTAGAAGAGGAAAAAAAATTTCGGGGATTATTTTAAACGCCACGAAGACATCTTTAACATCGATTGTCAAAACTGGACAGAAGCAAAGAAGCTACGTCTGTTGCTCAAAATTTGTAGATTACATTTTGCCAAAAAAACGAACGAATTAACATTTGACGAAGCAGTTACATGTCTTACAAAGCTTTTCAGTCCAAAAACGTCACTCTTTCACAAGAGGTGGGAAATGTCTTAACCTGGCAAAGGGCGAAAATGAGGACTATTCTACGTTTGCCGCAATCGTGAATAAACATTGCGACGACTTCAAGTTGGCAGAATTAACACCGGACAATTTCAAGTATCTCATCTTTGTTCAAGGGTTAGTCTCGGCAAAATATAGTGAAATGCGCAAAAGAATTCTTTCAAAACTACAAAATGAACCTGGACTAACACTACAACAATTAGCAGAAGATTGCCAAAAATGCCTGAGTATAAAGAAAAACTCGAAGAATATTGAGGAGTCAGGAGTATCACATATACGTAAGTTAAACAAAAGTTTACGTTCTTTACCCTCCCCGGAAAGAAAACAAAAATTCTATAATAAGGGAAAGAGTACAAAATATAGGGCAAATTATGACGAAAATCGAATCAGATATAAGCCCCCACCCCATCTGTATGTTATCGATGTGGAGGACTACACTGGAATAAGGATTGCCGTTTTAAATATAAAAACTGTCTTGTGTGTGGAAAAATG
>OZ038489.1:79900591-80063091 GCA_964036315.1 Acanthosepion esculentum | reverse complement strand
CTATAACCTCTTCTTTTATATATATATATGTGTGTGTGTGTGTGTGTGTGTATGTGTGTGTGTGTGTGAGAGAGAGAGAGAGAGAGAGAAGGAGGTGATCGTTAGCGAGCTAGTCTGGTTAATCTTTCTTATTGAGTAGCGAGTGTGATCCTTAATATATGATCTAAAATTTGGGCCTTGAGGTAAAGAAAGCTTAATAAGAAGGATTGATATTGCAAACAAATCCTAATTCCCTTGTTTTGTGCAAAACTAAGTATAATACTTCATTTCTTATGCTTAAATTGTCAAATTCGTTTGTATACGGATTTAGATACTTACTTCAACTTCTATACGCCCTGTTCCTTCAGGGCGTGGGGATTATGGCTCACCATAACTTCCTATTCTTTGTAGTTCTTAGAAATGTTTGTCTTTTTGTTATCCCATCAACCACCTGATTTGCTATTCATTAATTCAGCCAATCTCATTCGATCGGTTACTCGCTACATTTGCTTGTCCTGTAAGTATCACATTTCTCAAGCCTTCTTTCCTTTTCATTTATATATCCCAATGAAGTTCAACTATCGCTTTATGATTGTAAGTATTAGTGTCCGTCTTTTCCATTTTTTATTAAAACTTCCTCATTGCACGTTCTTGGTCTTCTTATGAGCATTTTGTAGAATTGCATTTCTGTCGCCTCAATTCAAAATGTTAATATATCAAATACTCATTTATTTGCTGCTAACATGGTAAAATATATTTTATGATCGTGAACTTTTTAATTTAAATTATCTCAACTGTCACCAGGCAATTTTGTGGAACTTGGCACCGTAAATATATATATATATATATATATATATATATATATATATATATATATATATATATATATATATATATATATATATATATATATATATATATAAAAGAAATAAACAAATAATGGCGAAATGTTCCCTTGAATTATATATCTATTTCGTTTATTTGATATTCAGAGAAAGCCCGTGGCATCGATTTGGGATATCGGACTGCCTCCGCTAATCGGTCGGAGTTCAATTACAGGAATGGATGGGTTTTCGGACGACATTACAAGGCTTCATAAAATCGGTTCAGAGATTGATGTAAATCAATCCTACAACACAGTTTCCAAGATGACAAATATAGATTCTAAAATAAATTTAAAAAAAAAGGTATAAACAAGAAGTGATCAAATTTATTCTTGGCAATGTGTGAAGGAACGTTTAAATCGTTATATTTTAAATTATCATTTCATTAATATATACATACATAAAGAAACTTGATTCCCTGTGCCACGCCAAGGAAATTTTTCTCCCCGATGTCATCAGTTCCCAAATAGGCATCTATGCTAACGACACTGCTGTTTACTCCTGATCAATAGCAAATCTGGTATCGCTGACAAAACTAACCCAGCCGTTAATTTTCGAAAAGGACTTCCAATCGGTTGTAGACTGGGGCAGGAATTGGCAGGTTAACTTTAATGCCTCTAAAATAAAACTGCTCTATATTACTTGCCACAGGGAACCATCCCTGCCGCCCATTAGAATGTCTAATGCTCAACTACACGAGGGCACCTCTTGAGGACTGCTTGGGATCACACTGCCCGCTGACCTGAGATGGAACAATTACATTGAATCAATAGCTTCATCCACTGCAAGGAAAGCTGGTTCCCTGTGTCGCGTCAAAAAGTTTTTCACGCCTGAGTCCATCCTTCAAATCTACAAATCAACCATTCGACCTTACATGGAGTATTGCTGCCATATATGGTCTGGTGCCCCTTCTGTTTGTCTCAAGGTCTTTGATAAAATCCAGAGACGGATATGCAATGTAATTGGCATTGATCTGGCATCTCGTCTGCAGTCGCCCTCTCACAGACGTGCCGTCGCCTCCCTCTGTCATTTTTACAAATACTTTCACGGTAACTGCTGCGATGAGCTGCTTTCGCTGGTTCCCAGACTTCATGAATTTAAGCGTTCAACTAGGCTGGCATGTCGCTCTCACCCTTTCACTGTCGAAACTGTTAAATATAGCCGTCTCTTCTCCCACAATACCTTCATGTCTCGCACTTCTCGCCTGTGGAACTCCCTCCCCTTTTTCTTGTTTCCCTGATAGCTATAATCTCGAACTATTCAAATGTAATGTCAATCGACATCTCCAGATGCCTTGATCTATCGCCTAGCCTTCTCTTTATCCTTTCCTCTATCACTCCTCTTTGCTCTCACTCCAACTCTCTCTAACTCCCTGCGTGCTAGTGTCTTCCCGCCTTGCTTGGGGTGAAACGCGAAACGCTTATATATATATATATATATATATATATATATATATATATATATATATATATATATATATATGGTTTGACACCTGAAGTTCGGTAAGGAGGAGATACAACTTTATTTTCAGCACAACGATTTTGAATTTTATTTTACTTTATGTCGAACGTATTCATTATTGTAAATTGCAATAACCTTTCATGACGTCTCCTTTTTTATGTGCCGTAACCCCTCAAGAAGTAGGTGATCATGGATCTCCACAGTTACCTTTCCTTTGTAGCTCTTAATAAATATTGTCTTTTGTTATTTCTTCTAAACCAGGTTCCGCCATCCATCACTAGGTAGGTTATGCGTTGTTTTCTTTTGTCCCTATTGTCTTCAGTCTGTCCTATGGGTATCAGATTTTCCAAGCCCTCTTTCCTCGTTATTTCAATTGTCTCTTCCTGATGTTAAGTATAACTGTCTTTTTGTTTACGTTACTCTAAAGCTTCGCCGTTGGTCTAATATTCGGTATATGGTATCCTCAGTATATTTTTGTAGAACCACATTTCTCTTGCTTCAAGTTTCCGCTTCATCTTTTAGAATAAGTGACCATAACCTTCTGCAAATTGTTTCTTCATTATCTCTGAACAAAGTGTGCCTTTTTCATGGTTTTAATTGAGAATGTTCCCTTCCTTAGATTGGTTGCCACTCAAGTCTAAAGAGTCAGTAATTCCCAAAAAAAATAACTAGCCTAGAATATGAAGTCGATATCTTTTACACTACATATATATATATATATATATATATATATATATATATATATATATATATATATATATATTCAAATATATAGAAAATAGGAAAGAATACGTTAGGTTAATAATCCGAAGTTCTTTAGTATTTTTGTTTTTATTTTCAAAAAACAGTGCTCAATACAAAAAGTAGAGCCTATATTATAATTATTTTAAAAAAATATGATTCCATCGCTACATAAGAGTTCTCATGTTTCAAAAACAGGAGCAAAAAACTTCAATTTAATTATATAAATTAAATTGAATTAAAGTATCAAGCTCTGTTTCATCTTCATGCGAAATCTTTTGAGAATAACTAATCTTGAAATTTACGGATATTTATAAGCATATTCATTCATAAAATTAATTACTATGGAAACGGCTGAAGCAATTATTTCAATAAGGGGCGTAAGAGTTAACATATTGTATCATTAGTTAGGTGGCCTGACGATTGCATCTAGCATGAAACAGACTGTCGCCTCTAAGTGTTGACTTCTATGTTCACTTTTATATTTACACACGCTCTATCTCTGATATTGAGCACTTTATCCCATAAATATAGCACACTTTAAGACTATATTTCTTCATATATATATATATATATATATATATATATGTTTGTGTGTGTGTGTATGTGTGTGTGTGTGTGTGTGTGTGTGTGTGTTTAGGCAGCAATCCTTCTTTCATGCACATTTCATTAAAAACGACTGACAAGGTGCTTTTATTTAGTTTCTTATACAATTTCTCATGCAATCTAATAATGTTTTTCTTTTCGGATAATAAATTATATAAAAACTGTCCAAATGTTCTTTTTATCCGAGCGCTTTCGGCTATACATTTAGCCATTTTCAAGGATTATATTTTAACTGTTAAAATTAGAAATAGTTTGTTATATGTATGTTTTATAAAATGTTTCATGTTTTTGTTTCAAAACACAGTCAAGATATATATATATATATTCAGTTTATACGTTAATTTTATAGATATAATTATTTAAGTAAATGCCTGTTTATAATAAACAGTATTAATTACATTTACTAGTGTGAATGTCCGAGAAATTTCGTAGAAAGTGTCTTCCGATAGGAATCGACCCTGTTTCCTACACCGAAACCTCATTTGATCTGACGTGCTAAACCATTCAGCTATAAAGGAAGCGTCTAGCTAGCAAATTTCTCTGTAGCTGAGTGATATTTATTTCAAGTTAAGATGAATTTAAACACTTAAACTATTTAAATAAGTACCGTATATTTTCGCGTACAAGGCGATCTTTTAACTTGAAAAAATCCACTCAAGATAGGGGTCCGTCTTATACTCCAGCTATCCTGTGGTTTATGGCAAATGATTAGCATAGATGATTTTTGACGGTAGGCTAACCCCTGCCTTGGTAATTATCAACAAAAATATTTTCTTCCTATAAAATAATAAAAGCGTAGTGTAACAAAAATACTCTTAGCTTATATTATATTTGCTATGATTGCACTCATTCAGGCTACCGAAATAGCCTACCGAAAACACAGACCCCACTCATGAGCAATTGTAGATTGTGGTAGTTAATTGATCACCATCATTTTTTTTCATTAGAAACTACTGTCGGATGATATAAAATAGTTTTCTCGAGTTCAGTAGCTGTTATTTTTCCATTATTAATGGTGGTTTTCTCCCTAACATTTTATTTGAAATAGTGGGGGACATCATCATGTTCATTATGTCATTATTTCCTCTTCGAGAGATACAGGGGATGTCCATTTTATTTGTTGCCACTATTGAAAGTCCTCAAGTGATATGGCTTCTGTTATTTGGTAAAGTTATTTGTTTGTTTTGTGATATCAACGAACACTCGTTGCAACTTTTGTGATGTCCGCGAACACTCGTTGTCACTTTTGTGATGTCAACGAACACTCGTTGACACTTTTGTGTTGTCAACGAATACTCGTTGTCACTTTCGTAATGCTCATTGTAGTAGAAACTTTGTAATCGCAGATACAACTATAGTAACGCCGTTGAACAATGCTGTTGTCAGACGCCTTCGAATATCACTCGCACTAATAGAACCTGCTCAATAATACTCGCTCTAATAGTAATCACCATATTGATCTGAATAGAGAATAGTATAGACAAGTCTATAGAGAATAGCAATCTGTTGTGACGTCCTCCCCCTAATGAGGCTATAGTGGACTCTTCCACTTACTATAAAGTTACTAGGAGAAGTAGGTCTCAGGAGGAACAGTGATAGACTGAAGGCTGGTCGATCGATACACACTCCCAAGTCGTGTAACATTCTTCTGTTGTATTTACTTTTCAATACACAATTTATCTGCCATCTCTTGTTTTGTTATTCTTCACCATTCACTTGGTCACACAACACGATCCGAATAGTGAGTAGAAATAACGACCATTGAGATGTCACGCGACTTCCTATGTTGCCTCTATGGTCACGTGGTCTACTAAATTCAAACATGGGATCGCCTGTGTTTGCTCACTGGCGATCTATGTTCAAACTCAAGTGTCGGCAGCGACACTTTATTCCTATATAACAGTTTTTTTTATTTTCTAGCACCGGTTCACTAGATTCGACGAAGGATGGTCTTTGCCAAGACCCACATACTTCACTCACTCAAAGGCTTTATTAAGCATTGATCTGACAAAGTGATGGTATATACCTGACAGTTTAGATATTTCTGAATAGGTTTGGCACCATGCATATCTGTATGGAAGTCTTGGTCTGATTTGGCTACTTAAGAACATGCATGACTCGTGTTTTCTAGTTAATGTTTTGGTTTTGTAGCAAGTTGCGGTGTTGGGCGAAACTACCCCTGCCGTAGCCCATTCTATGTTCAATTTCATTATCTGCTATACTAAATTTATTATAAATGATCCAAACACCGATGTATTTGCAGTGTTTAGTATTTACTAACTCCACATACTGAATTTTTTGTTCCAAAACCAAATTAGACATAGTAAATATCTACCTACACATTATTGTTTTTATTTTTCTCATTTTGAGATGCCAAAAACGTTAACTGACGCCTCCGCTGTAGAACAATGGTGAATATGTCAATCTCGCAAGCCATTAATCGTTTCGTTTCGGCGTAAAGCAGCTTGTTCGTGAAGCAGTTCCGGGCCAATTTTTTTTTATTAAGAACCATTTAATTATCATTTGTCTTACTTTGAGTTCTAACACACGAAAAAGATTAATTACATACCTTCAATTTAGCTGCATTCTTTAAGCGGCGTTGAAGTTCCTACATAGAGTCGAATATAATGGGAAAAAAAACCTTATTCATTTTCGACCACCCTCTATGAAATATTCTTAACAATGTGCCAAGGTTATAAGCTTTATCTACGATAAAACAGACGGCAATACATATATATATATATATATATATATAAACAAAAAAAAAACAATGTTTATTCAAACTTAAAAGAATTCTTTCACGGGTCTTAAAGATGTAAAGGAATATCTTTGAAATGTCATCACACTTACACGCTCCAGGCTATATAGATAAAATTGGCACAGATTCCAGTTTTCACCTCTTTCATCTTTATTCTGTGTTCAGTTGGGAAGATTCTCCCTACGACTAAAACGGAGTGGGTGCGTGTGCCAACATCTCGGGGCACCAGATTTCCTAGACAAACTGGTTAGTTAATATTACAGTTGTAAGATTTACGTCACCCAGTTCAATATTTGTTTAGTTAAAGTAATATAAAGTCACAATAACGTAACGCAAATACAAGGTGCCCCACAAAAAACAGTAGATTTGGTACAGTCTATTTCATTGTTGGAATTTTTGTTACAGTTATTTGAAACAAAAGCAAAGGATTGAAATTTAGTAGCTGAAAACAAAACAAAAACATAAATGTTAGATGTGATGTTCAAACTTAAAAAGTTATTTTTTATGTTCTTTATTTCTATGTGCCGTGTTCTTTCAGGACGTAAGCAATCATGGCTCTCCAACTCCCTCTATCCCTTGCAGCTCTCAACAAGTTCCTTCCATCTGCCACCTCTCCCAGACCACATTCCGTCATCCAATTGCTTAAGGCCGCTCGATAGGTCATACGTTGTTTTCCCTTGTCTCTCTTTCCCTATACTCGACATCTGAGTATCAGATTATCCAGGCCTTCCTTCCTCATTATATGTCCCAAGAATTTCAGCTGACTCTTCCTAATGTTAAGCATAGATAATTATTTTCATCATATATTAATCTAAATTTTCCAGTTTGTTTTTTTTGGGGGTGGGGTTGACCGGGGAGGGGCTCAGCCTATATTTTAATTATCATGCTTTTTAATGAAACAATAAGCTTTACAATTTTTTGAGAAGTATTCTAGATAAAACTAAATGTATTCTTCTTCCTTTGTGTTTACACATGTGACTTTTTCTTCCGATATTTAATCTCCTAAATGGTAGACAGGATATGCCAATTTTCCACTCTGTCTATCCATGCTTTTCTGGCAGTAATAGCCGTTGTTGTCAAAAACATTCTGGGAAATCGCTCTCCAATGGCATCATCGATAGATGTTGGAATCAATCGTTATTTTGTTTTGCAGGCATAGTGCCTACACTCCAGGCCTAACCATTTTTCTACAACTTCAAGCGGCTGAGTTTTAAAATTCAGATTTGTTCTTCTCCTAGACTCGTTGCCAACTGCGGTTAGATAGCCTTGTATGACCATATATTTACCTCATTCCTGGGGATGAGGTGGTAGATTCATACGTTTCCGAAGGGTATTTAAGCAAAAGTGGGTCTAACGAATTTGAGTTAGTACTATATATATATATATATATATATATATGCATATATATATAAAAGGAAGAGGTTATTTATAGTAGTTCCAACGAGAGAAAAGGGTGTATATTAAAAAGAAGAGAGAAACTGCAACGAATTTAGTTGTAATATGGATTTTAAAAAAATATTATGCTTTATTTTCCATAATTTTGCTACCCGGGTTTCTGGTCTCGCGACCCTCATCAGGCAAAGGGTGGAGATTTCCACATAGTTTTAAAAATAATTAATTTTTCCTTGATGTTTTCGATGTGAAATATTCTTGATATGAGACATTCTCTTTTTCTGTGTTAGTGACTAAAATGTCTTTCTTGAACTGGCAGTGAAGAGTTCTGCGTGAAGGGTTATAAAACAATTAAGTTTGGTTCGAGAAATGATGGAGTAGTTATCGGCATTCTTATCTTTTAATGACCCCGGTGTGTTCTTAGATCTATTTCCATTTTCGTGTGTTTCTGTTAGCATGCGTGCATATATGTGTATATCCCCTCTCCATACATACACATTGTCTCACTACGTGGAATCAGTGAACTCATTTGTACACACACACACGCACACATATACGCACACACATACACACACACAAACACACACACATACCGTCCCATTACAAGGAAACAGTACATACACACACACATACACACATACGTACATACACATACTTCCCAAGTTACATGGAATCAGTATATACACATACACACTCACATACACACACATACGTACACATATACACACATATTTCCTAAGTTGTGTGGGGTTTGTGTGCGTGCCTGTGTGTAGTTCTCCTGCTTTTGTCAATATGTGTATATATATATATATATATATATATATTCGTGCCCCACAGACACCCGCATGTGAGCGTGCGTGCACGTATATGAGTGGTTTGAACACTGCATTTGGCCATTATGTGTGCATGCTGTGTGTTTTTGTGTGGGGGGTTATGATCTATTTAGTTCTGGTTTAAATTTGTTTATAAATTTTTTTTCTTGTATTTGTAGGTAAGAATAATTGTCTGTTTGATATATTGGCATAATTTTAAATTTTCCCTGGTTACATTGTGTTGTGATACAAAAAGTTTTCTGTTGTCTGCTAATTTTATGTTGCTTTTGTGTAGGGTGACCAACAGTTGTCGACTGATGCCTATATATGACTTATTGCATTTTGTGCATTTGAGTACATAAATCACATTTCTGGAGTTGCAGTTTAAGATTTTATTTATTATGAATGTCGTTTTGGGGTTTTCAAAAGTCTAAGTGTTTCCTTTTATAATGATGTCACAAACCCCACATCTTTTTTTTGTTGCATTTTGTGACTCCCTGTATTGTATGTTGGTTAAATTTGGATGAGGTTAATATGTGTTTTAGGTTTTTAGATTGGCGTTTGTTTTTAATTATTTTGGTAGTTTTCATTGTTTTTTCCAGTTTATTATTCTTGCTAAGTAGTGCTAGATTTTTTGTAATTTTTGTGAACATTTCTGAATTGTTTTTGTTGCATGTTGAGACAAATGCTAGAGTTTGTTCGACGTTACGTTTCTTTTTATTTCTAAGTTGGTCTAGAGGAATTTTTGCGAGTTCAAAACCTTTGTTTATTAGTGTTGTGGGGTAGCCTCGTTGTTTTAGTGTTTTATGAAGTTCTTCATAATAAATAAAAACTTAAACTGCAACTCCAAAAATGTGATTTAAGTACTCAAATGCACTAAATGCAAGAAGTCATATATTATGGAAAATAAAGCATAATATTTTTTTAAAAATCCACATTATAACCAAAAACGTTTGCGGTTTCTCTCTTCTTTATATATATATATATATATATATATATATATATATATATATATATATATATATATATATATATATATATATCATTTGTTCTGATACATGCATAAAACAAAATGCAGTAAGTAAAGTGGAGACATAATAGACACACACACACACACACACACACACACACACACACACACACACACACACACACACACATATATATATATATATATATGTATATATATGTCATTCACAGACAGTACTGTTTCGCTGTATCACAGCTCCTCAGTGCGACTAGACTTCCGAATGCCTCAAGCCAGGATTGAAACACAACTATATATATATATACATACAATTTACAAGAACACTTAAGGAAAATTATGATCATAAACACAAAAATTCTATATAAATGACATTACCGGAAACATCTCGCTACAAGAGATGCTTAGTATATTAAACATCTCCTACTATCAACCTCACTTTATTTAACAGTGGAAATATAGTATTAAAAGTTTTTTTGTTTTTTTTTATAGAAAGACGCTCGCTCGAATTCCATTGGCTCTCAACCGCGAAAACTCGGAATAAACGATCCTATTCAAAACTTTAACAGTCAAAACATGAAAACTAACAACATCAAAAAACAAAATGATGAAAGAAGTGGTCGAAGCCTCTTGGGATAATGAAAACTTATGGGAATACTCCCTTATCCCACCAAACGGAAAAAACATAAGAACGCTGGAAAAACTAAGTAAAAAATAATGTTCCTTGTCTGCCATATGTTACAAAAGATGTTTAAAAGAAAGGTTGCTGCCCAAATATGCATTAGTATATATTATCGTATGTTCTGACTCATGCACGAACAAAATAAAATATAACAAGACAAAACATAAAAGCTGCCTACAAAGAAGTTTAAGGAAAATGGAAACAAAAAATAACACTTGTTTAGAATCAGAAAGAGACAGTTGAAATTTCAGGATATGCTGAAGGTAGCAATTTAGCAAACTCATACCCAAAATTAAAATATGCCTTTTCTCACTTGAACCTGGATAGCTTAGACTTGATTTAATACACGTATTTAGAATAGTAGTCAGGTGATGTTTCGAGAAATCTTTTACTAAATGCCAGCATAAATCCTCCAGAGGACAGCCATTAAAAACTTCAACCGGTACCCTATTTTCTTAACATACGAAATAATTTTTTTATTTACAACGGGAAATGAATAAATGGAAATTTCTCCCTCTTTCAGCAGTCAATGTCAAGATTTTAGACATATTGGAAGAGAAAATTAAAATATATTTTTAGAGTCTTTTATGATTGAATGTTTCGATTATTCCTGATTCTGGATGTTGCTAGTGCTCTTTTTGTTCCGGTTTGGTTGCCCATTTTGGCCTAATAGTTCCAAGGTTAATAACAGATGATTAGATAGAAACAGCAAATAAGACACCTAACGAGTGTAAAAGAATGACAGAACGGCGACTGGTAAGTATAGTAAAGCGACAATTGTTGATTAGGCATACAAAGTGTAGGAAGATGTGAAGAACCATGATCGCCCACATCCTGAATAGAAATGGGATGGTAAACAATCTTACTCGCTCAAACCTCCTGTATCATGAAATGCATCTTCATGTGCGCCGACTTGTAATTTTTTTTTTTTTAATAAGCTAGACATGGTGAGAGCTAGTCCTGGGTATGACTACATACAGCAGCAAGGCCTCCTGTCAGGAGACTGGAAGTTTTGAGGGGCGTGGAAACACCTATTAATAGCTGTTCTCTGGTCTATCCTGACCCACGATGGTAGCACCTGTTAGGGACCCAGCTATGGGAAAATGTTGAACCCCTAAACAAAACATTATGAAAGTATAAAAATTCATAGCAACAATATATATTTATAGAAGAATTACCAATAAAGCATATTTATAGTATATATTTAGTTGAAGCCATAAAAATGTGTTCAAACATTTAGATTACGGCATTAAATAACCCACAGAGGCTGATATGCCATTAAACAAAATCAACTAACCATAGTGAGAGCGTTTGGTAGGTGGTTGATATTGTTGCATACCTCTGTAGTGGAACGGGTGTTTACGCGTTGTTAAATTAGGTGCACGTGTGTAACTACTGATAGACTATTAAATGGTCCACAACAAGAATATGGCGGACTCAAGTTGAGTCCAACCGAAGATGTAAAGAAAACAAACAAGACCTATATATATATATATATATATATATATATATATATATATATATATATATACAACAAGTATATGTATTAAACAACAAAATTTACAGTGGACAAAGACATCAACATTTGTGTTTGTGTGTGAACGTAAATAGTTTGTATTTTGATGTATGTTCGTACGTGTGTGTGTGTGTGTGTGTGTGTGTGTGTGTGTGTGTGTGTGTGTGTGTGTGTGTGTGTGTGTGTGTGTTTCATGACGTTTTCTCACAAGTGGGCAAAAACGCAGATCTCTGCGAGAGATCACATTTTATAAATGTGTCCACTGAAATGACAAGTAAAAAGAGAACGAGGCAAGAAATCGCCCAGTATTTATAGTGTAGGGAGATCGTGCCCTAGTGAACAATTAGGAAATTAATGAGGAGTTAACTCCGAAACCTCCCACCGACACGGTGGTCAGGTTTAGACAAAGGCTAGAGTTTCGATTACTGTTTACCGAAGTATGCAGGAAATTTTGCATACGATCTATAAATCATTTCTTCCTATCAATACCTCTTTTGACAAGAAGCCGTCCATGGACGACAGTTTTGACAAAGTGTTTTAGACTAAGTTTAGCTGAGTTTGGAACTACATTGAATAATCTGGGATGAGAAGTTATCCTTATCTACACTCAAAGCTAACACAGACTGTTATTACAACGTGCAGGTATGTTGTATTTTACTTGGAATATATGTAACGTTGTGGCAGGGTTACTGTAATGATACAATCAACTATTTTCCTGACCGCCCACTGATCACCCAGCCTCAACGATGTCAAAATTTTAAGGTAACGTTGTGAGGATGTGTAGGTTAAAAGCTTCCGCACTGGTTAAATCGATTATGCGAACATTGTTCGAAAACAATTATTCGAAAATCATTTATTGGAATGGTAAATTGTTTCAATGAAAATTAATCGAAAGGACAATTATACTAAATGCTAATTATTCGAAATGAAAAATTCTTCATTGCAATAAAAATTAAAAGAGGAAATACACCAATGATAATTATTCGAAATATAAATATCGTTAATAAAACAATTTAGTAAGAAAAAATCCTTATAACCTTAAGTTATATGATACTACACGCAAATAATCAACTACTGAAGAGTATACCTTAAAGGATGTCACAAATCTTTTAAGTTTTCCATTTACGGCGCGGTATTTCTTGGCGCTCTTGTAATTTTGGCAACCTGATATTATTTTTGGAATATGAATTTCTTGCAAGTCCTGTTCCCTTTTAAGAGCGTCTAAGAATATCCATATTGTTGAATGATGGGATGATATTTGCTGCAAAAGAAAGCTCTATGCCGACCTTCAAGAGCGTTATTAGTTCTAGGTAAATCAGCATTGACTCTCTCAAAGACTTCATTTCAAACATAGGTATTTCGAATAATTATCATTTAGTAGAGTTGTCCTTTCGATTAATTTTCTTTCAAACAATTTCGAATTCGAATAAATGTTTTTTTAAATAATAGTTTTGGAACAGTTATTTTCCAACAATTTTCTCGATAGGTCAAATGACATTGGGATATATTTTCTTCATTTTACTGTATTTAAAAGTATTTTTTTCAGGACGCTCAAGTCGCTACCGACACATGATCACTTTAAAGTGACTTTAATGTTAATACCGTTGAAAAAATCAGGCGTTGGGCAATAAACCAAGTCCCTCTGGAAGCTTTGATGTGGCACAAGCCCGAAAGTGTGGGTCAACCAGTGAGGATCGAACTCACTACTAGTTCATCTAGCAAGACAAGCTTGTTAACCATTACTATCGCAGTGGCAAAATGAGATGCATGCAGTGAGGTTCGATCTCACTGTACAAACGTAATTGATCAAGTGATCAAGGAAGACAAGCTTGTTAAACATTACATCACATCGAAGTGCTCAAACGATTTGGAACAAAGCAAACTCACCATTCAGTCGTAACTGATCTAGCAAGATAAGCTTCCTAACCAATACTCCACGTCGAAGTAGCTGTATTTAACTGTATTTATGGAAGACAACAATGTATTATATACACTATTTACATTATTCGGACTATTGTCCTCATCTCTATTGCCATATTTATGAATATTTATTACAACGTTTCGGCCTTTGTACACTCCGGCCTTCTTCAGGTGGTTGGACTGTCGAACTGAACCCTTTATTTCGCCCACTGGGGTAGACTGTTCTAGTTCCACATGTCATGTTTAATGGATGTCAGTTATCAGTTATCTCCTGTTAATTCCCCTCTCCAAGTTCTCCACTGTTTTAACCGGGTATTGAACTCACACTCTTTGGGTCCTGTCACTGGATCTAACCAACGCATTTATCCTTGAGGACATCTGTGTATGAATTTCTGGGTATTATAAACGTAATTTCACCAACAACATTTTTTTTCAGTGCTCATATTGCAATTTTTTGCTGTTATCATTATATGTTTTTACCAGAGCTCATATTGCATTTTTTGTTATTATCGCTTTTCTCTGGCACTCCTTATTACTGGCTCCCATACTGTATTCATTTCTATGCTTGGTCGGCTCAGAAGATTTTTGAGGTCTAGCATATGTCCTTTAGTTTACGAATTTTCTAATGCTGTTCTCTGTCTATGATCTCAGCCTGATCCCAGAGAGGTCGGTGATCTCCCTTTTCTCTCCATATGTGGTCAGCCACGCCTGTGTTTTTAACTCCCGCTCGTGTTACAGCTTTCTGGTGTTCTTGAAGCATTACCTTAATAATAATGTAAATTGTGAACATTTATTTTTGTATTTCATTAGATAAATCATACACGTTGTAACATCCTTCTAGAATGTATTACCTCTTTTGATTGTAAGAATGTTACAATTAAATTGACTTGTTAGTGCAACAAGTCAATTTAATTGTAACGTTCTATGTTAACGCAGCATGTTCTGAAGAGTCTACAAACAATCTTTGCAACCTGTATGTGAGGTTTCTATGTAACATTGTAGCAACGTTATTTTCTTAGAAAACTGAAATCTGAAAAGAAATCAAACCATTTCATCGATGATGAAGGCCATGGAAACGGAGTGTGACCTAGAGCATAATTCGACAGTATGGAGACAGAATACCTTAACCTTAAGCGGTAATTAATTTTTTTTTTTTTTTGCATTTTTCCGAAATCGATTTTATTTTCTGTCTAAATGTGAAAGAGAAAGAGCTATAATTATTT
Source organism: Acanthosepion esculentum (assembly GCA_964036315.1). NCBI lineage: Eukaryota > Metazoa > Mollusca > Cephalopoda > Sepiida > Sepiidae > Acanthosepion > Acanthosepion esculentum. The sequence continues at coordinate 80,048,132 of OZ038489.1, read as the reverse complement.
AGGAATCGGACAAAGATTTTCTCATCTTTGTAATTATCGTAGTTTTTCTCTGCTGGCTTCTACATCTCTGTCGCGATTCGGGTGACCTTCAGGGCATTTTCGACTTGAACCTTTTTTTTTTAATTCTATGGTGGTGAGTAGATTATTATCTTTCCGCCGGTAACGTGCATAGGTTTGGTGATGCCCGGAGCCAACTCCTAGATTGTATGCCCCTAAGACTCAAGTAGCGGGATGTGGAGTGGGAGGCTACTTCGTTCTCGCTTATCAAAACACGGATCCATATTCACACCAGCTTAAGGGATTGCAGTGCGCTTGTACAACAAAAGTTAACAGGAACAATTTCAAATTTCAAAAACTAAATTTTTATTTCACTCTCTAATTGGATACCCTCCCAATATGGATGCCCGGGGCCGTCGCACCCTCTTCCCCACTTCTGCACGCTACTGCTTTCCGTTATCCATGTCTAGGGATTTCTCATTTTCGATTTTTCAATCTTGGTCAGTTTTCTTTCCCGACTTTGCGTCCGAGATGATTAAAGCGTTGATTCGTGATGTCGGTCGTGTAGAAATTATGAGTTCAAATCCTAGGCTGGGTAGTACTGACTCAGTAGAAAAAGGACTAACAATAATTGACCAATACGAAAAAAAAAACAGAAGAAAATACAAGATACCTCTAGACATGGACAGCGGGATAAGAACAATCTGTCCCCACAGATTGAATAAAACGCTCAGTTCGAAATTTCCTGAAAATCACTCAGATCGACAGACACCTGAAGAAGTACGGGGAACACATCAGCCGAAACTATGTAATAATAAAATCAAAGGTGTTTCCATGATAACCACAATCTTAACATCTTCGAGTCCAGAACCAATCTAGTCTATGTACACTCATAATCTACATTTATTTCCACCTCTTATGTCCAAAGAAGAGCCCCATTCAGTAACACTCTATCTTGAGGGGTTCTTGAGCCTTATCTCCGATGAATTTTTTAGTAAAAAACACTAGATTTTATTTTAGAATTATTCCCTGGTCTTGTCCATCTTTAATCGTCATTTCTGAATGTTCAATATAAATATGCAATGACAAAAATAAAATAAAAATGAAAAAGAAAACCGCACCTTGTATTGATAACATGTGAAGATGAAAACAAAGTTTATTGTCAGCTCCTGGGTTGATTCGTTCACATTTCTGGGCAGTTTGGCTTCTTTTTTCCTTTGTCTCTCTATTCCGATCTTTTATAACGATTATATTTCTTTTGATGGAAGTAAATAAGAAAAGCTGCCAACCACTTCTTAACATTTAGCTATTAAAAAAATATATCGGCAAATAATCGGGAAAAGATAACATTTTTTCAGCATTTATGTCACACGTTGAAAGCAAAGATTAGTGCACTGCTATTGATTAGCTTTCAGTTATTGGAAATTCCAAGCAAAACTTCAAACCCGAACAATGAGAAAGAAAATAAAGCTGATTTCAGATGGAAGTATTTTCTTTCTTGCTCTATTTTTTTAATACATTAATTAATTCTTTTGAGTTGAGTTGATTTTATTCCTAGTCCAAGAAATGCAGTCAAAGCATAACCATCACAAGCAAATGTTTCTTGAATGGATAATAAGAGTCGAAATATGTTAACGAATTTAATCTGAGAAAATACTTAATCTGCTGCTAGTGAGCGGCCATTTTTTACGATAGGGATTTACCAAAAAGGTTGAATACTTATTTTTAAATCCGTATAGAAAAATCCTTTAAATGACTATTTAAGAATCTTTTAAATCAGTATTTAAGAGGCATTTAAATCAGTATTTAAGATGCATTTAATTAAATATTTAAGAAAATATTTAAAGTATTTAAGTATTTTAAAATTAGTATTAATAATAATATGAATCAGTATTTTAGAAGCATTCATATTAGTACTAGCAGCATAGCCCGGCGTTGCCCGTTCGTTGCTCGTACGACTCATACAGCAATCGCTATCACTTGACTTAAAATATTTTTATCCTTCCTTGCCTTTAAAGGAGTGCCCTTTGCCGTGCTGATGTTGCTACATGCCTTACTTCTTGCCTATCTCACACTGCGAATTTTTCTAAGCTCTATACTAAACATTAAATCTGTTACGAAAAAAGAACTAAAAAAAATGAACACAAAACGATCAGCTTTAAAAAAGGACTCGTAACTGGAAAAACCGAATGAAAAAAGAATGTTAACAACAAATACTTTTTCACACCCAACCCAGTTCTGCGGAATCAGAATCAACGTTGAGTTTAAGCAAGCGAATGAACCAATTGGAGTAAAGTGCCATGCAGATTTAAATTTTTCCCACTTGTGACGAATGCAGGTATCGATTTTTTTGCATTCTAGCATGCTAGTTAACATTCGTGTCAGTCAGCTGTTGGCTCTCACGCTGGCCAATAGAATCTTCCTGCCTATTCGTGGCAGACAGCTATAGGCTCTCATTCTGGCCGGTAGAAAATGGCCGAAAACTACATGAAAACTGCCGTAGAAGCATGAAAAATCGATGGTAATTGGGAAATGAAAAGTCGTTCTTGGCCTTCCACCTAACTTGGAACATGTGCATGTAAATTTTGGTGCAAATCCGTCGAAAATTGCGGCCGTGCATTTGTTACACACATACATACACATCCTGCCATTTATAGATAGATATTTAATAACATTTTAATTCATTTTACATCAGTATTTAAGTTTTTAAATCAGTATTTAAGACGCATTTAAATTAGTATTTAAGAATACTTTACACCAGTATTTAAGAAGTATTTAGATTAGTATATTAAGCATCTCTTAAACAAGTATTTAAGAATCTTTTAAGAGTCTTTTACACCAGTATTTAAGAAGAATTTAAATCTGTATATTTAAGTATATTTTACATCGGTATTTAAGAAGAATTTAAATCAGTATTTAAGAATCTGTTACATCATTATTAAAAATCTTTCAGTATTTAAGAATATTTTACATTATTATTTAAGAATAACGTTTCAAAATCGGTCCTAATACTTTCATTCGGCCACCAAATAACAATATCCATCACTACAGTAAAAAAAAAATTACTTCGAAACTAAATTTTTATTTCTTTAAATGCTATATTCTTCCCGGAGGTATAAGATTATGGCTCTCCACAACATTTGTTGCTCTGAGTTGCTCTTATCATTTTACTACTACTCTTTATTCTTGAACTACGATGGATTCACTCAAATTCATGATGTCAACGCGCTGTTTCACACTGCTTCTCCTACCCTCAGTATATCCTTTTGGATTTCAATTCTCCAAGCTTCCTAACCTCATTATGCAGAAACGTCAGCTCTCACTTTCTGGTTGTTAGCAGTAGTTTCCTTGTATTTGCTTTTCTCTTTAAAAATTCTTCTTTACTTACACTTACGGTCCAGTTTACTCGGTATTTGTCGGTTGAACCAGAAAGCTCAAAATTTGAACGTTCTAAGTTGGTCTACCAATTATAGTTACGAAATATGAAATTGACAGAGTTAAAATTCCGGCGAGAGAGTTTGTATTTATACACACACACACACACACACACACACACACACACACACACACACATATATATATATATATATATATATATATATATATATATATATATATATATATTACGCGAATCATTCGTACGAAAACTTATCTGCTTTTCGTATAAATGATTCGCGTAATATAAATTGAACCTGAACCACATAATTGATATATATATATATATATAAATATATATATATATATATATATATATATATATGTTTGCGTGCGTGTGTGTTTAACTATTTCATTGTCATATAAATAATAAATCTATAAACATTTGATACATTCTTTTCCAGGTTAGTCGAAAAACCGTTTTACACGTGACATCTCTTATGATATACGTGTATTTGTTTAATATTAGCTTTAAAAAGAAACTGAGTTATAGCCAACAAAATCTTGTCTACGATACTGACCCCACCTAGTTCTTTTCATAACGGCTAAAAGACCATGAACAAAAATAAGACAAAAACTTGAACTTGGCGCGTTTTTTTATATAATTTCGCCTCAAGCAAGTCAAGAAAAGCCACCAGGATGGAAGGGGTTACTAAGTGTGAAAGAAATAGAGAGGGAAATGAAATAACAGGAATGAAGGAGACAGAATCGTCTTTGAAGATCGTAGTTCACAGGAAAGCAAGGTGCCTGAAGAGAGTTCCACGAACGACATGTGAAACCTAGCATAGAACTTATAGTTACAGCTCGCAATTTCGTCAGTGAAAATATGAGAGATAGCTGTCAATCTGTTACTACATTTAATTTCTTAAAGACAAGATGCCAACGAGGAAAACTGACCAGAAATATTAGCGTGAAAATATTTATAGAAGAGACAAAGGGAAGCCACATTACGCCGGTGGGAAACTAACTGAAGCCCAAATGTCAGGTCAAGACAGATAACACTGCAGGTCATTCTTTGGATTTTGTCAAGAATCTCTAGACACGTAGCAGAAACTCCAGATCAAATGCGGCTGTAATATACAATGAATGGACCAATGATAGACTTATAAATGTACATGATAGATTCTGGCGAGAAATATTATCGAACCTAAGATAGTGAACCAACTTTCCTAGGAGCTGACTTAGCAATTGATTCGATACAATCCTTCAACTTCTTGTCAGGGAAAAACGTGAGACCAACACGGCGCAAGGAGTTGTTTTCTTGTGTGTTAGCCCCGACCATACTGATTGGATGATAAAAACGTTCTTTATGATGAATTATGTGGAGCATTAGCGTTGTAGAGGCATTAAAATGAACAAGCCACTTCGTGCACTAGTTAACAACAGATTGTAGGTCATTTTTTTAGATCAGCTGCCGTTTTAATTTTATCAAATCTATTAGACTAGCTTTTGAGGCAGGAGTAAATGCCTGTTTCATCAATATAGGTTCCGAGGGCTTCGAGGTAGGTTGCTATTTTATTCAGTACATAACGCAATATTCATTCGCAAAAGGGAAATAATTTTCGTACAATCCAAAATATGTTTCGGCCTTAAATAAGCAACAAAAAATAAACCGTAAAAATCAAATCAATGAAAACACCCCTTCCCCAGGGTAAGTATAACTATATTGAATTTAATAACAGATATCACATCTTTTTTAAAATGCGTTAGATAAAGAAAAAGTTAATTAATGGTGTCTACTAAATTTTAATTTTGTTTTATCTTGAAAAACAATATCACGTCACATCATCTAATCTAAAATTATTCTATTATGTATATTGAAAAAATTGTCTAATATTTGCATAAAAATCTTACGTAAATAAATATAAACAGCTGTAACTATTTATGTTTTATTATATATAAGACATATATAAATTATCGTAATTTAAATTATTTATTGTATTATATGTTTAATATTTATTGTATTAATATAAATAGGAGTAGATTGGTTCGCATGTCTCCTGGTTCACACTCCTCGCTGCTCTTTTGAAAAGGAGTAGAGGTCTATCACTTCTTTCCTGTTTAGGAGTGGGTTTTCAGTTCCTTCTAAAGATTTGTCATTCTCTTTCACTCCCAAAAGACCCTTGCGTCTTAGTGGAATTATCGCCTTACTTGAGGTGAACGGATTTAATAATAATAATAATAATTTATAATAATTATATTTTATTGCAGTAATACTAATTTATAATAATAATTTTCATTATTTATCGCATTTTTTGGCAAGTATATTTATTTATATTTCCTTTTTTTCCTTTATTGTTTTTATTTAATGTTTTTTAATATTTACTGTTACTGTTTTTAATTTTGTTTTTTTTAGACAATTTGATATCCATTTTTATTTGCTTATTTATTTCTATATTATTTAATAAGATTCATATGGCTTTTTGTACACACACGCGGGCGCGCTCACACGTGTTTTTGTATGCCTGTATTTGCCCGACCGAGAATTCATTCCTTCCCCAAAACTTATTTCGTCAGATTTTGGACAGAAGTGGATAGGGACGTGAACTTTTCAGCTATATTTCCAGGGCTTTCAAAAAAAAACTTTTGACAGTTCTGACATTACTCTAGTCGCTGACCTACACGCGTCCAGAAGCCACTTATATGTTAGATAGATGGATAAGGCGCTTACCATAAAGGGATTGTCTCACAAACCATTCCAATTGCAGATAATTCAATCCTCACTAAATAATCTAATATTATAGCCTTATATCACTGTAAGTTAATCTTGGAAAATATCTGGAAAGACATAAAGAGAGATGTGGCATGAGTTTCCTGGTCTTTAACAGTCCTATACACTTCAACGGCTTTTCACAGACGAAATCTAACAAGACATCGTAAAACTTAGTAACACGGCAAACGAGTTGGAGCCACGTTCCCTATGGTTTCCATTACTTGTCCCGTACGCATCGTTTTATCCGCGGTGGATTGTACATTGAGACCTGTAAAGTGGATTGTAACCAGAGCGTGTGTCTTTGAACGACAACTTGACGCTTCCCTCCATTGCCTTCGGCTTCATACTACTCATTTTTTTTTTTTTACAAAGGTTTCATTTCGGTTGCTTTTTCTAGATTGATGTTACTTTTATTGGTAATTTTGGCTTACCGGTTTCTAATCTTAGAAAGAGCTGATCCATTTCGCGTAACGCTGAAAGGAGCTTGATCCAAATGTCAATTTGACCTGCTTCGTTTTTCTTTCCTGTTTCATTTTTTTTCTTTTTTTCTTTTTGGCTCGATCCTTCTCATTTTTCTTTTGCTCTTTCCTCCTCAGACATTTTTACTTTCTCTTTTGTTTTCTTTTCGTTTTCTTCTTTTCATTTATTTTACGTCTTCTTTCGGTTCACTTTAAAAAATCCTTTATACTCTCTCTGTCTCTCTTTATATATATATATATATATATATATATATATATATATATATCTTTCTTTTTTATTTTCCTTACCTTTAACATTCCTTTTCTCCTTCTCCTCCTCCCCCTCCTCCTCCATTTTATGTTTTTTCGAACAAAAAGAGAAGGAAGAGAAAAACGATAGTGATATACAAAGTACAGCTTATATATGACACAAGGCCGCGTGTACGGAGTATCCAGAGTGGATCCAACTCAATACTCAGCCGTAAGTTATCTAACGAGACAAGCTTGGCAGCAATTACACCACGTCAAAATGTCGCATACGATAGATTATAATTTATTTAAAATCTTGCGAGCTGGTTTAAATCTAGCTGCTGATCAATTTAATCATTTAGCATGGAACCTTTCGCATGTGTGATGCCTAAAACTTCCGCCTGCTCTTGAACTTGCAAGAAGAATAAATATTTCGTTCGATCCGAAGTAAAAGGAAAATACAAACAACTTGCTACGCCTGCATTCTATTTTCTCAGCCATTACATCTTTACCTTGAGGCATTGGTGACGACGAACTTTTGTGGCTACTCCATAGTTTTGTATCTCAAATACAATTACCCGGTACGACTAACTTATTTGCCTCAATCCTCCTTCAATCCCAGAATCGGTGTTTACTAGGTTTTATATTTTTAATCGGTCGAATTAGTTCTCACATTCATGAGTATATCCGGCTAACCATCACGGTCCTGTATCAAGGTTAGAAAGTCATTGGGGAAGTATTCTATGTCATAACATACCTGGCCAATGTAGGTGGCTCCTGGGCGACCAGTTCGTCTTGTTCCATGGCTAGGTGTCCAAAGCAATAGATCACTCGCGAGTTTTTGTTTTGCTTGCCAGCAGTGTGTCCTGCAAATCGCATTCTACGTTCGCGTAAGATTGTAGAGATATCAGCGCTGGGTCCATAGCACGTGTATTTAGTACAAAAGAGCACCAGAGGGCAATGAAACGAAATTTCAGACGAGAAAAAGGTGGAGTTCTGCAATAATGTTTTGGTAAATGATTTCGCCGTTTAGTTGGAAGTAATAAAGAATCGGCAAACGTGTACCGAAAACGCAAAGAAAAACGCAGTGTCAAAAGGACGTTTTTTTCCCATAACACCGCTCTTATTATGATTAGTATAATGTGGGAATTTCTGTCTGAATTTCTGGGAATAGGAGTTATCATTATATACATTAGTTACATAAAGTGTTCAATTCGAAATTCACTGAAGGTAACCAGGATCGGAACGCACCCACCAAACCAATGAAGGTCAGTGAGTACAAGAGCCGAAATGATGTGATAATAACAGAAAAAAGATAGGTCAATAGCTCGCATAAAAATAAAGCATGAAATTAAAAAAAATCACTTAATCAGTTAAAAAGAACTAAAATAGGAGCGTCTCCCTCCAAATGTGGGAGATTTGGTAGTGTGACTTGCAACAAAGGATTTTTTTTAATATAGTTGCTAAATGTCTCGTTTACATATAATGAATTCAAAGATAACAGTTAATTTAAGAGAAGCTAGTTTGACTGTCGCATTGCAAACAACAAATACGGTGTGGCTGAAAACGATTCTTTTGTTAATGTAAAATAAAGCCAAACTGAATCTCTTATCTCTTTATCTTTACATGAAAAACATAATCATTATTTTAAATCCACACTAGCCATGAATATACTGTCTGTAATTTCTGTATAAGTGTCTACGTTACTGAACTCTTTATCTGAAAATTATTTTTGTAGAAAAATACCTTATAAATTTTACTACAGAAATATCTTGAAAATAATGCTACTACAGAAATGCATTTTAAATGATGCTGACATAGAAACAGATTTTGAAAATATGCTGGGTTTAATTTTGGGAAGAGCATTTACCATTCCAAGAGTTACAATCGTAATTTTTTACGTGACCTGCTTTGAATATACCAATTGAACCCCGGACATAAAGGTAAGATCCCACGAAAAAAAAAGAAGCTACCATCTTAGTGGATACTTATTTGAAATGCTTTTTTGCAGAGAGAATGAGAGGTTAATTTTTTTTATTACCTTCGTCCTCACTGACGACCAAGAGCAGAATTTTGTAATCAGTCATATTTCTGAAATCCTTCATAATGACCTGGATTACAATGACACGGTTCTTTCACTGTCTCTCGAACTGACTTGCCATATGTACTCATGCACAAATCATCTTTGCCACATCTATGCAAAAATAACGTAAGCTGATTACGTACTTTGCTTTCATTGGGCCACTTTTAACTGTGATACGTAACATTGTCATGTTACTGCGATGAGCTTCTGACGACAAGCCACTCTTAGTTCGACACAATAACACAATTGTGCGACATCCAATTAGGATAGAACTAATTATGTTAATAATGGGCTTAGACAAACTTACTCCACAGTGAAAAGAAAATTGCGCTTTATATGTTTTGCCCTAGATTAACCTGACAGTATTTTTAAAATGTACACTATAAAACTATCAGTTGTGTTATATAGCCGGTTTATGTCAAGAAGTGACGCCTGAACTTATTTTATTACAAACATATCTACATTACGACTTAACTTTTCAAAAAAAATTGCGGAAGAAAAATCAATTCCTTTTTATCGGTGAAACTTCTAATATACTGAATGTTATGGCTTCCCATCTGCATCAATTAAAGAAATAAGATATCAGTCATTCTACTCTTGTTTGAAAAATATACTGGCGCGACCCCAGGCAGAGGAGACACGGTGATTAGCAAACGGAGAAAGGGGTCAGCCTGCAAGTCGAATTGTAGACATGATCGCTAGGATATCATGACTCGATCTATACGCTCGCACGGAAAGAAAGAGGGCGAAAAGACAGAAACGGTAAACGAAGAGACCGAGGAAGCAGCTGTAGCCAAGTAAAAAGTCATTGTCTACACTGGTTCCGGATTAAGTATGAACAGAATGGCATCAAAACGTAAAGAATAAAACATAGAAAGTTTGTACTGCCCACTCTTAAATTCTAAGTTGAATATTAACACTTTAAGATCGGAACTATCTGAAAGGAATGGATTATTTTAAAGAAAAGAAGACAAACGACACTGGCCTATGTAGAGTATGGTAAGTAAGCACAAGGAATTGGCGCTACGGGGACACTGGAAACTGAACAAATAATTTGTAGTATATCATTCCTTAATTAGACATAAAGTATGAAGTCGTCTGGCAACATTCGACAGCGACATAATTATTGTTATTATTCTCCTAATTTCGAATTAGGAAATCGTAGTGTATTATTACAGATAATGTAAAAGCATTTAATAAGGTTCGACGCAACGAACGGTTTTAACAGGAGAGCACAGAACGGAAACTACAAGAACACTTACAGAAGAAGTAAGAAGTGAAAATTATCGTTGTCAGTAAAAGGGGCAGCCCAAGATGTGAAGTGAGGTTTGGAAATGCCAAAATCACGCAAGTACGAAAATTTAAATATCTGGGAAGTGTTTTAACAGTGGTCGGAAAATCTGACATCGAAATACGAAATCTCGATCTAACGAGGCGAGTTAATAACATGAGAGTTGGGCACCTCGTGATGGTGCAATGGTTATCAAGCTTGTCACGCTAGAACAATTACGAATGAACAGTGAGTTCGATCCTATCTGGGTGCCCCTTACTTTCGGCCTTTTGTCACATCCAAGCTACGCTTGGAAAATCCTTAGGGCACCTCGAGGCGATGTAATGGTTAGCAAGCTTGTCTCGCTAGAACAATTACGAATGAACAGTTAGTTCGGTCCTCTCTGGGTGCTCCTTACTTTCGGCCTTGTGTCACATCCAAGCTACGCTTGGAAAATCCTTAGGGCACCTCGAGGCGGTGTAATGGTTAGTAAGCTTGTCTCGCTAGAACAATTACGACTGAACATTGAGTTTGATCCCCACTGGGTACCCAATACTTTCGGCCTTGTGTCACATCCAAGCTACGCTTGGAAAATCACTAATAACATGACGAGTTTTCCGGTTAATATTTTAGCTGTGTAGCGGTTTCCAGTATTGAGTGAAACTATCTCTAGCGTAGATCTATTCCTTGTACAATTTCCTTATCTCTTATGCTAAATTTGTTATAACTGTTCCATACACCGAAGTATTTCGTATTTACTAAATCCACATCCTTGTGATGGATTCTGGGTAGGTACCGTCGCTTTCATTACGATTCTAGACTACTGTTTCTGTTTTTGAAAAAAAACTAAGTCTATGGATTACAATGAGTCGCAAGATGAAAAGTGTGTTATCATACCGTCATACCGTCATAATGAGCCGTTGACCACTTTATCTGATTGAAATTATGAATACATTTTTTCTTCAGTTTTATTTGTCAATAAAGAATAACGTCAATAAACAAATATTGGTTTAATTTCCAGACCATGTATATTTACGAACACCTCCCGTAGCCCAGTGGCAAATAACGTCATTTCGTAACCCAGGAGGTAGTTGGTTCGAACGCCACACTATTATGAACTTGCATAGTCTTCTCCCCCATATTGTCCGGGAAAGAAAAATAGATTCACTAATAATTATTTCCCTGTCCATTCCAGGTGATTTGGTACAATTAGCAGTCGCGACTCCTGGTAAAGACTGGGAAAACTTTTAACAGAAGACGGAAAGTGCAACACTGAAATCCGAAGGCGAATTAAAGTAGAGAAATATACCTTCCAAAAGCTAAGCAATGTATTACGAATCAGGAAGATTTCGTTACAAAGAAAGAAAAAAATCACGGAACTATTACATTATATCAATTCTCCTGTATGGCAGTGAAAGCTGGACAATCTCCATACAGATGAAGAAGAGACTTGTTGCAACAGAAGGATGCTGAGAATACAAAAATGACCCTTATAAAGAGACAGCTGACACTTCTATCGTATTCATTTCTATGCTTGGCTGGTTGAGATTGTTGTGGCCTAGCATATGTGCTGATTCCTTAAGTCCTCGTGTTTTCCAGTGATGTTATCCGTCTAATATTTCAAACTCATCTCACAGAAGGCGGTAATCTCTCTTTTCTCTCAATATGTGGTCAGCTAGGCCTGATTTTTCCCCTCACGCTACGGCTTTACGATGATCTTGCAGTTTTACCTTAAGGGCGAAGCCTGATTCTCCTTCATATTTCTTACCATAGCTGCACGGGATGGCGTACACACAGTCCGTCGTCATGTTCTCCTCTATGGGGACGTGGGGGCTTACTCGGATTCATTCAGGACAGAAGCTAATATGTCTTTGTTATTATGCAATAATTTTTTTACAATAAAGCTCACCCTGTACAAGGACAAAGAACCACTGGCGGTAGAGGGTTACAGAGTAAGAGGTACAGTTTACTGTTAAATCTAGACTTGAACGTGTTAAGATTGTAGTGATCGGAGAAGTATCCTCTTGGGAGTCGGTAGCACTAAGCAGTGGTCCGTGGGGAGAAGCTCACCGATTGGAACCCCCAGTGAAATATGAAGAGAATTAGAATGGTTCGCTACAATCTGCGCTCGACTTGGCGGGTCATTGACGTGAAGTTTAGAATGTCTCTGAACACTGGAAATAACGATAGAATAGCAAGAGGCCTATTTGTGGGAAAGGAGATGTAGGGTAGAAAATCGTCCATCACCGACAAGGACATGGAGAAGCTTTTGACCTCTATCGATACTGGAAAATAGCAGCAGTACTCGATTTTCGGTCTGATTTCACTCTTGTATAGGTCGAGGCACGGTAAAGTAATAGATAGCGGTTCGGATTGAAGAATCGGAAAGCCGAGTTCGAATTCGAGTCGAATCCATTCCATTCACTTATTTGGGAAAGGTATGAATCCTCTACTTCCCCACCCCCAGCTATGGGTAAATAGCAGGACAGAACGGGTTCTATAGCCTAGGATGGCAACTGGTCTACCGCAGAAAGAAATAGCAACCTGCTGCGAAGTAAAAAATCTACTTCGTCAGTCATGTATCGAAAGATACATGATCACCTAAGCGTGTATCACGCACGGCACATAACTGACTGAAAGGTAGAAGATAGCAAGAAGAGTCAGGTTTTTACAGCGGTACAGGGTTTAGCGAATGAGTATCAGCAGGTATTTTTAAATAAATCATAGTCGTAATATAATGGTTTGAAATAGATTTGTAAATAAAACTATCATAAAGTTTTGTTTTCATGATCAAATGCCATGTCTAAGTCATGTCTTTCTTTTTATTTTCCTTCTTTTTATAAATAAACAAGGAAACAATCTGAAAAAAAAAAAATTCCGAAAGACTTTTTAAACGTTTCGTGCCCGGAACGAAAGCTTCTTTCGCCTTTTGCCGTAAGTGCTCTGAAAATGGGGAAAATTACTGGTTGGAAAAGAAAGTGAAGAAATATTTGCTTTGATAACTAAAACAGTGTTGTCAAGATGAAAGTCGTCTGAATGCTAAAACCCCCGACTACGAAAAAAAAATCATGTGAATTGTGCATAATGAACTGGTCGAGCAAAAAAAAATAATACGAACAGATATAATTCAAAAGATTGGTTGACGTCGCTTATGACGAAAAAAAAATAGTACTTGGCGTAAACAATAACCTTAACAAACCATTAATCTTTACTAGAAATAAAAAAAAGCATTACAAAGCTGTTTCAGAAGAAAATATACAATAAAGAATTAATCTTGAAGTGCTTCTCTCTATTTAAATATTTTATCATAAAAAATGAATGCAAAATGTCACACAAAACTAATGAACTCTTGTAACAAATAAGAAATCTGACGGGAGGAACATGAGAACGATATGAAGGGTAAGTGGAAATAAATTGAACATCGATACACTTTAATTACAGCAGTCTCAAAAGCACAAGATAAACAAGAAAAATCAAGAAACTATAGTTTCATATCATGTACTGTCTCTTTATGACATGAACGACCATGGCCCTCCACAACAAAACTTTTAAAAAACCTGTTTTTTTCCTGTTTGCAAATCTCGTTAAACTTCTGAATTTCTTATTATCTTATTATAATTGAGCTTGTTCTTTCCTTCGTCGGGATGGTAGCGTATGTTAGCTATGGAAAGATAATTACCCCCACACACCAACTGGGGTCAAAACAATATGAAAGTATAAAAATAGATTTTTATAGTAAAAATACCAACGATGCATTTTTTTAAATATTACCAGTAATATATTTGACTCTCAGCAAAAAAAAAATCTCTACAAAAATATTAGGTTATCCCATAAGTTCTGTTCGAATTTTAACTTTTTGTTAAAATGAACGAAATTTAAAGATTATTTTATAATGTCTAATGGAGCTGAACATTATTTTTATGTTTAGATGCATTTAAACTGATCAAATTTTATTTCAGAGAACAATAAAATTAAATTTTGTTTGATTAAAACCCTGCTAACATGGAAGTACCCAAGAATCATTTGAGGCACATAATGCTTTATGAGTTCAAGAAAGGAAACTCAGCAATCGAAGCGGTTAGAAACATTCACTCAGTTTATGGAGAGGAATGTGTGAATGAAAGAACTTGCAGAAGATGGTTTGCAAAATTCAGAGGTGGAGATTTCACCCTTGAAGATGAAGATCGAACCGGACGTCCAGTTGAGTTGAAAAGCTTCTTAAAGCAGCCCTTGAAGAAAATCCTGCTTTATCAGTTGAGGAATTGGCAGTGGTTCTCAGTTCAAACCATACAACTGTTCATTGTCATCTTCAACAACTTGGAAAAGTTCCTAAACTTGGAAAATGGATGCCTCATGAATTGTCTGAAAACAACCTCAAATCCTGAGTTGACATCTGCTCTTCTCTCCATTCTCGCCAACTTGTTTCACCTTTTTTGGATAGACTTGTGACTGGCGACGAAAAATGGACCTTTTATCGAAATATTAAGCGTCGTAGACAGTTGCTTGGTAAAGGGGAAGGACCCCAGCCACAGTCGGGAATGAAACTTCATGGGCAAAAGGTGATTCTTTCAATCTGGTGGGATTGCCAAGGAATAATCCACTTTGAATTCTTACCACCTAATGCAACAATTAATGCTCAAATATACTGTCAACAATTAGAGCGTTTGAACCAAGCTTTGAGAAAAAAAAGACCTGCTCTAGTGAATCGAAAACGGGTGATGTTTCATCAGGACAATGCGCGACCACAGACAGCAAGAATCACGTCACAAAAGATCGAAAAACTTGTTTGGGAGAAAATTCCTCATCCACCTTATTCTCCCGACCTTGCTCCTTCAGACTACCATTTGTTTCGTAGCTTACAGAATCATTTGGAAGAAACGGCTTTTGTAACACAGGAAGAGGTTAAAACTGACATTTGTGAGTTCTTTGAATCAAAGCCAAAAGAATTTTACAGTAATGGAATTAGTAAGCTTGTTAATAGATGGAAGGAAGTCATAGATAATCAGGGAAAATACATTTTTGATTGAATCTGTAATTAAATGTAACATTTGGTCACTTGTTTTCTTTATTCAAAATTCGGACAGAACTTATGGGATGACCTCATACGTCAATGAAACCGGATCTACAAACTGTTTTCTTACAACACATACATATTCTAGTCATACGAATCTATTCTAAAAATCTTGTCGGCATTAAATAATCCATTGAGGTTGATATGCGGTAAAACAAAATAAACGTAAACTCGCCCTTCGTTATTTCGCACTACCGTTACGCCCTGCCAATACCTAATAAATAATGTACTATTGTTTTGATCGCGTGGGAAGAGGGAAAAGACACTACTTGGTTTCAGTGGGAAAATGAAAGAAACAAGGGAAGATAGAAGTGGGGAGAGAGGGAATCAGATTAAACTGATAAGAACAGATACTTCACTTTGATCTTAGCCAAAAGGCCGGGGATTTACTTGACCTCCCACACGGTCAGGTTGTGACACAAGGTCGGGGTTTAACGTGGGACGGGAGGGGGAATGGACCCGAGTTTTCACCCGGGCCGCAGTGCTTTGGCTTTAGCTGGTCATAGCTTGTCCAAGCTGGTCTTTAGCTTTGGCTTTAGCTAGTCTAGCTATGATACTACCAGCGCAGGGACGAATCCCTGCGACCGGCCTGTATCGGTGACCGCTCCCAGCCTAGAGGCGATCATTCAGCGAGTAATCTGAGAACAGATACTACACTTTGATCTTAGCCAAAAGGCCGAGAAGTGCTTGTATTTTCCTGTCGCTCCACACTGTCGAGATGAGACACAAAGCTATTTTAATGCGGGGAACCAGAACGCGAGCACTAGGTCAAGGTCCAAAAACAGCCCATCCCCCACAACCATCGGTTGCACTGGTATTACTACCGATCCACCCTCTTTAGTATAATGAGGGAGGTACCGTTGCGGGCAGCTGTTTTCCTAGATCGGGTATCCTTCAATAATATTTTCAGTCGCGCCCTATCCACAGGGACACAATTAAGAGATTAAGTGCAGTTTATCCGCCCGAGGGCAGATGCTATACTTTGATCCCAGTCAAAATTCCGAGAAACGACGGCGACCGCGATAAAAATGCACAGTATTGAAAGACGGATACCGAGTAAGGTAATCGCCCAAAATCCAGTTACCATAAATAAGATAACATCGCCTGCTGAATTATTTTAAAATTATTATCAAGAGAAATGTTGGCAAAACAAGGATTTAGCATTGGTTTGATAAAATGTCGTCTAAATTACGCAAAAATGAAAATAACACTGGTATCCTATTTTAACAGATATATTTACAAAAATTACACAAAAATATCTTGAAATACTAAAGAGTAAATCTATTCAATAAAATTGCCATTGACCTCCAGACGACTTCGGAATCTCCTGCATCTCTTCTGGACGGTCTCCTTGTTTATGTTGGTGAATGCTGCCATAATCCTTGCCTTCGATTCATCTTGTCGTGTTACAAAGAGTTTTGTTAGTCTTACATTCAATTGCGCCCCACACATAATAATCAAGGGGCTTGCAAGCTAGGGAATTAGGTGGCCAGATGTAAGGGCTGATGTGGTCGTAGAAATTGTCTGACTGCCATGACTGGGTTCTCCTTCCTGTGTGGCATGGTGCAGAGTCCTGTTGACAGATATAGGGCAGCACTACTTTCTCAAGGCACTTGATATAAGCCTCAGTGTTGGGTTTGAGGCCCTGTGGGAAGATGAATGGGAGCATAACGTCACCATCACTAGTGATCACTTCAAACATCTTCGTAATCACCAACAGACTCATCCAACTCTTTCCTAATACTCTGCACCGCCGTCAGATTAACACCCAAACACTCTGAAATGTTCGTATTGGCGCTTCTGTTGCGAATGCCAATTAGTACAGCATGTCCTTTCCAAATTTCTGGCGGAGAGAATTGTTTTATGGTGCTCTTTTTCTCACAGAGCCTGCTATACTGAGCAGTCAACAAAATCAAAAACAAACAACGCGCATGCGCGAAATTAAATATATAGAATGGCGGCAATTTAGCCATAGTACCCTGTAGTTCATGTTTTCCTTAAGACTTTTTCCTTGCTTACATATTCTCTCCGTAATATTGTTATTAATCAGCAGGAACCGGTCACTTTAAGTCTCTTCTTCATCTGTGGGGATATTGTCTAGTATTTACTGCCGTATAGGAGTTTAGATAGTGCATAGTTTAGCCATTTTTTCTTTGTTTCTAATGACATATGTCAGTAGAAGCACACAAGTCTGATTTATTTGTAAGGAGATCGCCCAGCATACACTACCATCTGGATTAGATATTATATAGTTCAGTACTCTGTTTCTAATGACATTTGTTAGTAGAACCACCTTTTTGTTGCATCCATCCTTCGTCTTCAGCGGTGAAGAAATTATACAGCATTCACTACCATATACAAAACAAAATATTAGATAGCATTTCATCTCTCTCTCTCTCTCTCTCTCCCTCTGTTTCTCTTTGTCTCTCTCTCTCTATTCCTGTCTCTCCTCTAGCTATACTTTCCAATGCAGTTTTCATATTTGAAACATTGGTTCCCGTACGATCACTGAAGTTAAGCAACTTCGATGCTGGTCAGTACCTCGATGGGCGACCGTTTGTGAATACCAGGTGCTGTAAGCTTGGATGGTGAAATGGATAATAGCTTGGAATTTTTAATCGGAGAGCTGATTTCCAATTCCATTTGGTTTCGTTATATTCACTTACACGTAAATAACCTTGGGAAAAGTATGAACCCGTCTCTTCTCCTCCCAGATATGGGTTAATTAGTAAGATGTGTATCACTAATTAATTATCATCCCCGAAAAGACTCTTCTAATATAAAAATATGTTCTGGCTTTAAATATCTTGCAATGAGTTGATATTCTGTAGCAAACGAATCAATCAATCAAGAATAACGTTATTTCTTATGTCTCGTTAGATCACTGAAGTTAAGCAATATCGAACCTGGCTATTAATTAGATAACCGCTTTGGAATACGAGGTGCTGTAAGCTTAGATGTACATACAATGTGCGGGAGGTTTAATGGGAGACGACTCTGAGATACCAGAGTGCCGAGTTCAAATTCCGGCCGAGTTCGTTACATTCACATATTCTCAAATACCTTTGGGAAAGGCATGAATCGAAAAAGAGACATGATCGCCCCAAACATGTCACATCCGTGATTGGTCACAACACGAACTAAGACATTGTGATGAGGTAATGCGCCATTCTTTCCATGATCTGGGAAAGATCTACGTCCAACAAAGGACCTTCGGAGAAGTTTCTGAGAAACAAACTTTTGCTATTCATATGCTCCTTCGGCCTTCTGTGTCACATTTTCTCTAGTCTGTTCCTACACTAGATAATTAAATTTCTGTACTTGCTGAATTATGTCGTCACCGCCGTAGCTCACAAAGGACTTAAAAGTATATGTTTCCTGAGTTAGGTTACAAGTGGCGATTTTCCCCCTTTCATTGAGATAGTCAATAAGATCACGTGACGGCCGGTGAATGACGTCAGGAGAGAGACTGACGAGAGCAGTTTTCATGTAGAGCCCAGGGACGAAGGACGTCCTTAGGCCACAGCGGTAGGTCTTACAGGAAGAAGCACATGGTTTAGCCCAGTTCGTAGAGAAACTGCCGTAACCTCTGTTTTCCCTTCGAGAAATATAACTTGTTTCTTGTTGAGGCGTATGTTATAATTTCTTTGCGTGGATCACTTGTATATATGTATATATCTAACTTTGTATACGACGTAGCATTATAAACCTCTCTGTGAACTAAGCATGTGTTTTATTCTTTTTCCATTCAGTTATTCCGTTCTGACCTTAAAATATCGGTGTTGTTATATCACGGATATAGCAATGCACATAGCGAGAGAAATGTATTAGGGAAAATAAATATTTCTTTCCCACGCTCTCGTTACACCTGCATCAAGGATAACATAAGATTTTTGTGACTTTCGCAAACGCCCAAAATATTGTGAATTTTGCTATACGTCGAAAGAAATCCTAATACGCTGCGATATTTAATCGCTCGTTCTTAAAGATCAGTTCGACGGAAATCCTGACGGGTTCCCAACTATTGTGGCCTCCTGTAAAAGTAATCTATGCTTAATAAATAACTGCATATCACGAAGCAAAATTAAATACTTTTACTGCATAAAAAAATCCTTGCTCTAGTTAATATCCTAATCTTGGTTAGTTGTCCCAACGTTACGTTCCTTGTATCGTCCAAACTTCTTCCCTGTGGAACTCCTTTCCCTATTCCTGTTTCCCTGACAAATACAATCTCCAACTATTTAAGTGTAACGTAAATCGACATCTCCAGTTGCCTTGATCTATCCACTTCCCTTCTCCACATCCTTTCCCCTTTCATTCCTATCTGCTCTTGCTCCAAATCTTCTGTAACCCCCTTGCCTTGATCGATCCACTGTCTTTCTCTTTCTCCACATGCTCTCCTTTACCACTCCTATCTGCTCTTCCTCCAACCCTTCTGTAACCCCTTGTGTGCTAGTGGCCTCCAGCCTTGCTTGGGGTAATACGCTTAAAAAAAAAAAAAAAAAAAAAAAAGGGTGTCTGTCGCAGTTGGTAATCTTCCAGGAATTTTAAATGGAACTTTTTATTCAATCTACGGGTCCAGAGAATGTTCTCATTGTACCGTCCATGTGAGATTATATCACATATCAATTAATAACTTCTACGTAATTCGTCTTTATGATATCCTTTTTTTTTTCTATAAACACTCGTGCGTTTCAGGATGACGTCGACAAATGTGAATTTATAATAAAAGAGAAGGTTACTAATTCACTTCCAAAGAAAATGCTATTTTCTAATCTACAGGATATGTTTGTGCTTATACAATTTTTCTACATGGCCAAATTATATTGTTCTAGATTGTGGTATCTACCCAATGGATACTAAAAATCAATATATTATCATCGATTTCAATAATACTGTGACATGTTCGCTAATTATTTTTTAGATTTTGGTAGTGTTACTTGACGAGTTACTAATAATGATGGAAACGAATTCCAGTTTCACCTAGTTTTTCAATAGAATGTCTGTTCATTATTTCATATTTTCCTTTAATATTAATTTTTCCTGGTTTTCATGTCGCGAGAGGATTTCTTTCATTTTCTTTCTTTCTTTCTTCTCATATCACGATTTTTTCTCTTTTTGATTTCGTCTCCATCGCCGTTTTTCTTTAATTCTTTCTTTTTTCTTTCTTTCTTTCTTTCTTTCTTTCTTTCTTTCTTTCTTTCTTTCTTCTTTCTTTCTTTCTTTCTTTCTTTCTTCTTTCTTTCTTTCTTTCTTTCTTTTTTCTTTCTTTCTTTCTTTCTTTTTTCTTTCTTTCTTTTTCTTTCTTTCTTTCTTTCTTCTTTCTTTCTTTCTTTTTTCTTTCTTTCTTTTTTCTTTCTTTCTTTCTTTCTTTTTTCTTTCTTTCTTTCTTTCTTTCTTTCTTTTTTCTTTCTTCTTTCTTTCTTTTCTGTCGTTGTTTATTTGTCTTCTTTTCTTTCTTTTTTTTAAAAATAAATTGTCTTAACTCTTTTTTCTTTCTATCTTAAATTCGATCCCAGAGAGCCGAGTTCGAATTCCATTCCATCCAAACACATTACTTTCACTTACGAGAAAATATCCTTAGGAAAGGTATGAATCCGTCTTCTATTCCCAGATATAGGTTAAATAGTAGAAGTTATATCTGGAAAAATTAATTGAAAGCATCGTAAATGCGATATTCACTCACAAAAATATCCTTACAATCCAAAATATGTTTCAGCTGAAAAGGCGTAAAAAACCGAATCCATCAATCAAGTTCATGTCTGGATAAAGTGTTTTTTTTTCTTAATAGCAATGCCGCAAGTAATCATAATGTTCTGTTTTTATGTATATCTTCTTGCTTGTGATCATGTCATGGTCGAAATAAAATCGTTCGCATATTGATACCAATCACTTGTATGTATCTTTGTTTTCTTATTCTTTTTAATACACGTCACCATCAGATTTCTTTTTCGACATAGGCAACTTCCTTTATTTTATTTGAATACTACCGTTGATTATTTCCTTACGTTAATATTATTTGTTGTTAAATCAGTTCTTATTTTTAGGTTTCTTGTTAGTAATAAATAAAATTAAATGCTCACTTATCTTCTCACTCCTCGGAATTTCGCCGAGATTATATACACTATTAATTACATAAATGATCTATCTATTGATATCAAACACTCTAATTACAAAGAATTCTAGCCTTAACAACTTTCTCTTCCAGAAATGCCATGGTCGATCTTTTTGCGAAACACAGAGTTTGTCATTATTTTATTTCATATTATATATCATAATAAGTCAATTATATTATAAATATTGCTAATTAATACTAAATATTATTGTTTCTTTTTTTTTTATTATTATTATTATT
This sequence comes from Acanthosepion esculentum, assembly GCA_964036315.1. Taxonomy (NCBI): domain Eukaryota; kingdom Metazoa; phylum Mollusca; class Cephalopoda; order Sepiida; family Sepiidae; genus Acanthosepion; species Acanthosepion esculentum. The sequence goes on along the minus strand of OZ038489.1, from coordinate 80,026,501 downwards.
ATTATTTTTGTTTTTATTTCCTTTGATATCTGGCGTTTACACATTTCTTTCCATGTCCCGCCCAGGGACCTAAGGTTAGAAATGGCATCATGACACTTTCCACTGCAAAAAAAAAAATTACATAGATAAAGCCCTTCGTAAAGTGTGGGCTGTACTTGTCAGAACAATTTTTTGTATCTCTTTGAGGCATGGACTTCCAGGGATCCCTTCAATCAGCCTACTGGATTCTTTTCCAACCAGTCCAAGGGCTCCAACTACAACAGGAATTGTTGATGTTCCCATGTGCCACATTTTTGAGATTTCTATTTCAAGGTCCTTGTATTTTGACAGTTTTTCGAATATCTTCAAAGACACATTGCAGTCTGCAGGGACTGCCATATCAATAAGGAGGCACTTATTTTGTTTGTGGTCTTTTTTTTATTATTATTATTATTATTATTATTATTATTATTATTATTATTATTATTATTATTATTATTTCCTCCTCCATTCCTGCTGTATAGTCATTTACTTCCTGGTCCCAGCCACAGACCGAAGTTCAGAAATGGCATAACGATTTTCCCCACTGAATATTTTTTACCCTAGAGCACACACATTTTACATTGATAAAGCCATCCGTAAGGTGTGAGTTGTGATTTTGATAACAATTTGCTGTATTTTTCAAGGCATCTGCTATCAAGGTACCCTTCAATGAGTCTATCAAAACCTTTTCCAACCAAACCGAGGGCTTCAGCCATAACTGGAATGATGATTGATGTCCCCATGTGCCACATTTTTCATATTTACACTTTAAGATCAATGTATTTTGAAAGCTGATTTTTAAGATCTTCAAAGATACATTACAGTCTGCAAGAACGGGTATGCTAATAAGAAGGCACATTCTGGTTTTGTGGCCTGTAATCACTATCAATGGGCGATTAGCTTTGATTGTTCTGTGTGTATTATCATTATTATTTTTATTATTATTATGATTATTATTATTATTATTATTATTATTATTATTACTAGTGTACCCGTGCTGTCAAAATTGACGGCAAAAAGGAATGTATTATAAGTAATATATACAGGGAGACCCCCCAAAAAACGGGAATTTTTGAAGTGCGTATTGCCAGGCATGAGCAAGTGTCAACACTGCGAGACAGTGACCTTGAGCAAGTAAACATTTCGCCATTTTAGTAACAAGAATGAAATTCACAGTATCCCAGCTGAGATGTTGCAGCAGTCAATGAGGAATCTCAACAGCAGATTTCAAGAATGCATTCGTACAGGAGGACGCCATCTACAGGACGTAATTTTTAAAAAATGAAAATTCCATCATTGTTTCTTAAATGGCATGTTTTAAGGTTTCAATTACTATGAATTAAATATTTTTTTTCCATTACTGTTGGTGTTATTGGATTGTTAAAAAGTTCCCGTTTTTTGGGGTCACCCTATATTATATTCTAAGTAATTTTCGTTTAATCCGAGTACAATTTTTTAATTTAAAATAGTTCGTTGTTAACGTTAATAATTGAAAAATGTACAATTTATAGACATCTAAGAAAAGATATCCGTATATTATCCTCATAACTGTAACATATTTACAACCAAAATTATGTTTACTCCAAAAGTTGCCAAAGCACATTTTTTGTGTAAACTTTGGAATGTCTGAATAATCCTTGACAGTTCAGAGATTGAATATGTAATGCCAAAGTCTGCTTATTTCTTGTTCTACTAAGAGCAACGTATCATCAGGTCATTTTAAAAAAAATTTTTTCTTATAATTTTTAAAGTTTGAAATGAATTTCTAAAATTGAATAAAGTGTTCTTGAAGATATATGTGGCTTATTTTATATACGAACCCTCTTCGATAGCGATATCAGTACGAGTCAATAGAGCCAAGTTGGTACGGCACCGGGGGGGTCATCGTTATTTTGCACGCTGTCCCTCAATTATTACACAATACAAACGTATATATATATATATATATATATATATTTAGTTTACGAAAAATTAGGTAATCCATATCCAAGGAGGATAAAATCTTTATTCTTTTAAGGATATTTTTAGAAATTTAACTGCTAATTATAGAAATGCTTTCCTTACTAAGAAAAAAATGAAATAAGCCAGAAAACAATGTTTAACCTCCATGCAGAAATGACAGTGACGATATTTTAATAATAATCTATCTATACGATATTTTAATAATAATCTATCTATATAGAACGCATGACATATATATATATATATATATATATATATATATATATATATATGTCATGCGTTATATATAGATAGATTATTATGACATATATATATATATATATATATATATATATATATATATATATATATATATATGTATGTCATGCGTTATATATAGATAGATTATTATTAAAATATCGTCAGTGTCATTTCTTGACGGCTGACAGAGGGAAGTGCATGTAGGTCAAAAATTGTTTCCTGGCTTATTTCATTTTTTTTCTTAGTAAGGAAAGCATTTCTATAATTAGCAGTTAACAAACCTAACCTCATCTAGCTCGGGCAGACTTTGTCAACTGATGTTTAATTAATCAAAATTACTCGGACGCTCGTGTGGACTAGACAATGCTTTATCCTCCATTTTAACAGTAATGTGTTAACAGAAATTACGCTACGGTGTACCATTCATGCTGTGGTACGGTAACAAATAGACACAAACGCAGAAATTGTGTCATTGAAATATAATGACATTGCAATTATTACTGTTGTTTTTGTTTATTTTATTTGTATTTGTATACTCATTCCCTCGCCACGGCTCTCAACCTAAGCCCAGAAATGATACCATGACATTTTCCCCAGCATATATCTGTAAAATAAAATTTCCAAATGGATACACATTTTACATAGATCAAAGGCCTTCGTATGATGTGTATTGTGTTTGTTAGGATATATATATATATATATATATATATATATATATATATATATATATATATATATATATATATATATATATATATATATATATATATAGATACATAGATACATAGATACATAGATATTGTATTTTCCTAAGACATGCGCTGTCAGGTATACCTTCAATAATAATAATAATTATTATTATTATTATTGTTGTTGTTGTCGTTTTTGTTATCATTATTATTATTATTATTATTATTATTATTATTATTACTGAACTCTTATGTAATATCAATCCTCCTATATGGCAGTGAAGGCCACGCATTTTGCTCACAGATGAAGAGGCATCTTGTGGCAACATATGCTTTTCCAGAAGGATGCCGAGAAGGCCTTGGATGGAAAGCGTAAGCAACAAAAAAGTCTTAAGGAAAATGGAAACAAAAAGGAAACTCAGAAACAGAAAGAAAAATCTGAAATCTCTAAGACACATAATGAGGAAGATAGGCTTGGCGATTTTGACATTCACGGGACATATTGAAGGCAAAAATCACAGGAGAAGACAACTGACAAGCATGGTGGAACGGGTGGTACAAGGGTGGGTGAGTGAAAGGCTTGGTAAAGGGACAATAGATGCTGAGAGCTACAACATACAGAAGACTGTGGAGAGCTAGTTTCCACCATATCATGAAGGTCACAAAGAAGATCATTATCATTATTATTGTTTTATTTCCTTTGGTTTCTGGTGTATATTCATGTCTTTCCGTGTCCTGACCAGAGACCTAAGATCATAAAGGCACTATTTTACATACATAAAGCCCTTCGTTAGATGTGGGCTGTACTTGTAAGTACAATTTTTTGTATTTCTTTAGGGTATGAGCTCCCAGGTATTCCTTCATTGAGACTATTAGAATCTTTTTCAATCAATCCGAGGGCTCCAACTACAATTGGAATTGTTGATGTTCTCAAGTGCTATATTTTTGAGATTTCGATTTCAAGGTCCTTGTATTTTTATAGCTTCTTGAAGATCTTCAAAGATACATTGCAATCTGCAGGGACTGCAATATCAATTAGAAGGCACATTTTGTCTTTGCGGTCTCTAATCACGATGTCAGGGAGATCAGCTTTGATTGTTCTGTCTGTGTGTAAAGTTACTACTGCTGTTATTATTATTATTAGTAGTATTGCTTTTATTATTGTTGTTACTACTACTACTACTGTTATTATTATTATCAACATTTTATTTCCTTTGCTTTCTGGTTTATACTCATTTCTTACAGGGTCCCGACCAGAGACCTAAGGTCACAAAGTCATCATGACATTTTCCACTGAGCTGTTTTGGAAAAATAATCGCACGCATTTTACATCGATAGCGCTCTCCGTAAGGTGTGAACTGTACTTGTGAGTACGATTTATTATTATTATCATTATTATTATTATTATTATTATTATTATTATTTAAACAGTTTCTGACGATCTCTGAAGAAAATAAAGTAACATCAACTCTAAACTCGGAGATTACACATCTTTTTTGCTGTAGAGTTGTGGTTTTATACTTTTAATATAAATTTATGAATCTATTTATTGATGCCTAAACTGTTCTCTTTAAAAGCAAGCAGCTGCTAATTTTAAACATGCTATTGCTGGCCAACGCACACTTTTTTCGACAAGGTTAATTGGCTTCTAGCTTTGAACTAGACGTTCAGTTTATACGATTCTGCTCGCCACCACGCCGTCACTGGCCGGCCGCACGCCCCGTATGAACATTAATGCGTCAGTTCGCCAATTATCATCCTGCGGCAGAAAAAAAAATTAAAAAGAAAAAAATACAAGTTGGAGAAAAAGAAAGGAAAAAAAATGAACGTTTTGAAATAAAACCAAAAGCGGAAGCTATCACCTGAGAACAACCATTGGGAAGGAGAAATCATTTTAGCTAGCAGCAGTTCGATAAAAAAAAAAGTAATTCTCCGATGCATTCGATTTCTTCCAGCGTGGTCGAGATGCTGCATGCACGGAGAGTTCAGTTTTCAGGGCATGTTTTATTATTCGACATAAGCTTTTACAAGTATGTCTGTAAACTACAATTGTAGAACATTCAGTGAAGAGTGAATGTACAACGATTGCGAAACTAATTCGCAGACATTATATATATATATATATATATATATATATATATATATATATATATATATATATATATATATATATACATACATATATATATATATATATACATACATATATATATATATATATACATACATATATATATATTATATATACATACATATATATATATTATATATACATACATATATATATACATATATATATACATACATATATATATATATACATATAGATATATATATATATATATACATATATATATACATATATATATACATATATATATATATATATATATTTATATATATACATATATATATATATATATATATATATATATATATATATATATACATACATATATATATATATATATATATATACAGGGGTTGGACTAAATAATTGGAACAATTCCACGACTATATTTCAAAGACCTATTATATTAAGAACTTTAACTAAAACTTCGTAATTGCCGGTTATATATATTGCAAATACGTTTATTTACCTAATATACTGTCTTTGTCTTATTTATTTTTAGAATTTAGTAAAATTTAAGATAAATGCATGACCTCTCCAAGTTTGAAAAAGGGCCAGTTGTTAAAGCTCGCATGACAGGAGCCTCGATCACTTAGGTTGTTGAACTGTTTAGTTTTTCAAGAGCTGTTTTTTTTACGATGTCAAGAACTATGACGCAATTCGAAACAGGGCAAAACCTCTAGCAATTCGGGCCGGACTTGCAAACTTACTGACAATGACTGATGTGCATTGAAACACAATGTGGCAAAAATCATCAGACTACTGCGGCCAAAGTGACTGCTGAGTTGAATAATCATTAGTCCAGTTTCTACTAAAACTGTTCGTCGTGAGCTCCATAAAGCTGCATATCATGGAAGAGCCACTGTAAGGAAATCTCTTCTCTCCACTCGCAACATTCAAAAGAGGTTGAAGTGGTGCAGAGATCACAATACCTGACCTGCAGACTAATTGAAGCAAGTCGTATTCTCAGACGAGTCCAGTTTTTCTCTTTTCCCAACTTCAGGGCGAGTTTATGTCTGGAGGCAGCCCAAAGAAGCTTACAACCCTAACTGCCTTCTTCCAACATTATGGAAGCATGGAGGTGTATTAGGGATAGTTTGGGCCACTATATCATGGTAAAGGTCTCAGTTCAATAGTGGCCCTGCATGGCAGAATCAACAGTAAAGATTACCTGAACATTTTAGGAGATCATGTTCATCGAATCATCGCCTTATTCCAACATTAAAGCATGTAGGTGGATTAGTGATTGTTTGGGCCGCTATATCATAGAAATGTCTCCGTTCAATAGTTGCCCTGCATGGTAGAATCAACAGCAAAGATTACCTAAACATTTCGGGAGATCCTGTTCATCCAATGGCCCAGAATTTATTCCCTGATGGTGACTGCATCTTCCAAGATGATAATGCTCCAATACATACCGCTCGAGTGGTTAGGAATTGGTATGAAAAGTATGAAAGTGAGCTAGAACACACTCCTCAATCTCCAGATATCAATATTATTGAACATTTGTGGTGCATTTTGGAGCGACAAGTTAGGAGCCATTATCCTCAACCGTCGTGTCTTAAAGAGCTGGAGCAGGTGTTAATGGGTTAATGGAAGAATGGCTGGAAATTCCTCTGCTTGAAGTTAGGAATTTGTATGATTCCATTCCTAGACGTATTAAAACTGTATTTGAGGCTAAAGGAGGACCAACTCCATATTAATTAAATTTTCTTTGAATTTAACAAGTGTTTCAATTATTTTGTCCAAACCCTGTATATATATATATATATATATATATATATAGAGAGAGAGAGAGAGAGATATTTAAGGTGTGCTATATTTATGGTATAAAGTGCTCAATATCAGAGATAGAGCGTATGTAAATATAAATATAAAAGTGAACATTGAAGTCAACACTCAGAGGCGACGGGCTGTTTCATGCTAGACGCAATCGTCAGGCCGCGAGTGTTCGCCTGACGATTGCGTCTAGTATGAAACAGCCTGTCGCCTCTGAGTGTTGACTTCAATCTTCATATATATATATATATATATATATATATATATATAATGAATTTATACGGATTAATTAATATCGTAAAATAGTCATTCAAAGAATAAATCAATAGAGTTAATGTAATGTAATGTAATGGCAAATTCACTTTGCTAACAGATTAAGAATGCATTAACTTATTGACCAATCGCTGAACGACATGGATCCTTGTTTTTATTAATTGTATTATGGATTAGATGTTCGGTCCATATAGTTTGCAAGCACTTTCGGTGAATGCATACACCATCTTCAGGCATAAATATTATTCTTTTTTCCTCAAGTTAAGGTAATTTCGAGTAAGAATTCCGAGGCGAAACTGAATGTGTTTCTTGTCGAAAGATATTTTATTAAAAAGTGTGCTCTTATTAACAGTTAAGAATATTTTTTGAACGTGCATTAATGCGACGCTAGATATTTTGAATATCGTAGTAATTCAAAATTTATATTATTCGAGCTGCGGTAAAAATTTATGAAATCTGCTAGGACATTTCTTTAATTATTGGACCAATAGTCCATGTCACGTTAACGGAAAAAGACACAACAATAGAAATGATCATGAACCTCACTATCCAAAATAAATACCATTTGGAAGTTAACAATACAACCCCTAGGAGAAACACCGCTCTTGCACAGGTCAAGCAATCAGGCAGTCAGGCAGTCAGGCATTAGCAAAACATAGATACAAGGAATACTCGACTCTTGCGAGCAGCACTAAATGTCAGTAGGAAACAACACTTTTTCAATGAAAAACTATATGGAAAACTATTATGGATTATAGACACAATGTGTGAAAGGCCAGTACGGTTTCGTGATCAATGTGATAGAAATAAACGAGTTGTGAATCAGCTTATACTATGGGGTCCAAATTGCGGTAAAAGACTAAGGGATACAGTGTATAAATGACCGTCGTCAGTAGTGCTAGACTTGGCATGCGAAACATAGTGGACAACGGATGTTACGATTCAAGTAAGAGCTTTTTTGTTGCTACGGTGTTAATCAGATATTAACCAGATATAATATCCAATCTGCTATAAAATGAAGAGATGGATATCATCCGATAATACCATGGACATAACAAGAAGGAAATTTTAAGGACAATAAGGAAATTTATGTTAACAGTAAGAAAATGGGGGTTGAAAATTCTGTAACGCATAATGAGAAAAGAATGCCTAGAGGATTTAACACTCATGGGAGATATTGAAAGTAAGCAAAGGGGGAAACAGTGAATAATCTAGTTAACGTGTTTGAGTGAATGGGTGGCAGATCTAGGAATGGGGAGGTGTCGAATCTACTTTAGTGCAACAAAAACACGAAGTTGTGTGGAGCTATGATTGCTTATGTACTGAAATGTCTTGGCTCATAAAACAAAAATCAGAAGATCAATCAGATACAAATATAGTAACAGTGATAAAAAATTTTCTCCCCGGAATCGATCCTCCAAGTCTATAAATCGACCATTCGCCCTTGCATGGAGTATTGCTGCCATATATGGTATGGGGCCCCTGCTGGTTGCCTCAGGGTTCTTGATAAGATCCAGAGACGGATATGCAATGTGATTGGCCCTGATCTGTCATCTCGTCTGCAGTCGCTCTCTCACAGACGCGATGTTGCATCGCTCTGCCTTTTCTACAAGTACTTTCACGGTAATTGCTCCGAGGAGTTGCTTTCGCTTGTCCCTAGGCCTCGTGAATTTAAACGTCCTACGAGGCTGGCATCCCGTTTCCACCCCTACACCGTTGAAACTGTTAGATGTAGACGTCTCTTCTACTCCAATAGCTTCATGTCTCGCACATCTCGCCTATGGAACTCCCTTCCCTATTACTGTTTCCCTTTCAAATACAATCTCCAACGGTTTATGTGTAGCGTCGTCAATCGACATCTCCAGTTGCCTTGATCTATCCACTTCCCTTCTCCACATCATTTCACCTTTCATTCCTATCTGCTCTCGCACCAATTCTTCTGTAACCCCCTTGCCTTGATCGACCCACTGTCTTTCTCTTTCTCCACACCCTCTCCTTTACCACTCCTATCTAATCTTCCTCCAACCCTTCTATAACCCCTTGCGTGATAGTGGCCTCCAGCCTTGCTTGGGGTGATACGCTTAAAAAAAAAAAGAAGAATTTTACGGTTTATTACAAATGGCAATTGCAGACTAAATGTTTGATATAAGCTGAGCTTAGTTTAATTGGTTTATTGATTTTGTTTTTTACGGATTATCAATCCTTTGCAGGTTATTTAAAGCCAGAAAATATTTTCAGATTGTAAGAATATGGTGGGGAAGATAATGTTGATTTTTACTGACACATTTTCTATTAATTAAACGATAGCTGGGCAGGAGAAAAATAAATTCATACATTTCCCAAGGATATTTGTGCCTCAGTGAATATAACGAACCCGAGTGGAATTGGAACTCGGCTCTCCGATTTCAAATTTTGAGCCGTTACCCATAATGCCAAGCACACATCCAAGCACATGGTATACCCAAGTGATCATCCATCTACGTACTGACAGTTATAGACGTTATCTAACTTTTTTCATTGCATGGGAACCGATGTTATATGGCCATAAGACCCAGTTTAATTGAAGAATCTATGGATTTACAAAGGAAAATTAAATATTTGTGGATTTTCTTTTCGCTTTTGATCTCCCTTCTCTGGCTTTGATATCTCTACACATCCAAATACAATTGTAATGAAATGTCGTCGGATATTTTAATGAGAATAAGAAACAATATATCTTTCATATCTCTCGTGGTATTGCATTTGATTCACTTCTGGACTTTGTCAATTACTGTGATGTGCCGTTAGTGTAATAGATAGCAGATTCGAATGAGAAACTGGATAGCCGACGTCCAATTCCAGTAGAGTTCGATACATTCACTTCCACGCAAACACCCTCGGGAAAGGTATGAATCCACCTCTTTTCCCATCTATATGTTAAATAGTAGGACCTGTATCTGAAACAACCATTGTTAGTCTAAAAAAAATTGCTAATGCAATGTTCACTTACAAAGTGATTCGACTTTAGATAACCCGCAAAGCCATAAAAACAAATGAATCATCCAGTCGCCAATTGATATTGCCCAGTGTGTGTGTATGTGTCGGGTTATCAGACCCTCAATCAAATAATATGAGCCTTACATTATCGTACACGATGTCTTCTGTCCTTCCTTCTGGGATCGGCATATATATATATATGTGTGTGTATTTAGGCAGCAAACTCTCTTTTAGGCATATCTGATTGAACAAATTACAAACATTATGTCTGCTTATTTTTATCATAATCCTTTCATATTCACGAATATATTTCCGTATATTACAATTGTAATATACGGAAAAATATTCGTGAATATGAAAGGATTATGATAAAAAGAAGCAGACATAATGTTTGTAATTTGTTCATTCATATTACAATTGTAATATACGGAAAAATATTCGTGAATATGAAAGGATTATGATAAAAAGACGCAGACATAATGTTTGTAATTTGTTCATTCAGACATACCTTATATATATATATATATGTGTGTGTGTGTGTGTGTGTGTGTGTGTGTGTGTGTGTGTGTGTGTGTGTGTGTGTGTGTGTGTGTGCCTATCAAACAGTTCTTTTTCTACGCGTACCCATTACGTGTTGACATGTCACTGACAACCTGCGAGGCGCGGATGTGCACTTGGTGGCCAGGAAGTTATGTGTTAGGCCAACCAGACAATGCACCTGGCTTCACTAATATTACGCTGCGATCTGGGGTGATACACATACTAAATAATGTTTCTTTTTTTTCTAGGAATAGGCGGTTTGAGCTTGAGATATGTCTCCTTTTTTGTATTCTCATTTCATGGGAATTTCGATAAATAACAAAAGTGGGTAATTTATTCGCAGTATTTTACTGATATATGAAGATAACGAAAAGCATTATTTGTAATGAAAACGATTACAAAGTTTGATCTTCTATAAAGAACCGTAAAACTGATTTTTTTTTGTCACGAATCTTATGATAGGTTTCTTTTGTCTTTTCTGAGAGAATGGCATATGAATAACATCTCGCGAGTTATCTGTTACTCGGAACAGAAATGAAATTACATATTTTGCTCCAGCTCAAAGATAAAAATAAGACATTATTGAGTTTGGAATATGCTTCACCAGCAACACGTATCAAGTGAGATGATGAAAACCAATACAAATCAATTGCAGTTGATTGGAATATCAAACGTCTGCTCTGTTTTTGGTGGGTATTATTTGATTGTAAAAAAGAGATTGTGAAATCTTGATAGAGTTATTATTCCTTCCCTATACGTAAGTAAAGCTTCCATTTGTGATGGTGGTTGATTGTTGATCACTCTCGTGTGCCTTGTTCAGGATAGTTCGCCGAAAACAAATTTTATTTGTAAGCCTTATCTGAGCCAGTTAAGTAAGATATGTTCGTCTCTGTTTGTCTTTGCATCTTGTTTCGTGACCTGGCTGATATCCAATAACGATTTCTTTTATTTTTCTGCTTTTTCACTTTTCTTTTTTCATCTCTCTTCTTGTATATTTATTCTGTCGTCGTTTACTTTCTTTCTTTCTTTCTTTCTTTCTTTTTCATTGTCTCAACTTTTTCATTCTCAACTCCCGTTTTTCTCTATTGTTGATTTCGTCTCCACTATTGTTCTTTCTTTCTTTCTTTCTTTCTTTCTTTCTTTCTTTCTTTCTTTCTTTCTTAACTCCCTTTTTTTCCCTTTCGTCTGCATTTTTTGTATGTTTCTTTGTTTTATAAATTGTCGTTATTTTCATTTTTTTTTTGTTGATACTCTCTCAATATGTTTTCTTTCTTTTTTCTTTCTTTCTTTCTTGCTAACCTCCAGTTTTTCACTTTTCGTCTCCATTAGCGTTTTTGTTTCTTTGTTTGTTTCTTTCTTTCTTTCTTAACGTCTATTTTTCTCTTTTCATCTCCATTAACTTTTTCGTTTCGTTTCGTGTCTTTCTTTCTTAACTCCCTTTCTTTTTCCATTTTTTTTGTTTCTTTCTTTCTTTGTTTTATAAATTGTCGTTATTTTCAATTTTTTTATATTCTCTCAATATGTTTTCTTTCTTTTTTCTTTCTTTCTTTCTTGCTAACCTCCAGTTTTTTCACTTTTCGTCTCCATTAACGTTTTTGTTTCATTTTCTTTCTTTCTTTTATACTTTGTCGTTGTTTATTTTCTTTCTTTCTTTATTCTTTCTTTCTTTCTAAACTCCCGTTATTTTCTCTCTTCGTATCCATTACTTGTTTCTTTCTTTCTTTGTTTCTTTCTTTTCTAATTTTTTGTTGTTTACTTTCTTTCTTTTTGATTGTCTATCAACACGTTTTCTTTCTTTCTTTCTTTCATTCTTTCTTTCTTTCTTTCTTTCTTTCTTAACTCCCATTTTTCTGTTTTCGTCTCCATTAACTTTGTCGTTTCTTTCTTTCTTTCTTTCTTTCTTTCTTTCTTTCTTTCTTTCTTTCTTTCTTTCTTTCTTTCTTAACTCCCATTGTTCTCTTTTCGTCTCCATTAACTTTTTCGTTTCGTTTCGTTTCGATTCATTTCTTTCTTTCTTTCTTTCTTTCTTAACTCCCATTTTTCTCTTTTTGTCTCCATAAACTTTTTCGTTTCTTTCTTTCATTTATACCATTGTTGTTTGTTTTCTTTCTTTTTTGAATTTCTCTTAACACGTTTTCCTTCTTTTTTTACTTTCTTTATAATTCTTATTTCTTAACTATCATTTTTTCTCTTTTCGTCACAATTACCGTTTTTGTTTCTTTCTTTTTTCTTTTATACTTTGTCAGTGTTTATTTTCTTTCTTTTTGATTTTCTCTCAACACTTTTTCCTTCTTTCATTTTTTTTCGCTTACTTGCATTCTTTCTTTCTATCTCTTTAGCGTAATGCTTAGCAGCTCGGAATGAGAAATCGGACAGCCGAGTTCGATCTCCAGTAAGGTCGTTGCGTTCCATTACGCACAAATACCTTTGGGAATGGCGTGAATCCACTTCCTACATCCAGCCATGTGTTAAATATTTGTATCTGAAAAAAAATCATTGTTATTCTCAAAAAATTGTTAATGCAATATTCACTCGCACAAAAAAACAAAAATAATTATTCTTAAAATCCAGAATATGTTTCAACTTAAATAACTCACAATAGGTTGATAATCCGTAAAAAAAAACAAATATATAATACCGCCGATTTAGCTATTTTCTTAAACCTATTTTCATCAACCTTGTTCTTTGTTATACTGTCAGCAGTTTAACTTCAAAATGTTTTTCCAAATTTTTAAGCCACAGTCATTTTCATCTTCCATATGACGCATCCTTCTACCATAGTAACGTTAATGGCTGCCCATACGTATTCGAGGATACCTGTGTACCATGGCGGCTAGCTAATCCCTATTGCAGACGCTGGCTCAGGCGCATGTTTGTGCAAGACCGTTTATACTGCAACTATGCCTGAAATGCGATTTGCATGTCAGGAACTCTAGAATCAAGCAGACTCGGAAATTTAAATATCTGCGAAGCGTTCTGACAGAGGACGGTAAATACGACACTGAGATCCGTAGACCTATTGAGATGGCCAAGGACGCATTCCAAAAGCTGGGCAGAGTATTCCGAGACAGGCGAATTTCTTTGGTAACGAAGAAAAGAATACTGAGCTTTTACGTGGCATCCGTCTTTCTTTACGGCAGCGAATGTTGGACGCTTTCCTCAAAAAGGAAGAACAGTTTCCAGGCGACGGAGACGTGGTTCTACAGAAGGATGCTGAGGATATCGTGAACCGAGCGTGTGAGCAACGATGAGGTCATAGAGAGGATGCAAGCAAGGAGGAGGCTTATACTTAACATGAGGAAGAGGCAGCTGCAGTACCTGAGACGCATAATGAGGAAGGAGAGACTGGAGAATCTGATACTCACGGGTCGAATAGAGGGAAAAGTGAGACAAGGGAAAACAACGCATAACATACCTAGCGGCCTTAAGCAAATGGATGACATAATGTGGTCTGCGGGAGGTGGCAGACGAAAGGAACTTGTTGAGAGCTGCAAGAGACAGAGCGACGTGGAGAACCATGATCGCCTACGTCCTGAAAGGACACGGCACATAGATAGAAAAATGCTGATCAGACCTTAGTTGCAGTTTCTGGGAGAGAAGCGCATTATCTAGCGTGATCATCAATCGGAACAAGGCCAGCACGCTCAAACCCTCGATACTGATAATTTGTGACTTCACACAGCCATCGACGGCCCCCAAGGGTTTCGTCTACCCAATTCTACTCACAAGGTTTGGTATGTGGTTTTCCGAAAGGTGTCGCACGCTCGGATCGCCTTTTCCAGGCCAATAACAAATGAAAAGTCGACCATGGTGAGAATCGAAACCGGATTTCATTGTCATATATCGAACTCTCTAACCACTCGGCCATGTGCCTATAGTATATTCGTATATATCCACTTACTTGATTGATATGAACAAAAACATCAATATATCCTCAAACCAGTGTTAAAACGAAAAAAAAAGTTATTTTACGAGTATATATTCAACAATGTTTCGCAAAATAATAGAATTATTTTCACTATTTACATTGTTCGGACTGTTGTCATCATCTTTATTGTCGTATTCACGACGTTTCAGCCGTTGTGCGCTCCGACCTTCTTCAGGTGATATATGTTGGAATCTCGAACTGAACTCTTTATTCAGTCCACTGGGTTCCCTTACCAGATATTTAAACTTCTGCATCTGCTTGATGTTAACATTTCCAATTTGCAACTTGCATTTTTCGGCTTTTTCTCTTGCTCATGACCATAATTCCTGTCTTCTTGCAGTTGATGATTTGTCCTTTTTTCACGCTGTCTTCTCACCCTTCAATAGTTTTCTTCCGAGTCGTCCATCAACACAGTGTAATCTACGTATCTTATATTGCTAAGATTACGTCCACCATTAACAAATCCTGGAAGGGTATCCAGTTCCCTTATGATAGCACCTTTCTATTTTTGTGTAGCTACTCAATTAATTTTCTATTCGTACAAAGTCTTTACCTGCAGGAATTATTCCTTATTCATTTCACAAATAAAGCAAAAATGGATGAATCTGCGTTGAATTAATGAATAAACTATAAATTACAAATCTGAATAATCACTTGTTTCATAGCATCAATTAAAATCTCCGCTTGAAGTTATCTCTAAAATGTATCTCTCAATTTATCTAATAAAATACTAGTAAAGATCTCCCGTAAAAAAATTAGATCTATTTTTTCGAAATCATAATGTTTTATATAAATCACCGACCAAAATAAAGAAGTAACAGTTTTGTGCTTCCATAACCTGAAAGGGTTTCTTGCACAGAAATGTACTGAGGTAAAACGTCTTATTCTCCGTTAGCCATTCTCAAATATGGTTGCCATAGCCTACAATAGCTAAAATCCATTTTTGATCGTATATTTCATATTGACGCTTGCCTTATATAAATGGTCATATATCACTCATATACACGAGGAATATAAGTTAAATAGAAACTGTCGATAAGATTATCAATATTAAGGTACAAAACTAGTCTCAAGTTAGACAGGAGGCTGAAAGAGAAACACATATTGTCACTTTCTTATCTGCAAAAAAAGTAACGAAACTTTACGAACTTCTGATATAGTTTTTTTTGGCAACCCGTCTAAGAGAAAAACAACTCTGAATCCAAAATAGGTCGGGTCTAGAGCCAGCAACCCCATTCTGTAAAATGTAATAGCTACGGAAACCACAGCAAGCACATCTACCGTAGTAAGGCCTTGATACTGTACCCCACAGGGAAATAAGGTGTCTAAAATTAACAACAATTTATACAATGATGTGAGTTACAGCTCATGAATTACGGCGTTAACTTCCTCCTTTAGTCCACAGAGTTAGTATACGCGTATGCGAAACACACACACACTCGCACGCACGCACGCACGCACGCACGCACGCACACACACACACACACATATATATATATATAATTGGGTTGGTGCACAATTATCAGGCGTTTTTGGTGAGTTATTTGTTAATAAAAATTGTTGTTTTATTTACTTTTTTAATAATAATATTATTTCATTTTCAAGTTATAAAAATGCGTGTCGATAATCATGCGCTCTGGAATAATCATTTAAAAATGTTATTGTTGAATTGTTATTTGTTTCTTTTTTCATAATAAATATTATTTAAAAACGCCTGATAATTATGCACCAACCCAATAAACAACACACAAACACACACACACACACACACACGTGTGTGTGTGTGTGTGTGTGTGTTTGTGTGTTGTTTATTGGGTTGGTGCATAATTATCAGGCGTTTTTAAATAATATTTAGTGTGTGTGTGTGTGTGTGTGTGTGTCTGTCTGTCTTTGTGTGTGTTTGTGTGTGTGCGCACGCGTATGTGTGTGTTTGGGTAAATTCTGCAGGCGTCAGAATGATAGGCCGAATCAGAGATAAAGTTAGGTTTTGAAGTTCCATGGAGTGAATTGATGTATTCAAAATTATTTCTTCTGAATTAACATTGCTGTTTCGTTGCTTAAGTTTTATTCGAAGATTATAGGTACATGATTAAATTATGATGTGCCTGGTCTCTGTTCGACCGCTGAATAAAACAAGATAATACCTAGATTTTATGAATTTGAAAATCAGTACTAGATTGGCGGTAAGGTCTCATCATTTTAAAGTTGAAATGGCTAGTTGTAACCGTAATTTCTAAGCTAACAGTTTCGTCTATCGCCCTTTTCACTTGCTTCCTCTTGACTCCCTGGCAACTTTGATCTTCAAAAATTTAAATGCAATGTCACTCGTTGTCTAGTGTCTTCTAAATTCTTGTTCATTTAACTCTCTTCCGCTTCTTGCTTCTCTCTCTCTCTCACACACAGACATGCACACACACACACACGCACACATACCCCCCACATATATATATATATATAGATTTATATAGATATAGATATATAAGTATGTATGTGTACGTATACATGCTGCGTGTGTGTGTTTGTATGAATATATGCTTGGGTGACGCTTTCGGTAAACGTGAATAACATTTAATGTTTTTACTTCTATTTTTTCTGATACCTCTTATGTTATGTAGAGAACTTTTCTTGAATCCTAAATTTGATCTGTGGAGAGTTGTCTGTATCTATGAAAAGGAAATTATATTATCACCAAGAAATCAATTTTATTCTTATCTAAAATAAAAATACACTTCTGAGCATGTTATCAGAAATATCTCCCGAAAATATTCTTATCACAGCTACTGTTATAAGATTTCAGATCTAAATGTTTATATGTTTTTGCATGTGTTTGGGCGTGAGCTCGCCTATCTACGTAATTATATATTATTATGTGTATATGCTAATATATTATTATTATTATTATAAGCGTTATTTTAGTGCTTGAATAGACGCACTGTTTTGCGTCTTGTTTTTTTAAGTATGAATTACATCTAGCGGCGTGCGCATTCGAGAGTAATAACAAATAATATCAAGTTAAATATAAATTCCATTAATTCCTTATAAATTACTTCCTTGCGTTTCGGATACGAAGATTTAAAAAAAAAAAGTAAGCAGATTTGGAACAGATATGGGCTTTCAAAAAAATGTGAACAAGATGATGTGTATTTTTTAAGTGAGGTAATTGAACATTGCCGGACTGTGACTCTCTTTTTGGTCGTGTGATTCAAACCATGCCGGATTTGACGGTGGTCTCCCCTACAAAGAGGGACATATGTTTGAAACTTACTAGCGAGCGTATTTTGTTCTTAAGTCCCTCGAATGAGTAATGCAGTACACGTTATAATATGAGTCATTCATTCACTTATTCAGTTGCTGTCGCCACTCCCCATTATTTTTATATTGTAATGGCGGTTCACGGTGGCATTCAAGGCAAATAATGCAATTTGCCGGTTCCTTTTGCACCGACGATATTTAGGTTACCCCGTTCTCCCCCCCCCCCCCCGGCAGAAGTTCCTTCGCCCACTGGCAAAGCCGTTGACATCTGACGATTGGGCGATGGTCGCTTGGCACAAGTGGGTTGTGGAGAGGCTTTCACCCTTAATGGTTAGTAGGAAAACCCTTTCGACTACCCTCACATAGTTTAGCTGGCAGGTCGAAACTGTTGACCAATGTGTGACCGTCGCAGTGGCCATGCGACTTCTTGGAGCCATGTGTGAAAGTTGGATGTAGGCCTTCAGACCAGTACAGTTCCGCATCCCAATTCATCTGAGTAAATCAGGGTCGATCGCTACGATGCAAAGATACTATCACTGACGATACACCTATAAACACACACACACACACACACACACACACATATATATATATATATATATATATATATATATATATATATATATATATATATATATATATATACAGAGACACAGGCACACACAGATATATTTTAAAAAAAGAAAGAAAGCGCAACAAACGTTTTTGGTTGGAATGTGGATTTTTTTTTAATTATATATATTATGCATCATATATTTTTTTTTTAAATTTCACATTACAACCAAAAACATTTGCGGTTTCTGTCTTTTTTAAAAAATATACACTTTTCTCTTGTTGGAACAACTATAACCTCTTCGATATATATATATATATATATATATATATATATATATATATATATATATATATATATATATATTTATATATATATATATTTATATATATATATAATATATTTATATATATATTTATATATATATATATAATATATTTATATATATATTTATATATATATTTATATATAATATATTTATATATATATTTATATATATATTTATATATATATATATATATATATATAATATATTTATATATATATATATATATATATATATATGTATATATATAATATATTTATATATATATATATATATATATATATATATATAATATATTTATATATATATTTATATATATATATATAATATATTTATATATATATATATATAATATATTTATATATATATTTATATATATATATATATATATATAATGGATATCGTAGTACACAGTAAACATAAAATAACGTAACGACTCGAAACGCTTTTCCTCAAATTTGAAAATACGCCCTCGTCCGTAAAAATGTTAAGCATAAGTTAAAAAAAAAGGATAAAAGATGATACTTTTCATTTTCGGCAAATGTTGTTAAAATGTTTGAATAATATAAATGATAGGGAAAAAAATCGGCTATACTGAACCAGATCAAAGATAAACAAATGTTACGACTCGAAATGCTTTACCTAGGATTTCAAAAAATTACGTCCTCTTTCATAGAAAAAAAGAAATATTATGCTTAAATATAAAAAGAGTGGAATTATACATGCCAATGTATAAGTAATTTAATAAATACAATATATTAAATGTTCTTAATAATATAATAATTCTTATTGATAATAGACATTCTTAATAAAATATACTTGCTAAATAACACTTCTTAATCTATTATAAATAAACTGCAAATTTCGTCTGTCTATCCGTGTGTCTAAAGCCGTTCTAACTTGGACCGCATTTGCTCTACATAGACATATTATATCTTTTTTTGCATTAAGGTGATTCCCGAATTGAAAACCTGCCCTTCGTCTGGTACTTGAACATTGGGATTTGTGCCCGGATGAACTGTTAAAATTCAAATTTTAAAATGACTGGACAAAATTAGGGATTTTAAAAGTTTTTATTCATATCGTGTTTCTCTAAAATTTTGTGAATTGAGGAAATCAATTTATTTCTTCAAAATGCCAAGGAATCAGATTTAAAATGCAAGGTTTCGTGATGCAAGGTTTTGAAGTTCCGCAGAGTTGGTGATTTGAAGAATTCAATTTTCAGCCTGAATTGGAATTTCTGCTTAAATCGGACTTTAGACACAAATCGGTCTTTTGGCCAGAATTGGACTTATAGCCCGATTCAGAATTAAAGTGATGATTTGAAGTTCCATGGAGTGAATTAAGGAATTCAAAGCTATTTCTTCAAAATTATTATTGCTGTTTTCTTAGCTGTAGCAGAGGTCACTTTAGTTTTGGACCGGAGTCTCAATTAGTGCTCCAAAAGAGCTAGCTTAAAGGTTCGCACGGAATGCGGCTTTTAAGCTAGTTTTTTTTTTTTAAACAATCTATGTATACTTCGACTTATCTTAACAAAAAAACAAATATGTATTTTAATAATAAATGCATAATAATAGAATAAAAATTATAATATAATAAACAAAGAAAAATATTAAATAGATAATTAAAAGGAACAAAATTTCCCCTTTAAAATATGTCATCGCTTTCTTTGGGCAATGAAATAAAAAACAGGTCCGCTTGTAGAAGACCGGGGTGTAAAGTGTGATGAGATCTCTCTGGGTTAAACTTTTCCCGCTGGCCGGTCCCGCTACATAGGAACGTTGGACTTTAATGAAGTCCAAAGAAGATGAAGAAAACAAACAAGACCGATATACATGTATGCAAACAAATATATATTAATAACAAACATTAATACACGAAAGCATGAAATGTTACAGAGTGTTTGTATGGAAAGTTATGTGTGTGTGTTGAGTGTCCGTACGAACGTGTATATTGTTTTTAACGTGTTCCCAGAATATGGGAAACGCTTTATGTGTGAGAGGTCACATATTGGAATAAGTAAAAAAAAGAGAAAGTTTTTTACCTCGCCTCACGCGAGAGGTTGCGGCCCGAGGCCTGCGTCGAGACAGCTGGCCGCACGTGTGCGTAAGCCGTAAAAAGAGAAAGAGAGAAGGGTTAGCCAGTATTTATAGTCAGGGGAGAGAGACCCCTGTTGAAGGATTAAGGAAACTGAGGAGGAGCTAACTGCGACACGCTCATTTCGACATGAGTGTTTAATATTTAATAATATGAATATATACGTAAAAATGCTGTTTTTTTGTGGTTTAATTATAGTATTTTCTGTACATATTCTAATTAGACAAATTGGTTGATTAGCTTAATATAATCCCGCCTATCCGGCAAACTGGTATCGACCATAATTTTGTCTTTCATTTGTTGAGTTGAGGTGAAAGCATCTTGTTTTATTCAGTGGTCGAACAGAAACCAGGAACATCATAATTTAATCATGTCTTTATAATCGAAGCAGTAGTAATAGAAAATGTTTTGAGAGAATTTTCTCTTACCTAAATTGGCGGTAGCCAGTACTTACCGTGGGAGAATACAATGCGAAGAATTACAAGCAACCTCCGGGTATTAGTTGGTTGGCATTTCTTTTACCCCACTTACTTTTTTTCTCTCTTTATCACAGTGCTGCTTCAGAAAGAAAACAGAGAGATACTGGTAAATATGTCTGTCAAAAACAAACATTTATTCACGAAATAGCCCTGTCAAGATTACAGACTTCTATACGGACATTTTTATATCTCTGGCTCCTGCTGAATTTACTCAAACATGGTAGGGTAGCCAGTTGCCTATAATAAACTAAGGTCTGGAATTTTAAAGATAACACGTCATGATGGCCAGAACATTTTTTTATTTTTATCTTTTTTTTATTTATTTTGCATAGCTAGATGTGTTGATGATTAGTTAGAAAGATAACCCAATAACAAGTTATCTTTAGTACGATGTGGTATCGGAATTTTCCCAGAAAGTACCTCCTGTTAGACTCCATAACTGATTCTACTCGTCCGTCGGAGTGGGTGGATTGTTCAACGACGGCCATTATGGGTCAGTTAATATATTTACCATATTTTTATGGCATTTTCATGGTGATTTGTCCGTGCTGACCGCTCGGCATTTTTCAACTGACGCTCGACCGGCTTTGACACGCTAGTTCTTCTATAAAACTTGTGTTCAAACAAAGAAATGTCTCGTAAAAATTTGATGCAGACGGTCTAGCTCGGATTTTTTCCCTATCAAAAATACAACCTGACATAATGAACCCAAGTAAATATAGTCCAGACTCCAGCTATACGTTAAATAAAATGGTAGACTGGACTCTGTATCCTTGAGTGGTAACCAGGCAACAGGAAAGCACATTACTTACAATTCCAAGGAAATCATGGTAGTTCGCAGATAATAAAGAAAAAGAGTCTGTGGAGAGTCATGATCGCCTAATCCCTGAAGAGACATGGTATTTAAAAAAGATATAGCACGAAGCCTATTTGCAGACTGACTCAGCAAGTTGGGTAGCAATGAGCGTTAACTGCACGCGCCTTTCCGTTAGGTGGTACTTCTGTGGCTTGTCCAGTCCGGGATGTTTTCGGTGCCATTTCGGATATGCATCTTTTTAATCTTATGGATCTCGAAGGCATGACCAGATACTGGATTTTATTAAGCCATTAAGGTCTACTGTAAAATGTGGCATTAATTTTGAAAATGGGGATAAATCAGATATTATAGGTTATATTGCGCCGGGTGAAAAGTTCGTAGTATTTTTTTAAACGAAATTCAAAGAAATATTTAAATATTTGTACAAAGATTTACTCAACTACATATGTGTCCTGGTATGTCGGCTTCAGTCACTTTCCCACCGCCGTAGTAACTTCCCGTGCTTTTTCTATAAATACTTTCATGGTAATTGTTCTGATGAACTTTCCTCCATGTTACTTAGATTTTATGAAGTTAAACGCAGTACTAGATTTGAGCAAAGTCTCATCATTTTACAATTGAAACAGTTAGATGTAACCGTAAGTTCTATGCTAACAGTTTCTTCTCGCGCAGTTATAGCTTGTAGAACTCTCTTTTGAGTTTTGTTTCCCTGTCAACTTTGATCTTAATCGTTATCTAGTGTCTTCTTTATTCTTATTCTTTTAATGTTCTCTCCACTTAATAGTATTTCTCATATTCTCGAACACGCAGTAACCTCTTGCGTCTTAGTGGCTTTATTGCCTTGTTTGAGGTGAAACGATAAAAAAATTATGCACCATTTTGTCCTACGACATTTCGCCATCATTACAGCTGCTTCATGATTCCATCCTTCTGGTTTAAGCGATTTTAAAGGCTTCTGGAGAATTTAAACTTGTAGGGAAGGAAATATTTGGTATTCCGAGGTCGTGTGAGGACGGAATTTGTAGTAGGATACTGTAGCTAAATTGTACCAATTTTTGCTGCTTCTACAAAGAGGTGTGAGGTGTGACATTGTCCTGATAGAAAACGACGCCCTTCTAATCGGCCAATTCTGGAAGCTGTTTATCGATTACTGCCTTTAATCGGTCCAGTTGGGAAAAGTACTTGTCAGAATTCAACAAAACAAGCTCGTAATGCATAATGTCCTTCCAATATCCCCAGATGCACAGAATCACCTTTTTTCGGATGCAGATATTAGAATGGTAGCTAATTTCGATTTTCCCAGAACCTTTTTCCTCTACATTATCATAAGTAATCCATTTTCATCGCACGCTATCGCTTTTTCAAAAACTGCTATGTGAGAAGCTAGTTCAGGGTTTCCTAGGCTGAAATTAATGGTCACTGTGGAAGGTTCGTCCTTTGGAATCCATTGCTACGTGTTCATGACCAAAGTTGTAGGCTATCGACTTTGGTTTCACTTGGAGAGGTATGGGCCCTGTCAGGTTTACTTGCCCGGCACATGAATGAATACCTCTCCAGATATGGGGAAGGAAGTTGTCACGTGCTCAGCTGCCCAGCAACTCTATGACCACACCCATTCATGGGACGGATGATGATGGTATAATTATCATCATCGTCCTCAGCTTCTCCAGGAGAACATAATTGATAAACTGAGAAAATTTTGACACATGGACACTTACATGGGACGTCTAAGGAGAAATGAATTTATTTAACATCGATTTTCCAGTCTAAGTTGCAAACGATTTCATGACAACACTAGAAACGACAATAAAAATAATTCAGGCGAAGTAGATGTGGTTGTACCGACGAATGCTCAGCATACAGCATGGAAAGTTGGTTCACTGTATCGTGTCAGAAAAATAGGTTTCTTGTATAAAGTCCGTGTTTTCTGAATATAAGCGGGGCTTGTATCCAGTTGATTTCATGCAGTTTTCCATTTCAAGGAGGATGCCATTACCTTAATTTCCAGACCCGTTGTATAAACCGAACTTGCCAGTTTTCATCTTACTTCTCAATGGCTACGCAGACACAGAACGAAAGGTTTATATCTGTGGAATCTTCCACGACAGCCAGTTAACACTCGCTGGGAAATGCACTCATCTTCTTGTGATTTTTACCACCATCATACTTACAAAATATACAACGAGCATTCAGTGGTCAATCACCTTCAATCTAACTCGCTAATTAGTCAGTTTCGACCAATCAAATCACCTACACGCGACAGGTCTGTTTTCGCGCCAACTAAGTCTGAGCCTATCACGTGGTACAAGAGATTACAAAAACCAAACACGAGTAGTTCCCTGTCTCTCTTTTTCACTCTCTCGTTCCTCTCTTTTTACTCACTCGTGCGTCTCACCTCTGCTGCCAAAATGTGACCCTTAAAGAACTCCCGTCTTGACTAATGCAGTCAGACGTAAAATAACTTTACAACATTTCACGCAAGTCTAATCTCTGAACTCTTACCAATTTGTCCAATAGACAATCTCTAACATACAACTTACTCATTCCTCTAAACTGCAGTTTAATAATTAATCTAATCTTATGAGCTCAAGTAAAATATTTCCTAATCAAAGAGACACAACTCTGTCAAACCTTTCGGTTTATATGCATGTATATCAAATACTTAATAAATTCAATTGTTATGTTTCGAATCATTATTTTTGTCTTAAATTAATTGTTGTGGATGGAAGATCATTGAACACGCACAATTTTAAGCCTCCTGATCATTCAAAACTTCGGATATCTTTTAATATCTTTGTAGCGGACCGTTGGGGTGAAGATGTGAAGAGATATCAGAAGGTTAAAATTTCCTGCTAGCCGGTCCAGCTACATGGGAATGTTGGACTTTAATTAAGTCCAAAGAAGACAAAGAAAACAAACAAGACCGATATATATGGGTAAACAAATATATATTAGTAACAAAACAAGTTAAACAAAGACATGGACTGTTACATAGAGTTTGTATGGAGAAATTATGTGTGTGTTGTAAGTGTTCGTACGTACGTGTATTGTTCTTAGCGCGTTCCCAGAATTTGGGAAACGATGTATCTGTGAGAAGTCACATATTGGTGTAAGTGGAAAAAGAGAGATTTTACCTCGCCTCCGCGCGAGGTAGCGGCCCAAGGCCTAAGTCGAAAAAGAGAGCGAAAGAGAAGTGTCAGCCAGTATTTATAGCCAGGGGAGAGATACCCCTGTTGAAGGATTAAAGAACCGAGGAGGAGCTAACTGCGACAGTTACATAGTGCTTGTGTGGGAGAAATAATGTGTGTGTGTTGTGAGTGTTCGTACGTACGTGTATTGTTCTTAGCGCGTCCCCAGAATTTGGGAGACGCTGTATCTGTGAGAGGTCACATATTGGCCCAAGTGGAAAAAGAGAGATTTTACCTCACCTCCACGCGAAGTGGCGGCCCAAGGCCTAAGTTGAAAAGAGAGAGAGAGACGAAGGGTCAGCCAGTATTTATAGCCAGGGGAGAGAGAGAGACCCCTGTTGAAGGATTAAGGAACTGAGGAGGAGCTAACTCCGACATCTTCACTCAATCCCAACATACCCTCTGCAACATGACCTAATTAACGAAAAGGAAAATGTCTTTATCATTATATCCTGTTTTAAACCGTAGTCAGTAGGTCTGGCCTAAGAAATCGTTGAGTAGTGTTTTTAAGCCATTAATGGCACCTTTGGTTAGATTAGGTTATTTTGGCGTTGCCACTATCTATGAGATTCTACAGTGTTAGATGGCATCATTGACAGGGAAAAATCACTGACCTGATGGTATTCATTCACCCCCGTCAACCATCCTAACATGCCACTGACGAAATAGTTTTGCTAATATATCTATCGATAGAACAGAACGTAGAAAAAAAGGTAAACTCTTTCTTTTTCGAAAGGGCATTAGTTCGAAGTAAATGCATATAACTTCGGCGAGGATTTAACTCCCTTCGGTCGACAGCCATTACGTCGCCTCGTACATCCGAGATCCGAGATTCCAATTGCAAAATAAAACAATTCAATAAAGTTTCATTTTGGAATACGGAACAGAAATGATCAATGTGATTAATCAATAATTAATTGCACGCGCTTCGTCATAACTGACCAAAATTTCTGAATAGCAGACGAAATGTCGTCCCAGTTTTAGACGAATATCTGCCTCGCGTGTATTTTTAACCGAATCTTTGTTTCTGTTCAAAAAAGTTTTTTTTTGTTTCACTTTTTTCTCCATCATTCAGAATGCGATATTTTTTTTAAAAATCTGTACAAATCACAAATGGCGTAGTGTTTTTGACTGCTTGATTTTTTTTTCATAATTATTAAATTTTAATTAATTCCTTTTGTAGATTTGCTTAGTAGAAAATTTATTTCAGATTTCTGTCTTCTCCCCAAAGCCGAATTTCCAATCAAGTGTATTCTTCTGCCAAGGCCAATAAGGACGTGGGAGATCATAACTCTCCACAACTTTCTATATTCTGTTATATTTAGAAACTTTTACATTATTTAGCATCTGCCATAATTTGACTCTATTTCCAATGAGTCTTGCTTTGGCTATGATGGCTTCCCACGGCTTAATGGTAAAGCACACTTGACTTGAAAAAGGTTCCCCACATTAGAAAATAAGTACAAGTTTGATTCCTCTCGAAAGGGAGATTTTCTGTAGTAGACATTTTTATCACTGCGCCGGTAGACATTAATTTATCAGTTTAAAAATGTTCTGTTTTGCAGATCTCTCTTCGTAGTAGTAGTCATAGTACAGTTCCCCTTGTGCTGAATAGCAAACGGGTTTGCTAAGCATGCCCCCCACCATGTTCACTATTTATATTAGTCTATCTAATTTGCATACGATACTACAAAAAAGAAAACAAAAAACAGGATTTTGTAAACTTTTGTTCATCACTGTCACTTTTCTGATATTTTAAAATTACACTGGTAAATGAAGCATTTCACTGGGTTTAGTATATGTCTATAATGTAAATATATAGAGGTAGAAAGAAACAAATGTGCATATAAAATATTGCGACTTATCCAAATCAGAATGCAAAGGGTTAAATCCTTTTAAAATTATAGTGTTCCTCCCTAATCCCCCTGGACACTTATTGCTCCCTTGAGAGATCATAGAGCCATCCAACGGGTGTTACCATACATGTTGAGAACTGCTGCTATAAAATCCCCAGATTTAGAGAGGCGTGTTGGGTTTTATACATTACAAATCCTTTGGTGATGGCACGGAGACCTAAAGTCTAATACAAGTTAATATGTTTCAGCACACATATACAGAGAAAGAAAAATGTATTTAAACTTGGCATAAATTATCTGCAATATTACACACACACACACACACACACACAACACACACACACACACACACACACACACATATATATATAAATATATATATATATATATATATATATATATATATATATATATAAGGTAACCAAAAAAGTTCTGTCCGTTTTTAAAGGAAAAAAAGAAAACGCTTCACAGTATGTATAAATTATATTTAGTCTTCGAAGTAATCGCCATCGGCATCCAGCACCTTCTGCCAACGTGTCTCCAGCTGTTCAATGCCCTTCCGGTAGAACTCGGGGGGGGGGGTGACGCAAAGAAGTCCGTGGGGGCTTTGCGCAAGTCTGCTTCATTGATGAAGGATTTCCCATAAAGATGATTATCTAGGGAGTGGAAGAGGTGGTAATCGGATGGCGCAAGGTCAGGTGAATAAGGTGCATGGCACAAAGTCTCCCACTCAAGTTGCTGTATGGTATCCCTGGCCACTCGCTCGACATGCAGCCTGGCGTTGTCATGGAGCAACAGCACACCCTTGCGATTCACCAGTGCTAGCTCCTTCTGGCGCAATGCCTGTTGTACACGTTTCAATTGTTGCGAGTATAGGTCTCCAGTGACCGTTTGGCCCGTTGGTAGCAGTTCATAATGAACCACTTGACGACCTGTCCACACAAAGCATAATCTTGCGTGGGTGCATAGGCGGTCTTGCGGTGTGAGGAGACAACCAATGAGGAGACAACCTGAGGAGACAACCAATCCTGAGGAGACAACCAATGTCTCGAACGCTTGGGAGTTTCGTACAGAAGTCACTTTTCATCACTGGTAAGCACTCGATTGAATAAGGATGCGGTACGGTGGCGAGAAAGCAGCGATACACAGGTTGCCACTCGTTGTCCCTTGTGGACCTCCAACAGCGTTTGCGGAACCCACTTGCTCAGTTTGTACGTCTTACCTAGGCGGTGCAGGTGAAGTCTAACTATTTCATCGGAAACGTTGAACTGTCTTGCAAGTTCACCACACGTTAGACTACTGTCCTCTTCAATGGCCGCCTTCAGGACTCCGTCATTCAAGACCTGTGGTCGTCCACTGCGAGGCACATCATGGAGAGACAAATCTCCCGACTTGAATTTTTTAAACAAACGCCTTGCAGTACGTTCATCCACAGCACTATCCCCCCAAACGCTTAACATGCCGCGACTTGATGCAGCTGCTGATAAGCCCACTTTGGAGTCGTAAAGCAAACAGCCCCGAACGAGATCTCTAGACAATTCCATCCTTCTCACAGCTGCACGGCTTATAACTGATAATATTTAACAGCCCCCCACAAGGGTGTATGTGGCACAAGGCCGGTTTATATTGTTTACTCCGAGCCCGTAGCCTCGGCCAAAAATATACCCTGTGAACACGTAAATACGGGCTCAGAGCCTGTCTACCTCCCCGGACGAAACTTTGCCCTGCGGCAAAACCTCGTCCGAGTTCCTCTCCGCCGAGGCGGAGAGTTTGACAGCAATGAACAGTCTGATCGACTGATGGCCGGGCACGGTGCGCGTGTTTTTTATAACGTCTGATGTTCCTACTTCCAGCTGCCCGAATTTGAAAAGAATTGTTACACGCATTTCGTATATATTTCAACTTCATTCAATGACTAATCAAAAAACGGACAGAACATTTTTGGTTACCTTGTATATATATATATATATATATATAAGTCAGTTTTATTATAATGAAATCCTGAAGACAAGTACTTTTTCTGCTATTTAAACAATGAACTTGTTGAGAGAAAGTGTTTATCTACTTCCCTACAATGGTAAGATTGACATGAAGCCACAGTTAAAATGGCATTCCAAACATATCCACATGGGTGGTATGAAAAAGTATCCAGTTCCATTGGTACTTCATCTCTTGGGATGCCTCAAATATCTGCAATCATGGAGTTGAAGCCTGAAGGTACAGCCCACCGAAATTGCGCTTTAGTTAATTTCTCCAACATGAAGGGACCAAGAAGCAATGTTATTTACAAAGTTTAGCTTTGTTTGGCACAAGTATAGGGTACCCTGTGAGGATAAATTCACTACTATACAGCAATAATCAGCCAGACTAGCTCGATAAGTGTAATCTCATAGATATCATGCAGAAATGTCGAACCTATCTATATGCAACTGTTTTCTCGAATCAACAATTAAAAATGGCTTTAAGTGAATAAAGACTCTAAGACTTGAAGAAGACAATCATTCATCAGATCTAAAAGACTGGCACTGCAGAATCACTTACAAAGAACATTACCAAATAATCGCCATTGCTTGAAGACTTCCAACAGCAGCAACAATTAAAATGGAGAGCAAATGTAACTCAAAGAGAAAATAATGACATAATCAAGATGTTGACCATCCACATTACTTCAAACAAAAAATTAGCAAAGAAACTCCCATCAATACGGAAAAGGGCAATAACAAGTACTGGACTGAAGAAACCCATTTTTCTGAAAAACAGTTTTAATAAAGAGCTTTTATTACTTTCAATCAACAGTAACAACAAATACCGGGTCAACGAATGCTAAATGTTTCCTTTTAGGGACACAGCTAATATTATTAAAATGATGTTGGTGATCACATCTTTCTATTTTCCTTAAACCTTCCTCGTTACTCACATGCTCAATCAATGATATTCTCAGTATCCTTCTGTGGAAGCACATTTCTATTGCTTCATATCTTGCAAGATATTATCCAATATTCACTGCTATATAGAAGGAATGATATTACATAACAATATAGCACACTATTAATTATTTCTAACGAAATTTTCTTCTCTTCTAATACTATGCCAATGTCTGATATCCCATTTTCTGTCATCTGTTAAAACACTTTTAAGTACTCATACTTGCTTGATTTTGACATCTCCAATTTGTAGTTTTGGCACAAGGTCACAATTATAAGACAAACATTGAGAACCAAACTCACTACTAATGGCTAACTAGTCCTGCTTGCTTACTAATATTCCATAACTAATATTCCCTTGCTTGTTGAGAGAAGGTTTAAAACACATGCACATTGCTATTCACATTGCATGATACTGTTCAGAACTAAAGGGAGACAATAGATGATGATGCTATGAACTGATACAAGTCAGATATTCTCTCTATTTTGATTTGCTTCATTTGGCTAAAAGCCACAAGCAACTTCCAGTACACAACATGGATGTTTTTGAAAGTATTCTCTTTTTCTGCAAGATTTCTTGTGGCGTTATTTTTGTTATCTGTCTCCAATTTCTTTCTAAGATATATGAGAAAAATATAACAAACAAAAATGTGTATGAAAGATTTTATTTTGACTCGGTACACTACCAGATTACATCAGTATACAGGAAAGATGTTGTGGCTGAGCCGCTAATATATTGCATTGGTTCTTCTTGAGTCTCAAGTTCACTCCAAACATCAAGTGACATATACATATATATATATATATATATATATATATATATATATATATATATATATATATATATATATATATATATATATCTGATGAAGACAGGGTATCACACGTGCTAACACATATTGTATGTTAAAATATATATATATATATATATATATATTAAAATAATAAGAAAGAACAGTAAGATTTATAATCCAGTGTTCTTAGGAATTACTTTTATTTAAAAAAAAAACAGTGTTCGATACAAGCAGTAGAGCAAAATATTACAAATATATATACATAATATATATATATATATATATATATATATATATATATATATATATATATATATATGTATGTATGTATGTATATAAAAGTGAACATTGAAGTCAACACACAGCAGCTATTGTCTTTTTCATGATTATACACAATTGTCATGGCTTGCTGATTACATATAAACATGAAACAGACTATTGCTGCTGGGTGTTGACTTCAGTGTCCACTTTTATATTTACATATGATGTATCCCTCATATTGAGCATTTTAACCCATAAATATAACATGCCGTTAAAATATATTTTATCCTTTTATCATGATATATATATATATATATATATATATATATATATATATATATATATACATATACAGGGTGGCAATAAAGTCACTATACAGTTACTTACAATACAATTAAGACAAAGCAATTCTTAATTCTAGTCAATAACAATAAAATGATATGGTAAAGAATAGTAAATTAACTACCAATACTGCTTGAACTGCAAACCACCTGCTTCAATGCTTTGTTTTTATTATAAGTAACTGTATAGTGACTTTATTGTCAGGTAAGTTCCACACAAACATCTTCTTTCTAAAAACTACCACATTGGAGAACAGACTCTCACATGATTGCTTTCCTGAACACTTCAATCCTGATCTCTTTAAGTCAAGGGTCAATCATCATTTTTCCACCTTATTCTCATAATCTTCATTTCCTATCATTTCCTTGTCCTGGGTATGATGATAAACTACAACCGCGTCCTGGGTAAGATGATAAGCTATGCCTAACAGCAAGGCCACTGACCAGGAGGTTTTGAGGAGCATGGAACCACCTCTTAATTGATGATGTTAGGGTGTCAGATATGGGCAAATAGTTAGCCCACAACTTGAGGTCAAAACACTATGAAAGTGTAAAAATAGGTTTTAATACCAGAAATACTTTGTAAAAAATTATTACCAGCAATAGATTTCTGAAAAAAATATGACCAGCAATAAAAATTTTGTCGGCATTAAATAACCCATTGAGGTTGATATACCGTAAACCAAACCAAACCAAACCAGACCTACCATTTCCTCTCCCATTAATATCAAAAACGTCATTCAGCTTTTTTATAGTAAACTCTAGCATGAGTGGCTCTCAAGGCTTGTATTTGATGAAATTTAGTATTTTAAAAATGTTAGTCAGAAACTACCTCCTAACTTTTGATCTTGCTTTCAGGTGATGAACCTAAAGGTTAAGCCGTGACCATTCACCCTCCCATTAAACATATTACTCAAGACTTTCAGTCATTCATATAACATCGCATCCACTGAATTTAGCTAAAACAGTCACTGATCTAGCATTGCTGACACTGAATTTGTTGTAAACCATTGGCCAAACAAACAATTTCAGTCACAGTTGAACCCCCCACCTCTGTTGAATTTATAACAAGAACCATTAACCATAACTTTCAACATCTAGTCTCTGAATTTGCCCAAACTTTCCAGTGAAGGGTCTAGCTTCACATTCAATGGATTTGTAGTTAAATCTATTGAAAGTAATAATAACTAGAATGGTACAAAGAAAGCCAAACTGGAAAAAATTCTTTACCATGATTAGCTGTGATTTATATCAAACTCATCATTACCAGGATGATAAAGGGAGCTTTTCCCTTGTTTGTGTACAAAGTTTAGTAAATATTTATCACTGATAACAGAATAGCATTAAATATTTTATTATATGGTAAATAGAACAGATTTCTTTCATTGTACATTACTGGACATGATGTAAAATAGAATTTCTTTGATTGTAGTGTAGGGAAGAGAAGGGCACATGACAGCTGGTGAATGATGTTAGTACAAAGAGTGATGAAACCCACTTGCTATGTAATCAACAATGAAAACAGAGATCAGAAGCACACAGCAGTAAAGCAAACAGAGGAACCCACATGGTCTTAACAGAAATGACAGCACAACCAGCCTGTCTGGTTTCTCTTCAAGATGTATTACACATAAGACATTTTCACTTTTCACCATTTTCACACTGCTTGTTATATTCGTATGTTATAATTAATTTGTGTGGTACAAATAGTGACAGGTATATATATATGCGGAGCCTCAGTTCACGAATTTAATTCATTCCTGAAGGCCATTCGTAACACAAAATGTTTGTAAACTGAAACCATTTTACCAACAGGAATCTATGTAGAGAAAAAATCACAGTAAAATAAAATTGGAAAAGAAAAGCATGCCATGATAAATGAATGTATACAACATGGCAGTCAACTCAGAAATTATTCCATTCACGTTAACTTGTTTCGGCAATATTGTTCGAGAACCAAAATTTTGTTCGATAATCAAGGCATTTTCATCTTGAATATTCTTTTCGAAAACTGATTTGTTCAACATGTGAGACATTGAAGAACCAAGGTTGCACTGTGTGTGCGTATATATATATATATATATATATATATATATATATATATATTGGGTGTAACAGCATTGTCCAATTGTTAGATTAAGCTTTCCACCATTGTAATTTAAAAATTGTTAAAGATATCTTACTGGAATTCTCTGAGGTTTTTATAACACTATTGGACTGACTCTACTTTGAGCAAGAAGAATGTATAATTACTCTCCAAGCTTCACTAAAGAAGCGTGATGAAATTGATCATAAATGAAAATGACATTTTCATCATTAATTAATCATAGCTAAGAATCAGAAGCTAATGAAGGATTTAAATTAAGTTTAAATATATATATATATATATATATATATATATTATTCTAGAATCATTTTCCAACTTATTGGATGATCTTCACCCTCTAACCGTCTCACCTTCTGTCCTGGAGTAACATGTTGTCTCACAGGTTTCACGTACAATTTCATTTTCAAGTCTTTTTTAACTGCTCTTTGGACTGCCAATGCTGAAAATTCTCTCTCACCTGCCAAACACATTATGGATCTTTTCTAATTGATCTCTTTAGATCTAAGTTGAAATGATAATCCCTCGTCCTGTTGTGAACTCCTAATCCAGTTTTCCCCTCTACCATTCACTCTTTTTTAAACTTATTCACCATTCTCTTGATGGTTCTTGAAAGGACCTTAAAGATGGAAGCCAGAGTATGAATGTTAGTACCATTACTGAAGGTCTGAATGATCTTTTTCCTCTCACCATTGCTTAGTTGGGAAGACAATGGGGCTGACACCAAATGATTTGAATCTGTTCACTTTCTAGCAGAATAACTCAAAGGGTTTTTCAGAGATCCTGATGATCGGGATGGCTAAAAGCCTTATCTGAAAACCTGGAAAAAAGAAACTCAATTAGTTTAGTGGTTTTCAGATATTAAACATTTTGTGGGATGGAAAATTATGCTGTAAAATGATCTGCACAATTTTGCTGTTACACCCGGTATATATATATACAGGGTGTGATGGATGAATTTTTGTCTAAATTACGCAAAAATGAAAATAACACTGACATTTCATTTTAAATATATTTACTGTCACACACTGTATTTGCGTATAATTTTTTGAGAAACAATGCAAGTTTTTGTCATTCCTTTTTTTCGCCTATTCTGTTCCAATCCATGGTATTAAGGTGTTAGTATAAGACAGATGTACTAATGTCTATAATGGAGAAATAAAAACTGGATATATTCTTTCCCTCCTAGAATATTGGATATGTTGAAAAAAATATACATTTAAATGTTGTTTTTTTTTTGCATCATATCCAGCAGGTTG
Organism: Acanthosepion esculentum; assembly: GCA_964036315.1. NCBI lineage: Eukaryota > Metazoa > Mollusca > Cephalopoda > Sepiida > Sepiidae > Acanthosepion > Acanthosepion esculentum. The sequence goes on along the minus strand of OZ038489.1, from coordinate 79,991,712 downwards.
TCACCAAAAATTATGAATAAGATATTTTTAAAATATTTCCTTAAAAACTGTTGTGTATTCAAGCGAGTCCTGCATTAAAGAAAACCTGTCACAAAGTAAGTAGGCAGTAAAATCAAGTTGTCAGAGAAGAACTAATAAAATTATTCCTGAAAAATATTTCCCCTTTGTTGTGTTAGCAAATGATTGAGGAAGATTGACAAAGATAGTTGCTTGTGGTTATTGCAGAAGGTATTTTCTTGGAAGTTTAGGTCACATGGGTGGAAGGATTGTGGTGTTGGGAAGAGTCTTTTTAACATGAAAGAGTCTTGCGAATCGCTTAAATTCATTCTGCTGTGATAATGGCAGCAGACTTGTAATTTATACCTAATTTATGTACATTTTACTATTTACACCCTATATATATATATATATATATATGTGTGTGTGTCGGGGGGTGCAAATTAATTAAAAAACAAAATGAATAATTATTATTTACTTTTTTAAATATTTCTCCAATTAAACATGACCTAATGCACATGCTAGTATTTCATATCTCCGTTTCACAAAATCGTTTCTTGCAGATTGACTACAGATTCTCAACTGGATTTAAATCAGAAGAGTTTCCGGGCCAGTCTATAGTACTTTGATTTGGTCACTGATAAGGCTTGCTAGTGTATTCATGCAGTGTTACAATTTTCATATGTTTCGTTCATTGCAGACAATGGCTGTAGAACAACTAATCAACAGTCAAGACAATAGTTCCTGGGCATGTTAAAAATCTGATGCAATCACAGATGACGCAATAGTTTTCAAAGCAAAACAAATTTAAGCATACAACCCACAAATAGATTCATATTACTACACCCCACTGCAAATGACTTAATCTAAGGAAAAAATAGAAATTGATTAAACCCTGTTACTCCAGTGGTCCTAAAACTGACCATATGTTGAAAGAAAGCAAACTAAAGTGGTTGTTTCAATTAATTTGCACAAGGGTGTGTGTGTGTGTGTGTGTGTGTGTGTGTATATATATATATATATATATATATGTCATTTGCAGACAGTACTGTTTCGCTGTATCACAGCTCCTCAGTTCGACTAGACCACCGAATGCCTCAAGCCCCGATCGAAACCTAACCGATTTGGTGTCAGTCTCTATATATATATATGTGTGTGTGTGTGTGTGTGTGTGTGCAAATTAATTAAAAAACAAAATGAATAATTATTATTTACTTTTTAAAATATTTTTCCAATGAAACATGACCTAATGCACATGTTAGTATTTCGTATCTGCGTTCCACAAAATCTTTCCTTGCAGATTGACTACAGATTCTCAATCGGATTCAAATCAGCAGAGTTTCCAAGCCAGTCTATAGTACTTTGATTTGCTCACTAGTAAGGCTTGCCATTGTGTTTGTGCAGTGTTACAATTTTTGTACGCCTCCTTGGAGTAACGTCTATCGCAGACAATGGCCGTAGGACAATTAATCAACAGTCAAGGCAGTAATGTCTAGGCATGATAAAAAAACTGATGCAATCACGGATGACACAATATTTTTCAAGGCCAAACAAATTTCATTGTACACCCTGAAAATATATTCATATTACTGCACACCATTGCAAATGACCTAATCTAAGGAAAAAATAGAAATCGATTTCAACCTGTCACGCCAGTGGGTGTAAAACTAACCACATGGGAAAAAGGTCAGAAAGAAAGGAGACTAAAGCAGTTGTTTCAATTAATTTCTACAAGGGCATGTAGGGAGGCATGGTGTAATAATGGATATTGGCTCAGATTAAGGAAACAGATAGCCAGATTCATTACATTCACTTACATGCTGATACTCTTGTGAAAGGTATGAATCTATCTCTTCTCCCCATAGCTATGGGTAAATAATATGACAGACTGGGACCTATAGCCTTGGGTTTTTTTAACAGTCTTGGAGAAGGACAACTTTGAATTAAAAACCTGCAGGGTGTCGTTTGGAGAATTTGTGGCATACTGTGCACTAGTTCTCTGTATTTAGCTCTTCCAAAAATCGTTGATGATTCTGCAAAAACTATAATCGAATAATATGTGTGGGTCGTTTGGCTGTTGGTTCTTCACCATAATGTATCAAAGATGAAAGCAAAGTCCACATATATATATATATATATATATATATATATATATATATATAAATATAAAAGTGAACATTGGATTCAACAGTCAGAGGTGACAGGCTGTTTCATGCTAGACGCAATTGTCTAGCCTGACGATTTGTTTCTAGCATGAAACAGCCTGTCAACTCTGACTGTTGACTTCAATGTTCACTTTTATATTTATATTTACATACGCTCTATCTCTGATATTGAGCATTTTATCCCATAAATATATTTCACCTTAAAACTATATTTCTTCATATATATATATAGATATATATATATGAAAATAGTGGCTCCTACTGCTATTAAGCATTACTCTTCAAGTATGAATTGAGTTCTCTGGGCCACTGGTATATTTCGTATAGAAGAAAAACATTAAAATACCCGTGAGACAATGGCCTAGAGGTAAGATATCTGACTGATGTCAAATCAGTTGGGTTTCGATCCCGGCTTGAAGTAATCGAATGTCTAGCGACACTGAGGATCTGTGAAACAGCAAAACAGTCTGTCTCTAGATGACAATATATGTGTATATATATATATATATATATATATATATATATATGTGTGTGTGTGTGTGTGTGTCTATGTGTCAGATTGCTGAGAGTACAATGGTGCTTGAAAGTTTGCGACCCCGCCCCAAGACATGGTCATTGTGGAAATATTTAAAATAAGCCTATTAATGAATTATCCATTTAAAATAAGTCTATTCAATGAGAATTCCATGGACAAAGCGAGTAAGTAAAAAGGAAGAGAATGGCAACAGAAAGAATACTTCTATTCACTCCAGCAAAAGACAGCTGACATTCCTTGAAGCCACAATGAAAAAGGAGGGTTTGGAAAACTTAACACTCATGGGGCATATTAAGAGCAAAAGAAATAAATGAAAGCAGCAAGCCACTTACCAGATGAGCTTTTGTGAATGGATGGAGGAACTGGGGACAGAAATCTTAGCAAAGGAAGAACAACTGCTAAGGGCCGCAAAAGATAGGAAGGTTTGAACAGCCATGATCGTCTATATCCAGAAGTATGTGGCACATAGAAGAAGGTATATTAAATATGGGCCTGTAAATTTGATTATTTTTTTCTTCTTCATTTTGTCTTTTCAGAAGTTTGTAAAGAATAAATTCTTTCTCAGAATGTGTTTTCTCCCTTTTTATAACATTTAAGATTTTTTTCTAGTTTCTGTGTTCTCCTTTTATTTGTACAGCAAGCCATTGTGATATCTGAATTCTTGTGAATAGAAGCTTGGAGTGTCCGCTTTATTGGACAGATTCGCATCATATTCCTAATATTTTTTGTCTATATTTTTGGTTAGTTGTTGTTTTGTTTTATGGCATATAAACCTCAATGGGTCATTTAATGCCAACAAAACTTTTGAAATAGATTCATAGTGATAGTTCGGTAAAAAAGGTGTGTATGTATACATATATATTTGAACCATTTTTCAATTACACATATTTTTTTAGTACAATCCAAGTTCTCTTAGGAAATTTACAATCTTGGATGGTTTTATTTTCGTAAAACATTTTTAAATTTCTTACATGGTAGATAATAATTTTTCCTTCAAAAATTATTGTTGGTAATAATTTTTTTTTTATTACAAAGTATTTTTGGTATTAAAAACTTATTTTTACACAAGTTTGGGTGTTAACTATTTGCCCATAGCTGGGACCCTAACAGGTGCTAACACCCCAGGTCAGAGTGGACCTGGGAACACCAGCAATTAAGAGGTGGTTCCATGCTCCTCAAAAATTCCTGATCAGAGGCCATGCTGTTGGACGTAGTTTATTGTCTTACCCTGCACGTAGATGTAGTTTATCATCATACCCAGGACGGTCTATATTTTTGAATGACTGAAGATAATTATGTAGAGAGAGGTGCATTCTAATTTATTCTACAGTCAATTTTTTTTCTTTTTATCCCTTCAATGAGGTAGATAGATTTCCTTCACTTTTTCCAATAATTTCAAAATAAATGCATCAATAATTATATAAATTCATAAGATTAGGATTAAGGATTAAGGTTAAAGGTTAGGTAAGATTAGGATTAGAACTAAGGTTTAACTGAATATATGGTAATTATGTAGTATATGATAATTATTTAAGCAAAAATTCATCTTTTCAAAACTAGAAATCACTAAATTGTGCTTCTACAGATGGATGCTAAAAATTTCATAGACAGATCTAATCAACAAATAAGGAGAATCAATTGACTGATTTTTTTAATTTTATGGCTTATCAAACCTAGGTGGATTATTTTAATGCCAAAATATATTTTGGTTTGCAAAAATAATTATTTTTGTGAGTAAACATTGCATTAACATTTTTTCAGATATTAGATCTAGTATTTAACCCATAGCTGAGGGGAGGAGAGGGATTCATACATTTCCTAAGACTATTTGCTCATAAGTGAATGTAACAAACCCAACAGGAATTCAAACTCTGTTCACTAATTTCTCAATTCTCAAAAGAAAATAGGAATTAAAATATAATATTAGAGAGAGTCAGTGATAAAATAGAATAATAATAATGATAATAACACGCACACACACACACACACGCACACACACATATATATATATGTATATATATATATATACATATATATATATATATATATATATATATATATATATATATATATATATATATATATACATACAGGGGTTGGACAAAATAATTGAAACACTTATTAAATTCAAAGAAAATTTATTTAATATGGAGTTGGTCCTCCTTTAGCCTCACATACAACTTTAATACATCTAGGAATGGAATCATACAGCTTCCTGACTTCATCCAGAGGAATTTTCAGCCATTCTTCCATTAAAACCTGCTCCAGCTCTTTAAGACACGACGGTGAAAGATAGCAGCTCCTAACGTGTCGCTCCAAAATGCACCACAAATGTTCAATAATATTGATTTCTGGAGATTGGGCAGGCCGCTCCATATCTTCTAGCTCACTTTCATGCTCTTCATACCAATTCTCGAGCAGCATGTATTGGAAGATTATCATCTTGGAAGATGCAGTCACCATCAGGGAATAATGTCTGGGCCATGATCTCCTAAAATGTTCAGGTAATCTTTACTGTTGATTCTGCCATGCAGGGCAACTATTGAACTGAGACCTTTACCATGATATAGTGGCCCAAACTATCCCTAATACACCTCCATGCTTCCATAATGTTGGAAGAAGGCAGTCGGGGTTGTAAGCTTCTTTGGGCTGCCTCCACACATAAACTCACCCTGAAGTTGGGAAAAGAGAAAAACTGGACTCGTCTGAGAATATGACTTGCTTCCGTTGGTCTGCAGACCAGGCATTGTGATCGCTGCACCACTTCAACCACTTCTGAATGTTGCGAGTGGAGAGAAGAGGTTTCCTCACAGCGGCTCTTCCATGATATTCTGCCTTATGGAGTTCATGACGAACAGTTTTAGTAGAAACTGGACTATTCAGATGATTATTCAACTCAGCAGTCACTTTGGCCGCAGTAGTCCGATGATTTTTGGCCACATTGCATTTCAATGCACGTTGGTCCCTGTCAGTAATTTTGCAAGTCCGGCCCAAATTGCTACGGTTGCTAGAGGTTTTGCCCAGTTTCTCTAATTGAATCATAGTTCTTGATATGGTAGCTCTTGAAAAACCAAACAGTTCTGCAACCTTAGTGATCGAGGCTTTTGCCATGTGAGCTCCAACAATTTGCCCTTTTTCGAACTCGGAGAGGTCACACATTTAGCTTAAATTTTGCTAAATTCTAAAAATAAATAAGACAAAGTCAGTAAATTAGATAAATCAATGTATTTACAATAGATATAACCTGCAATTATGAAGTTTTATTTAAAGTTCTTAATATAATAGGTCTTTGAAATATAGGAGTTAAATTTGCACCTATTCCAAATATTTTATCCAATCCATATATATATATATATATATATATATATATATATATATATACAGAAACAATTTAAACAAAGAATTAAATACCAATGTTAATGTGATTAATGGTGAAATTACTTTGCTAACAAGACTTAATGAAATATTAATTTACTATCAATTCCTTGAATAATAAAATCCTTATAGTTTCTTCAACTGAACTTTTCACTGCCTGAGAAAATCATTTATTGGTGGAAATTGTGGTAGCAGAAAGGGTTGGTGTGTTTATTATTTTAAATATATATATATATATATATATATATATATACATATATATATATGTATATATGTATGTATATATATATATACATATATATATGTATATATACATATATATATGTATATATATATATATATATATATGTATATATATATATATATATATATACATATATATATATGTATATATATATATATACATACTATGCTGGTATAATAAATGACAATATGATGGCATGGATTGGAAAATAATTAGGAACATGGTATAGATTTTAGTCACTAAATAATACAATTTCACAAGTAGAAATAAAAAGATGACTATATAATCAATAATTTTTAAGTGTGAAAATTTAATTAAAATAAAAGAAGTGAAATAAAGTGCAGAAAAATTAAACTGTTTTTCTTTGTATTCTTTTTTTCATGAATTCATATGGGGATTTGGCATGGAAGAAACAAAAACTTTGTATCGTTCTCACATAACATGAGCTGACCAGAATTCTAATCCCAGAAAATGCTGGAGAGATTGTCTGCAAGCAAATTAATTAATTCATTTCAATTCCTTGTATCGTAGATTATTCAACTCAAGTCGTAACAATCTCATCAAAATCAATTTATTAACAGACAGAAAAGAAATTGGTAAAGTCAAAATCACAATGGCTTATTTTCACGTATGGATGGAGAATATTTTCATCTGAGAAACAATTTATCTCCTCCATTCACACGTGCATGTGTAGTTTTGTAGTTGAGCAAAAAGCTGTTGGCTTTCATTTTTTTTTTCTTAGCTAAAGATGTTAGTTGTTTTTTAATAATTAAAAGAGTAAAGCATTGATTTTAATAAAGAACATTGCATTTTGTTCAGCTGGAGAAATGGATAGTGTCTATAGATATTGAGGAATTGGAGAGCCCAGTTTGAATTTCAATCGAATCCATTACATTCACTTACATGCTAATACCCTTGAGAAAGGTATGAAGCCTCTTCTTCTCCCACAAGTTATGGGTAAATAGTAGGACAGACAAGGTTCTTTAGCCTTGGATGGCAACAGGTGTACCGCAGAAAGAAATGGCAACCTACTGCGGGAAAAAAATCTGCTTCAGTCATGTATCGCAAGATACATGATTGCCTAAGCTTGTATTACACATGGCACATAACTGACTGATCTTCATAATACCATCCACAGAGTATGTAAGCTTTCTCATCAAACAAAATTGAAAGTTTCTTTTTATTAAGAGAATACCGAAAAGACTAGTGGAGAATCCGAGATTAGGCCCCCCCCTCCAAGAGTATAGGTATAGGTATAGTTTAGCCTACTTTAGAATAACTCCAATGTTATGATTAGAGCTACCTGCTCGTGGTATAAAATAGTATTTTTTTTTTTTTATTCAGTCAAGCTAAAGTGGACATTCATGTGTCTATCATGCCAACCATCACAGTCCTGCATCAAGGTCAGAATGTCATTAGGGTTGCATTCTGTGTCATAACATAGCTGGTCAGTGAAAGTTCCTGGGTGACTAGCACATCTTGCTCTATGGCTAAGTGTCCAGAGTAGTAGATCACTTGCAAGTTCTTGTTTCGTTTGCCAGCAGTGTCCTGCAAAGTGCATTCTACGTTCACATAAGATTGAAGAAATATCTAGGATGGATCCATAGAGTGGGGATTTTGTTGGATGTTGTCTCCAAGAAATGTTAAGTCTAGCTCTCAGAATCTGAGTGCAGGTTCTATCAAAGCTTACACCCTACAGTTTTAATTAATGTCCAAGCAATGTCACCAAACATTAAAACTGCCTCTACAGTTGTGTGAATGAAACTCCATTTGAGGTTGTCCTGATCTGCCTGACAACCTCAAACAGTATAAAATAGCCTTGTCTAAACTATACCCCAATGCCAGTTTATTCTCCATTTTTCTTTTACATTAAGTATCAAAAACTCTCTTTCTTAATGCCAATATTGGGCAAAATGGCCATTGTTCATGTATTTTGAGCAAAATCGATAGCCATTCAGAACTTTTTAAATGTATAATTAATACTGGTGTAGCAGGCCAGATTAAATCGCTCCCTGAATATATCCAGGTCCAGTTTAACCTAATCTAGAATAAACCCAAGATGTAATTGGACCTAGCTTACATCATACCTCAGGTGTTTAAAATGGCTTATTCTAAAGTATACACTCCTAGGCTTGTTTCTAACTTCATTTACTGTCTCGGCCTCCATCTACTACTGCCATAAAGTTTCTTCCTTGTGCCTTTTCTATAAATACTTTCATGGTAATTATTCCAATGAACTCTTTGTTATGGTACCTTGACTTCATGAATTTAAGCACAGTACTAGATTGGCAGCAAGGTCTCAATTTACAGTTGAATTGACTAGCTGTAACCATAAGTTCTGTGCTAACGGTTTCTTTTCTTGCATTTCTCTCTTGTAGAACTCCCTTCTTTGATCTTCAGACATTTAAATGCAACGTCAATCATTATCTACAGCCTTCCTGATTACTCTTCTGTTGTTCTCACTCCATAATAATGGTTCTATTTTCTAATTCTTTCACACATGGTAACCCCTTGTGTCTTAGGGGTTTTACTGCATTGCTTGGGGTAAATTCAATTAAAAAATTATTAACAACTGTTTTTCATAACTGGAATGTTATGTGATTGCTTCAGGTAACAATGGCTGATATGAACTCATTCAGTTGTAATCAGGTAGGAATGTTAAAACAACAGTGGTCAATCAAATATAGCTACAATCATTTTGACCAGAATCAATACACATCCTATAAATGTACAACCAAAGAATCAAAATGAAATTGATGGCTGTAGAACTCTTTGCTGATGTATGATATGTCATGATCCATAGTATCCCCTATTATCATCTGTGGATAAAAAAGCAGGTGCTATGTCTGACTGCTTCAAAGTGCACAGCTCACATGATTTAATAATCACTGTGCATTTTTTGGCAGCTGACCCAGCCTCACATTTGACAATGGCTTTTGAAGTATGTGCATTTTTATCAATTTACCATTGCTGACTTGGTTGCCAACCTAGAATACAGGGGTCAGTCTCTCCTGCCTTTTAGGCTATATTCACCTCATTATAGGAGAAAAGGTATCAGTATATTCTTGCCTGATTTGGTATATTATTCCCCAGTAAATTTTATACCTGGGGGCATGAACCAGCCTAGCCTTATGTAATCATTTTTACCTCATCCAAAAAGAAAAAACAAACAAAAAAACAGAAAGCAATATACAACAGTAGTATATAGCTTTGCCTCTCATCTGGTTTACTAACTTCCTCAGTCTTTTGAACAAGAGCAAAAGGTTTATCCCTTGTTTGCTATTTAGGATTGGGTTTCCAGTTTCTTCTAAAGTCAACATCAACTTCTTTTCTTAGATCTATGTTGTTTCTAATTTTCATAAACAACCTTCACAATGTCATCAGTTGTCAACTTGGTATCAGTGCTGATGACACTAGTATGCAGGGGTTACAGGGAGTGAAAGTGGGAGAAAAGAATCGGTATAGGGAGGATTGAGGAAAGAATAAAAGAGGAATGAGATCCAAGGAGATATAGAATGGCAATTGACAGGGCATTTAAATTTTTGAAAATTTTAGCCATCGGGGAAGCAAGTTCCACAGTGGGGAAGTGCAAGAAAAGAAACTGTTGGTGTAGAAGTGGCGGTTACATTTAACTATTTCAACAGTAAAAGGATGGGACCTAGATGCCAATCCAGTACTCCGGCCTTAATAGTAATACTGACTGGTTTGATAACATCAAATTGGCAGCTGATCACAAAAAAAGACCTACAATCTGTTGTTAACTATAGCAAGAAGTGTCTTGTTAATTTTAATGTCTAAAAAATAACTTCTCACTATTAATCAACTGAGAGAACCTTTTCTGCCTCCCATCAGCATGGCTGATGCTAACCTCCAGGAGACTGACTCATTGCCCCTTCTTTGGCTAACATTTTCCACTGATATGAAGTGAAAAGATTATATTAAATAATTATTAGGTTATTATTATTAAATAATTATTAGGTTTGCTGCTAGTAAAATTGGTTCACTGTGTCATGCAAGGCAACCTTTTTCACTAGAATCTATCTTACACATTTATAAGTCTCCCATTCATCCATGCATTGAATATTGCTACAACATCAGGTCTGGTATTTCTGCTATGTATTTAGAGATTCTAGATAAAATACAACAAAAAATTAGCAATGTTATTAGTCCTCACCAGGCATCTAAACCTCAATCTTTTTCCCACTGCCATAACAGTTTCACTTTTCCTTTTCTACAAAGATTTTCCTGGTAATTGTACTGATGAGCTTTCCTCTTTGATACCTAGATTTTATGAATTTAAGTGCAGTACTAGATTGGTAGGTAGGTCCCATCATTTTACAGTGCTAAAACTGTTTACTATAAAAAGATACATACAGAGAAAAGCAACTTCAACCTTTACATACAAAAACTAAATAAATTGAAGTTTTTATACATGCATATATATTTATATATATATATATGTATATATGTATGTATGTATATATACATATATATCTATGTATATGTGTGTGTGTTTGTGTGTGTGTGTGTGTGTGTGTGTATGCATGTATGTATTTTCTTTTAATCATTTCACCCCAAGCAAGGTAATAAAGCTACTCAGATGCAAATGGTGACTGTGTGTGAAAGTATGAGAAAGAAAAACATTATTAAGAAGAGAGAACAATAAAAGAACAGGAATTAAAAAGCAGAAGTTAAGGATTGACATTGCATTTAAATTTTTGAAGATCTATATTGAGAGGAAATCAAGAAGATGGAAAAGACTTCCACAAGCAAGGATTGCAAAAGAAGAAACTCTTAGCATAGAACTTACCATTACAACTAGCCATTTCAACTGTAAAATGATGAGACCTTATGACCAATATCTTATAATTAATTATTAATATGATATAATTAAATTATAGTAATGGTAAGTGAAAGACTTTTATAAATTTCAAATGACTGTAACATTAACTATTCAGACAATAAATGCTGAATATTGCTTTGAATGGAAAAGGCTAACACACCATTACCAATCCCAATTGTCTTTCTGTATAAAGTAAACATCTTAACTGTTATGGTCCAGGTTCTTTGTACCACGGTGATGGTCCAAGGTAGAACCAATAAATAATAACTCGAACACAGGTATGGAATAACACAGATATATTACAAACAGAATATGTACAAAAGAAGTAGAAGTGTTAGTAATAACAATCAGGTTAGGTTAGAGAGAACTATGTTGTCTCGACCAGTATCACTATTCCAATGTCTTACAGTAATCGTCTGACGCGACTCTGTCTCTGACTGACTCACACTGACTCACACTCTGAACTACTGATCCCTCTTGAGGTGCAGTATTTATGAGGTACGGACAAGTCCATTACTATTATGGGTAAGTTCCCATAACATTAACAAAACTAGCATTTATCATTTTTCAGTGTGAAATTCTGAGTTCCAGCAATATCAGCTGACATATTTAGTTTATTTTTTTATTTCCTAAACAAAGTTTTTAACATCATGGAAATGGCTTCTCAAGAAACAAAGGGACACCTCAAAACAAGACTCACTAAGGTGCCATATAAGGCAAACCCAGCAAAAGTCATACCCAGACATGTGGCACTACCTAATCTGCTTTCTGTAACTACTTCACTAGCAAGGAAAATCTCCTGTCAACATGTAGGGATGCAAAAGGCTATTATCTTCCTTTGGTTCTTGAGAAACAAAAGCGGCCAGTCCATCAATCATCTTCCAGGTGTCAAATAGAGTAGGTGCTTTGTTATCCAAGGCTATTTCTACCCAGCCCAAACTGAAGCTAAATCTGCCACCCCCAGCCAGTTGTCACATGGTATAGCTTACAACCCCATGGTACTGTTATCCACTGCAAATATGTCTTCACGAGGTATAAAAACTATCTCTGGCTTGCAGTCTTCAAGTTGAGAAAAACGCATGGCTTTCAGTTTGCTGGCCTGCTCAAATCTGGAACCCTAAATATGGCTTCTCCAGAAACACAGTAGAATACTCTGGCTTTTCCAATTCCTGTTGGTAACTATTACAACTAAGACTCTATCTTTCCATCCCATTTCACACTGCTTGTTGTGTAGACATGTACTGTAGCTTCTAAGCATGGGACAAATGTGAATATATGTTTATAATTTTGTTTGTCACTCTTTTCTTTTAGCCATTCTGTTTTGGGAATAGACATTTCTTCCATAGCTCACCCATTATCTGGTCATACCAATATGACATATTATTAGCCTTCATTAATCTCAACAAATAGTTGCTATCATCTAAATATCATCCAGTCTGTCATGCCATTAAAGAAGCTTTTAAACCCAACAGGGCAAACAGTATACCAGCTGCAGAGCTGATTAAAATGATCATGGATCTCCACAACTTTCTTACTCCTGCAGCTTAAGCAAAGCTTGTCTGCTTATTACCCCTTTCAGCTCTTGTTTCACCATCCATTTAAACAAGCTCATTGAGTATGTTACTAAATGCTGTCCCATCCTTCTTGCCTTTCGTTTGTCCTGTGTGCATTAAATTCTCAAAGACCTCTCTCTTCATTAAGAGTCCATGATATTTGATTACTTTCTTTCTAATTGTAAGTACAAGTGCCATTTATTTTTATTTATTTCTTCTGTAAAGAGGTTTGACAAGACATATTGAAGACAAGACGGACAGAAGAAAGCAGTGCATGTGCTACAAGAACAGAAAATTGGGAAGAGCCATGAAAACCTACAGCCTGAAGGAACACGGCATAAAAAAGTTTTTTTTATTTTTTTAATGTCTCTTTCTACTTTCCATATCAACTTTGTAAGCTCTTCCTTGACTGACCATTTCAACAAGCTTGTTAAGTACACTACTTAATGTTTTCTCAATGTCTGTCCTCTCCGTTTTCAGTGTGACCTGTGTATGTCAAATTCTCAACGCTCTCTTTCTTCATTATATGTCCATGAAATTTCAGATCTCGCTTTCTAATTGTAAGTACGGTTGCCATTTATTTTTATTACTTTCTTCTGTAAGGATGTTTAGCGAATCATTAGTTCTTCTTTTTACATCTCTATTTACTTTCCAAAGAATTAACTTTGTACGCCCAAATTTTTCTTTATGAGAATCAAAACTAAAAGTTCATATCTTTCCGATCAGTGTGAAATTGTTGGCTGCCATAATATCAGTCGATCTGCATTGTCTGTTCTTTATTTACATACTTTCTATTCAGTTAAAACTGAATCAGATCATATAAAAGTACTATTTCCTAAAAGCATTTTTAACACTTGTGTAAAAACATAAAAAAGCATTTTTTTTTTCCTTGTGCTTCATTGTGTCAACATCCTTGTGTGAAAATATGAGAGTGTTGAAGAAAGTGCTGCCAAAAAGTTTAAAAAGATTAAGGGACTTAAGGCAAAAAGAGAAGATTTCTTAAAGCAAAAACGATAGAAAGTGATCTTCTTTATTTTCTGTTTGAGTTTCCGATGAGACATAGGAAATGTTGGTGACATAGATTTGATCAAACTGTACAAGATATTGACACAAGCAGACGCACGCACACACACACAGATGATGAGATAAAGTGAGAAAGCTATAAACAATTTATTCTGACCTGAAGAAACAGAAACCAACTGACTTTTGGTGAAACACGTCATTTATAGCTTTTACACTTTTTCTCATCATCTTCACTCACACACATATGTATATATATTTATCTATCTATCTATCTATCTATATATATATATATATATATATATATATATATATATATATATATATATATTTGACTCTCCCATCGTATTTGATGTATAAGGGTCAAGCAGCTCAATTTCTAGGAACTGACAGCCAGACACCAGCACATGTGATTTGACTATAGTCGTGAAGGTTTTGTGCAGAACAATCCTCATTGTTTGAACGACCGAATACAGAGACCTGGTGCAATATATTCTTCACGGTCCTCAGACGACCCTCCACAGGTTTTGAATTTGAGTTGTCCTTCTCTTAGACCAGTTGCCATCCAAGGCTATAGAACCCAGTGTGTCCTGTTATTTACCCATAGCTGGAGGGAGAAGAAGAAGATTCATACCTTTCTCAAGAGTATTAGCATGCAAATGAATGTCATGGATTTGACTGGAATTCGAACTTGGCTCTCCGATTCTTCAATCTAAGCCACTATCTATTATTTCACCATGCCACCACATAATTAAGGGAGATGGTAGTTTTATTGACAGAAACAAAATATGATATTATTGTATGATAATTTTTTTGTTCCAGCTGCAGCAAAGCACCCTCAAATCATAATGCTGTCACTGCCATGCTTAATGGTTGGTATTAAATTCTTCTTCTCAAAAGCCATATTAGGAGTGCGCCAGATATACTATGCAATGTTCCTCCCAAAAAGCTCTAGTTTGGTCTCATCTGATAAAAGAACCTTTTGCCAGAATATTTCTAGCTTATTAATATGAACTTTGGCATAGTTGAGGTGGGCATACTTGTACTATTTCATAAGCAGTGGCTTTTTCTAGGCATTCTGCCATGAAGATCAGCATTGTTCAGATTTTGTTACACTGTAGATGTATGTACATTGATTCTAACATTGGCCAGTGGGCACCGGAGAACCACAAAAGTCATAGCAGGATTTGCCTGGGATTGCCAAACTAGATGTCTACATGCACTTGCTGTTGTTTTTCATGGATGGCCACTTCTTTATTGTGGTGGTGTCATACCAAAAGCTTTCCATTTGAGCAGTCACCAAATATTAAATGTTAGTGTTCACTTCCTCTTTAATTGATATTTTTATTCCAGCTTGATAAAAAATTTTGAAAATGGTTGTAATTGATTTAATAAAGGCTTTTCTTAATGAATATATAGTTTAATTAAGATTTGTTGATTATCTGGAAAAAAAAGATGATTTTTTAATATTGTCTTAGGGGTTCATTACTTTTGCACAGCACTGTATATATCACAAACATATAGTTTTGAGGTATGCTATATTTATGGGTAAATTTCTCAATATCAAGGATAGAGCATGTGTGTATAGATATAAAAGTGGACACAGAGTGTTAGTATCCGCTTTTATATTTATAAAATATATATTTATATATAGGGTTCGATGGATAAATTGTCGTCTAACTTATGCAAAAATGAAAATAATATTGACATCTCATTTTAACAGATATAGTTACCAAAATTACACAAAATATCTTGAAATACTAAAGAGTAAATTTATTCAATAAAATTGTCATAGGCTTCAACTATGGCCTCCAGATGACTTCGGAATCGACTGCATCTCTTCTGGACAGTCTCTTTGATTAAGCTGATAGATGCTGCCATAATCCTTGCCTTCAGTTCATGTTTCATGTTACAAGGAGTTTTGTTGCTCTTTTGCTCAACTGTACCCCCACACAATAATTAAAGGATTTTATAGTCTGGGAAGTTAGCTGATGTGGTTACAGAAATTGTCTGACAGCCATGACAGGGTTCTCCTGTTTGTGTGGCGTGGTGCAGAGTTATGTTGCCAGAGATAAAGTCTTCCAGCAGCTACCCTCTTGACATAGGCAGCAATGCCTTCTCAATGTAGGCCTCGGTGTTGAGTCTGAGGCCCTGTGGGAAGATGAACAGAGGCATAATGTCACCATTACCAGTGATAACTCTAAACACCTTTTTAATCATCATTGGAATCATCCAACTCTTTCCAAATTTTCTGCACTTTCCTCACTCAGACTGCCCCTCAAACACTTTGAAATGTTCATCTTGGAGCTTCTGGCACGAGTGCTAAGCAGAGCAGCATGCCGTTTCCAAATTTCTGGCTGAGTGAATTGCACCATGCTGCTCTTTTTTTCACAGCCGGTGCCCAACTGACTCTACTCTACTGTGCAGTCAACTAAACAAAAAACAAATTGCATGTGCAAAATTAAAAATATAAAATGGCGACAATTTACAATATATATGAGTAAAAATTTCATATAGAGTATATCTGTAAACTTGACAATATGAATAAAAACAAAAGGAAAACTTATCTTAGATGACAAATTTTGTCCTCTGAGGGATTTTATCATGGCAAATGTAATGATCTTATTTTATTTATATAAAATATCAAAAATTTTATTAGCTTTACAAAATTTTTTTTGGTATAGGAGGGCTCATGAATATTTATCAGGTTAGCAGAAATGTCTGTCAAGTTCTTGGATGTGAGGTGATACAGTTCAGTACTGAATAAACGAAAGTGAGTAGAAGGTATTTTTTTTTATATATGTATATATATATGAATTAGTATTTAAATTATTTTGGATTGGGATTGATTTATGTGTTATATATTATGTATGTATATATGTGTGTGTGTGACAGAAAGACAGAGAAATAGAGGCAAGTTCTCAAAATTTCTTCTAAAAAGAAGCCCTCCAAAAATATGCCAATGTTTGACTATTTGGGCAGATTTGAGGAAATGGATTGGCCCAAGAATTTTCAGCACCCCTTCATGCTTACGTCCCCCACCTATAAACACTCATATTTAAGCACTGCAGATTCTGATTGTCAGTGTATTGTAGGCGGACGCATTTATTAGTACAAATGTTTCTTTTTTTCCGTCTATAAAACATTCACTCATCAAAATTTATGTTGATTAAACTTATATGCTTATATATTTGTCTATTCCCAAGAGAACATTACTTGGTTTTGAATTATCTAAAGAAAAACATAAAACCACACACACACACACACACACACACACACGTGCAAACAAACACACAGACACATACATAGATATATATAATATATATAATATTGATTATCATTCATCAAATATATGTGTGTGTGTGTGTGTGTGTGTGTGTGTGTGTGTATGCACATACATAAATATGCACACACACACACGGATATATATATTTGATGGATGACAATAATATATATATATATGTATATATATATATATATATATATATATCTGTGTGCGTGCATGTGTGTGTGTGTGTGATGTGCATGTATATGTATTACTTTTCCACTTCTGTTTTATTTTCCTCTTCCAATATACTCATGATCTCAATAGACAGAGTTATGAATTTGCCTATATTTGTTTGGACGTGGGTGGGAGAAGAGAAGTGATAAAATAATTTGTATCGACGAGAAAATGTTGCAGGAGAAAGGGCAAAAAAAAATGATGAACCAATTGATAGAAACATCAAAAGGAATTCATTTTTTTTTCCTGCACAAGTTTGACCTTGTGTATATTACCAGAGAAAATTCAAGTGCTGCAAGGTTTGAGAGATGTGTTATTTAATTGGCCAAGTGCCTGTGTTTATCAATAACAGAATCTGATTCTTTCCAAAATATATATCTTGACAAGATTCTTAGCAATATCGGATCTTCTGGTTTCCCTTTCCTTGGGAGCATCTCCGAAGATCGACCACTAAGCCTTTTTGGGTTGGATTGCGCATTTGGAAGGTGAGAGATTTCAGAGATTATAACACACACACATATACAGACATATATATATATATATATATGTGTATATACAAAATATAGTTTTATGGTATGCTATATTTATATGGAAAATTGTTCAATTTCAGAGAGAGCATTCGTATAAATATGTGAGTGAACACTAAGATCAATATCATGGTCAATTTGTCAAGTTGGTAACTTTTTGATAATATTTGCCTGGGATGGAAATTCTAGTATGTAGCACTTTTGGAAAGTTCCTGAAAACAAAACCACTCGCTGGTTAATCCAAGCCTTGACAGTCAAATTGGTTAGAAATTGTAACTAATGTCCGCTCAGCCTAATTGCAGTATAAACCATGGGTGAAATCTGTGGGTTGTCTATGTGCCAATAATTTTGATTTGCTAGCTGCCCTGGCAGATAGGTAGTTTTTGTTTCTGTTTTTTTAATCATTCCACCCCAAGCAAAGCTACTAGTGCACAAGGGGTTACAGGGAGTGAAAGTTAAAAGAGAAGACTGAGAATAGGTAGGATAGTGGAAGGACAAAAAATGAATGAAAAGTTTTGGGGAGAGGATTGAGGAAAGGATAATAAAGGAACAGGGTTCAAGATGACAGAAGATGGTGATTCATGTTGTATTTAAATTGTTTGAAGATTGTAGTTATCAAGAAGCAAGTAAATGGAAGGGAGTTCCACAGGTGAGAAGTGTGATAAAAAGAAATTGTTAGAATAGAAATGGTGGTTGCACCTAGCTATATCAAACTGTAAGACCTAGTTGCCAATCTAGTAGCATGCTCAAATTCATGTAGTTGACGTACTAGGAAAAAAAACTCATCAGAACAGTTGCTATAAAAGTATTTGTAGAACAGACAAAGAAAAGCCATGTCACATTGGTAAGAAAGTGACTGAAGTCAAGATGCTTCATCAGGATCGATTGCATTACAAAGCCTTCTTTGAACTTTGTCAAGAATCTAGAGATGTACAGCAGGAGCATCAAACCAGATATGTCAAGGGTATTCAATGCACAGATGAATTATTGGAATTTCAAATGTTTCAAAATGGATTCAGCATTATATTCCTCCCTGCAGCATAGAGGTAGGGTTTGTGGATACTGATGCCACACATGACAACAGTGGTTACAGAGACTGTGCAATTTTTATCCTTGGCTTGTATGTCCAGTAATGAACATTAAATTGACGTTATCATATAGAGATTGACCAAGATATTCTTGGTGTTTATTTTATAGGAAACTTTGTTAGGAAGTGAGGAAAAAGAAACTCTTGGAGTAGAAGTGATGATGCTTTTAGCTATTTCAACAGTAAAAGGGTGGGACCTACATGCCAGTCTAGTAGCATACTTAAATTCATGTATACATGGCACCAGCGATAAAAGCTTGTCAGAGCAGTTGCCATGAAAATATTTGTAGAAAAGAGAGAGGGAAACCACATCACATCAGTGAAAAAGGGACGAAAGTCAAGATGCCTACTGTGCTCAGAAACATGTCCATAGAGATTATTTTGCCACATTCTTTTTTCTTCCTCCTCTTCTTATCATTGTTTATTGAGAATTTTGTCAGTTGCACTTAAGCAATGACAAAAGACAAAGTGTGCCCAGGAAATTATCAATATTATCTTCTTTATTATTCAGGCCAATACTAGGCTAAGAGGATCTCATTAGTAGACCTAGCATAGATACATATACAATAAGGAAACCATCAATAAAAAAAATACAAATGACAGCAAGGCTTCAACAACAGCAGCAGCAGCTGCAGTAGAAGAGATATATCTCAGTGAGTAGAGTCAGCTATGACAAGTAGCATCAGAAGCATCATTCATCAGCATGCAGGTTAGGTTAAGCTTAAGCCTCCAAGTCCTTCACTCAGAATTGTCCATGGGAAAATAGACAAGTGGATCAAAGTGTTGGCTCATGGATTTAGTGAAACTGTAATTGTGAGTACAATCTCTGAACTGGGCAGTGTGGACTTGGAGTCACTTAAAACGAGGTGAACAGTAACTGAGCAAAACTAAATAAAAACTCAGTGAGACATACCTCAATATGGCCAGCGGAATGAGAACAATCTAAGTTAAATAAAAGGTTCAGTTTAAAATCCCCTGAGAACACAACAGCTAAAACATTGTCACAATAACAACAAGAATGAAGTTAATAGTCTGCTTGTAAATAACTGTTTCAGAATTTGCACTTGGGTTTTCTTTTTTTATTTTCTATATAAAGGTTTGTTTGGCACTGATTCTCTATTCTACAATGATATTTTCCCTGATTATGTCCCAGAAATGTCAACTGTCTCTTTGTATGAGTTTCCTTAAAACTTCCTATTTGCTCACATGCTCCATCCATCCATGATATTCCCAGCATTCATCATTAGAACAATATCTGGGCGGCTTCAAGTTTCTTCTTCATCTGTTTGTGAAATTGTCTCACATTCACTGCCATATACAGGGTTGCTTGAAATCTTGTAAACCTTCCCAGATATTGTCATTGTTATTGCGAAAATATTTAAAATAACCCACATGTAAAAGTATGTGAACTGCTCTGTATTAGTGAAGTCAAGTAGGTAATAAATTCAGCTGAAAGACATTTGGATGCTTAATTATTCAATTTAAGCTGACCAATCAAACACAGCATCCTTAGTAAATTAGTTTGGCAAGATTGATTAAAAGAGAGGGAAAACCAGCTAAGCATCTCTAATGCCAAGTTATAACCTCACAGATCAACGAAACCGAGAGGAAAGGAGATATCTGAGAACATCAGGAAGAAGGTAATGACATTTTGCCAGTCTAGGGGTGAGCTATAAGATCATATAAAAAGGATTGCAGTTCCATCCATCTACATGAATGTCACTCTACCTAGAAATGGGTACTTATCAAAACACCAGAAAAATAATACATCAGATAAAGGTCAACTCACACATCACCTCAAGATAATATCAGATCTGAGGGAGCATCTGACGTAAATGTATAGGGGTTAGCTGAAAAGTTCATAGGTTGACTATGAAGATTGTTACTAAAGCTGTGGGATCTTGCATACATTAAATTCAACATTTCTTATTAATAACTGCATTGATTCTATCCAGATAAATTGATATCTGACTGTTCAAAGAACACTTCAAATGTAACTAGTAGTGACTTCTCTGGAAAATGGACAAAAGTTGGCGATGGGGTGTTATCATATACCTGCAAAAAAAGTGCACTCAAAGACCAATTTGTAATGTAGACATTCCAAATAATGAACATATTTCAATTATTTAAAAACAAAGGATTTATTTCCCTAAAACTAGAAATCTGATATGTGTAAAAGTATGCCAACTCTGTATTAGTGTAATCAAGTAGGTAATAAATTAATCTGAAACATATTTGGGTGTTTAAATATTCAAATTAAGCTGACCAATCAAATGAGACATCCTTAGTAAATTGGGTTGGCAACATTGACTAAAACAGAGGGAAAACCAGCTAAGCATCTCTAATGTCAAGGTATAACCTCACAGATCAGCAATGCCAAAAGGAAAAGAGATGTCTGAGGACATCAGGTACTGACTTTTGCCCATCTGGGAAAAGCTCTACAACAATATCGAAATGATTGCAACTCCAACCATCCAATATAAGACAAATAATTTACAAATTCAGGACATTCAACACAACCAAAATACAGCTTAGAAGTGGATGTCCATCAAAATTATCACAAAGAAACACTAGTAAATATAATAAATCAGGTAAAGTTCAATCCACACATCACCTTGAGAGAGTTTCAGACTTCTCTGGCAGCAACTGGAGTAAATGCATATGTGCCTCCCATCAGACTAAAATTGAATGGCTATAGCATTCATTGAAATATTGCTAGAAAGAAACCTCTGCTCTCAATGAATAAGAAAGCTGCCTGATTAAACTTTGTCGGAGAACAGTTGAACAAACCAGAGGCCTTATTGAAGTCCATTCTCTGGAGAGATGAGTCAAAGATAGAATTGTTTCATCAAAATCAAAACTGTTATCTTTGGAGAAAAATCAACATTGCCTACCAAGCAAAGAACATGATTCCAATGAAGGAGCATAGTGGCAGAAATTTTAAGATCAGGGACTGCTTTTTTACATGTGAACCTGAATGAATCTATATTAGCCATGAAAACATTAATTCTCAGTCCTATCAATAAATTCTGGAACAGAATATCTTGCTATCAGTCAGTTTGGCCAAAAATTGTTTCTGCACCAAGACAATGAACCTAAGCATACCAGTAAAATTACCAATAGTTTAAAAGAAAGAGGATTCATACTTTGGATTGACCTAGTCAAAGTCTGGATCATTCTCCATCAAAGATGTGGATGACTATATTATCCAAGAAAACATGAATTTTCAGTCCTGTTAACAAGTTGTAGATCAGAATCTTCTGCCATCAGTCAGGGAGTTGAAGCATGGTCTAAAGATGGGGTTTGGAACAAGACAATGACTCTAAGCAGACCAGCAGAACTACCAAAGGAATGACTTAAAAGAAAGATTGGCCTAGTCAAAGTCAGGATCCTAATCCAATAGAAATGTTATGGTTAGACCTGAAGTTGGCAGTTCACGCTAGATGTCCATCCAATCTATCTTAACTGGCTGGGTTTTGAAAGGTGGTGTGGATAAGAATTAATAACAGTGGATGCAAGAGATTGGTCAGTGTTTATAGATGACTTTTGGCCAAAGTAACTGGTGCAAAAGGGGGCATCACAAGGTAAAATTTGAAAGGGTTCATATATATTTTATATGTCAATTTCTCAGTTTTGTTGAAATAAACCCTTTTATTGGAATAAATAATTGAAACATATACTTTTTTTGTTTTGTGTTCATATTTGGAAAGTCCTCTTTACAAATTGATGTTTGGATGCACATTTAATAAGATTTTAAATATTTTTACAATAAAAATGATGACCATATTTGAGGGTCCTTACAAACTTTCAATAAATACTGTAGTAGATTAGATATTGCATAACATTTCAGTAGTATTTTGTCATCTCTTAATACTTTGCTGAGTTTCTGGAATTCATTTTTCACTATTTGCCCTTTCTTTTAACTGTTACTACAATACTTGGATTGTTTAATTTCTCTACCTTCTGGCTTTTGACATCCCCAATATGCAGTTCATATCTTAGGTTGTCTCTTTTGCTGACAACCATACATTTTGTCTTTGGGCAATTAACAGTTATAAATAATTTTATAAATATGCATAAAAAATATTTTATAAATTTGAATTAAAAGAAAATAGCATAAAATGTTCTCTATTTGCATGATTGCTTTCCAGGAAATGAAACGGTGATAAATATATTAAGTTACCACTAGAATCAATTCATAGCTGTTCACTGTGTTGAAATGCAAAATGTCATTTACGGATAAAATTTATCAAAGTATAAAATCTGACAAATTAAAGATAAAAAAGCTTTAGAAAGGCATCTTTAATGAATATCTGTCAAATAACCTGTGTGATTTTAAAAATTCATTGTATTTGAATTTTATTCAAAGTCGTAAGTAATCATATTCAAAATATTTTTTTAAATTTTCTAATGTATTTAGATTATTGTTCTTACTTGTTTATTCATTGCAATTAATTAATCTTGAAAGATCTTGAAAGCATCCAATTAATTCTGAAAAACTCTTGATTGCATTATTGATCTTTGAATGAATACAATAATAGTTATCTTCATAGCCCAAGCCCTTGAATAAAACTGCTAGCACCAGTTGCTACAGTTTTCTGTTTCTGTTTACATGCAAGTTTTCAAAAGTCAAGCAATTTTAGAATTGATCTTTTTTGTTTTTAATATTGTTCACCCAATACAAGGCAAAAGAGCCACTCAAGGCAGATGGTCACTGAATGAGGTTTTATACGCATAAGAGAAGCAGAAACGAAGTGCAGATTATGAGGATATGTAGGATAGATAATTATTGACACTAAATTTGAGGAGTTTAACATAGTAGTGATTTAGGAAGTATCCTCATTGGAGTCTGTTCAATAAAGCAGCAATTCTTTGGAAGAAGTCGTTCAATTGAAACTTCCTTCTCGCCAATGGAATAGAAAGACATTGAAGATTATTCATACCCAGGTATGTGGCATAACAGGTATTAGGTGCAAAATTTTTGAAATGCAGAAATGAAGTAATTTTCTCTTGAAAACAGCTTGCAACATTTGTTTATGGGAGTGAGATTCTAGGGCAGGAAAAAATTAATCACCTTCAAGGCTGTGTAGATGCTTTTAAACTCTGTCAAGACTGGAAAGACAGGATTCGGCATCTAAAGCCAACATATGACAGAAATATTTCCTCTTCGGTCTGATCTGACTCTTGTAAAGATTTGGCACTTGAAACTTCCATCCACTTTAGAAGTCCAAACCTTTCAAACGCTGATTGAACCAGTTCTACTGTATTGGACATTAACTGTTTGTCTTGGAACATCTTGGAACAAATCTGCTTTGAAAAATCCAAAAGATCAGTTGGAGATCCCACACAACTCTTAACACAATTTACGGAGAACTGAAACCAACCTCTATTAAGCTCAAACAAAAGCGATTGCAGTTTGCGGTCACTGCCACCAAGCTGAGCGGGAGTGGGGTTCATCTCATCCTTACTTCTTTGGCATCCTTCCGGAGGTGATTTCTTGTGAAAGTTTACTTTCCCAGACAACTTGACAGAGTTGGACATTGAGGATCTGGGGACGGCAGTTCAGTACCAAGCAGGGATTGTTAATGAAGTTCCGATCAACCACAGGGTGGTCAAAGGATGATGATGGTGAAAGATAGAGTATGGCTGGATCTATATTCAAACAAGTGAGCCATTGAGAATTTTTCAAGGCAAGCCTCCGTTGGAGACATGCCATGACACAGTGCTCAAGCCTATAACCTTGTACCAAAGTAAGCTTAGGAAATTATGCATAAAATGTATGCCCTGAGGCAATATATGCTAACCCTGGTGACTGTCTTGTAGAGTAGAAGGTAACAAATTTAACAGAATTTACTTTATATGTAATCATTAGTGCGATGTAATGTTTTGACTTATTTAATAAACATCAGTATCTGTCTATTTTTCTGAGATGAGGTATTATGTACACTATTTACATTATTCGGGCTATTGTCCTCATCTTTGTCGCCATATTTACTACAATGTTTTGGCTGTTGTACACTCCAGCCTTCTTCAGGTGGTTGGAATGTTTAACTGAACCCTTTATTTCACTCACTGGGTAGACTGTTCTAGTTCCATGTGCCATGTTTAATGGATGTCAGTTATCAGTCATCTCCTGTTAATTCCCTTCCCCAAGTTCTCCACATCCTTAACTGGGTATTGAACTCACACTCTTTGAGTCCTGTCATTCATTTCTATGCTTGGTCGGCTAGGCCACAAAAATCTCCTGAGCTGAAAAATCATAGAAATGAATACAATATGGGAACCAATAATAAGGAGTGCCAGAGAAAAGCAATAATAACAACAAAATTGCAATATGAGCTCTGGTTAAAGCATGCAATGAAAACAAAAAAAAATTGCAATATGAGCACTGGTAAAAATGGTTGCTGATGACAGGTTTATAATACCCAGAAATTCAAACACAGATGTCCTCAAAGACATATGTCAGAGTGGATAAAGGTGTTAGTTAGATCCAGTGACAGGACCCAAATAGTGTGAGTTCAATACCCGGTTAAGGCAGTGTAGAACTGGAGAGGGGAATTAACAAGAGATAACTGATAACTGACATCCATTAAACATGGCACATGGAACTAGAACAGTCTACCCCAGTGAGTGAAATAAAGGGTTCAGTTCAACATTCTAACCACCTGAAGAAGGCCGGAGCGTACAACGGCAGCAAGGTTGTAATAAATATGCTGACAAAGATGAGGAAAATAGCCTGAATAATGTTAATAAACATCAATTGCAAGGAAACTGAATGCATGTTTGTTAGCAAAAAGAACAATTTACAAATTGGAGACAGTTAAATCAAAAGTACAATAATTATAATATCTGGAATGTGTTTTAACAGAGGACTGAAAGTGAAACACTAAAATCATTGGAATAGCAAATAATACTTTCCAAAAGTTAAGGAGATTTACTTCCCCCCCCCCCCACTGAGTCAGGTTGTGACACACGGTCTACCTTTCGAAAGTTAAGCACAGTATTAACAAATAAAAGAGTACTGGATTGTTATGTAATATCAGTCTTCCTATATAGCAGTGAATGATCAACAATCTCCACATGGATAAAGAAGAAACTTGAGGCAATAGAAATGTTGTTCTACAGAAGGATGTTGAGAATACCATGGACAGAACATGTGAGCAATGGCAAAATTTAGAGAAAATAGACATGAAAGGGGCACATATACCTAGAATCAGAAAGAGATAATTGAAATTTCTAGGCTACTTAATGAAAAAAGATGCTTTGGAAAATTTAACACTCACAGGATTTGTTGAAGGGAAGAGGGAAAGAAGAAAGCTGTGTATGACCTATCTAACAAGCTGGATTGCAGAACAGGGATTAGGGGAGACAGTAAAAAGACAAACTGTTGTCTTCTACATCATCACTGGACCCTAATGCTATTGCATAGATAGTATTAATGAAAAGATGTTTTCTTTCTCTAACTTGTTTTATTGAAGGAAAGAGACAGACATGGCAGCTAGGATTTTAAGAGGCAGTGAGAGGAAGAGAATGCTTAATGTTCATTGGCTTTGCATCCATCTGCATGCGGACTTAGCAATCATTCTTGAACCTGGATTTGGGAAGTCTATTGACACTTCAAAATTCATGCAGATCTCTGTTGAATTCACAGCATTTTGGACTTATCCAACACCCAGACTGTTGTAGCATACCTACAGATGTCCCCATTCATATAAATACAGTAGTAAATACTGTATGTTGGTCTTTAGTTGGCGATTCATTGTGGAATTCACTTGACTTACTTCTAGCAGTTGACTACAACTTCTACGTGCTTCTGGCAAATCTTATGTGTTGTTTGTATCCGAAGTATTATCATTCATTACTAACCTTCATTTGATTATTCTATTCAGTAACCTCCCCTAGGTTACAACACAAACAAATCTATCACTGTTAGAATGCCACACCCATGAGGTATTCTGATCAATCACCTCCCATCCTAATCCTGGCCTTTGCATTCTGTAATATAAACACTGATAAGATTGATTGATTCATTTATTTTCTACAGCTTATCAACCCATAGCAAGGTTATTTAAAGCCAGAAAATATTTTTTAAATTGTAAGAATTTTGTGATAGGGAGATAATAATTAATTAGTTACACAAGTTATACTAATTAACCCAAAACTGGAGGGAGAAGAGATGGATTGATACCTTCCCTAATGATATTTGTGCATAAATGAATATAATGAACCCAACTGGAATTGGAACTCAACTCCCTGATTAACAATTCCAAGCCATTATCAAATACACCACCCACACCCTATCCCTAATCCACCCACACCCTAACCCAAGCTTACAGCACCTTATATTCCCAAGGAGTCACCCATCCAGGTACTGACAAGGTTCAATGTTGCTTATATTTGGGGATCATACAGGAATGGTGTTTCAATTTCATGTGGACGAAAGCCCACTGCTAAGAGCTACAAAGAATAGGAGGTTATGAAGAACCATGATTAGCAACACCCTGAAGGCAGACAGCACATAAAAGAAAAGAAGAACGTGGAATTTTGAGTTGCATAATAAAGTGTGACAGAGTGTGGAATTGATATTTTTTTCATTGTAATATTTTTTGACAATAAATTCTGTAGCCTCCAAATTCATTTGCGGAAAATCAGAATGAAACCTGAAAAATGAAGTTGGCAAAAATATATATCAGAATAAAATAGTGATACGATAAAGGTAGACAAAAATAAAAGAAGAAATCCATTTCTTAAGTGAATAATGATTACTGATAAGTGATTTTTTTTTTCAAAATTATCTTTATCCTTTACTTCAAAATTATCTGAGAGAAGTGGTTTTTGATGCATTCTATAAGGGGATGTTGAAGACTTCCTGGCCCAACTTAGGAGCATTTCCAAAAGAAAAAAAATGTGGTGTCATCTGATCAGATTTTGGGAACTGGGTTTGAATGAGAGCTTTTTAGCAACTCCTCCTTTCATACCACCTTTACAGAACCAACACGGCCCTTAATTTTTTTTTTTTTTTTTTTGGCAAGTTACTTTTTGGCCAACTCAAAAGTGTTTTTGATTCCCGCCCAAAAGCATGAAAAAAAATTCAAATTTCTTTTAAGTCAAACATTAATCAATTGATATTTCTTTGCAGTTCCTTTACTCATTGACCCATGCATGGCTGGAATAACACCAAGTCATGTAACTTGAATCATATCCAAATACAAAATGTACTTATGTTAAGTAAGATAAATCATCTGTTTATTAATAAAAGACCTTGGATAACACAAGACAGTCAATAACTTTTTTGGATTTAAATCAATTTACAATATTAATGATCACTAAGAACTTGTTCAAAAGGAAATATTGACATTTAAGTACTACTTACATATACTGATCCACTTCTCAAAAAATATGGTAAAAGCTTTTAGGGAATAATTTCTACAGTCAGTCAGTTATGTACCATGTGTGATACACGCTTAGGTGATTATGCATCTTTCGATACATGACTGACGAGGCAGATTTTTTTTCCCCACTAGGTTGCCATTTTTTTCTGCAGTAGACCACTTTCCATCCAAGGCTATAGAATCTGGTCTGTCCTGCTATTTACCCATAGCTGAGGAGAGAAGCGGATTCATACCTTTCCCAAAAGTATTTGCACATAAGTGAATGTAATGGATTCAACTGGAATTCAGACTCAGCTCTCCGATTCCTCAATCCGAACCACTATCCATTACTCCACTGTGCCACCTAATTTCTACAGATTACTATTAATAAGACTTTCATTAAACATTTGGCAGAATCCAAAATATATTCATTTTTTTCAATTTAGAAGTGGGTTATTCTTCATAATATTGATATAGTGATTGATCCCTAACATTTTACAGAGTTATTGAACCTAATTTTTACTCATAATATCAAGTTTGAAACTGTGCTTACATCATTGATATCTCCATATTTATTTGTTTCAGACTTGACATTTGTAAGTAAAAAGTAAGTTCAGTAACTCTGTAAAATATCAAAGATCAATCACTGTATCGATATTATGAAGAGGAACCCATATTTATTTTTAACTTCGCAAAGACATGTTTTTTTTTATAGGTGGGGATTTTTTCAGAAACACATGCACAACAAATGGGGGATAATAATTCAGTTACTCAGTTAAGTGCCATATGTGACACATGCTTGGGGGATCATGTCTTGTTTGGTTGGTTTGGGGTGTTTTGTTTTATGGCATATCAACCTCAATACCTTTCCCAAGGCTATTTACACATAAGGGAATGTAATGAACTCGACTGGAATTAGAACACAGCTCTCTGATTTTGCCTTCGACAATGCCAACAATTTTTATTGCTGGTAAATTTTTTCCTTCAAAAATGCTATTTCTGGTAATATTTTTTTTAAAAATATGTATAGCTGGTAATATTTTTATTTTTTTTTTTACTTGGTAATATTTTTTTTTTAAGTATTGCTGGTAATAATTTTTATCCTTCAAAGAATTATTGCTGGTAATAAGTTTTTTTACAAAGTATTTCCGGTATTGAAACCTATTTTGACACTTTCATAGTATTTTGACCCAATTTTGGGGGTTAACTATTTGCCCACAGCTGGGACCCTAACAGGTGCTACCACCTCGGGTCAGAGTGGACCTGGGAAAATCAGCAATTAAGAGGTGGTTCCATGTTCCTCAAAACCTTCTGATCAGAGGCCTTCCTGTTGGACATAGTTTATTGCCTTACCCAGGATGCAGATGTAGTTTATCGTCATACCCAGGAAAGGGATCATGTCTCTTTGGATGCATGTCAGGAGATTTTCCCACACTAGGTTACCATTTCTTCTGCAGCAGACTGGTTGCCAATGAAGGCTATAAGACCCAGTCTGCCCTGCTATTTACCCATTACTGGGGAAGAAGAGATGGATTCATACCTTTCCCAAGGCTATTTACACATAAGGGAATGTAATGAACTCGACTGGAATTAGAACACAGCTCTCTGATTTTGCCTTCCACAATGCACATAGTAAATCCTTATCTTAAATAAAGACTAAATAGATATATACTTTTATTAATGTATGTAAATCTTTGATCTTTAATGAAAAATGTATATTTTTGTTCTTTATTTATAAGAAATCTTTTTTATGATAAACAAATCTGTTTTTATATGTAGAACAGCTAATAATAATAATTTTATTTAAACTATTTACATTGTTCGGACTCTTGTCTTCACCTTTATTGTCATATTCACAATGTTTCAGCTGTTGTATGCTCCGACCTTCTTCAGGCGATGCATGTTGAAATTTCAAACCGAACGCTTTTTCTAGTCCATGGGAGTAGATTGATTTAGTTCCACATGCCATGACTTCTCTGGACATCTCAGTCTCAGTTATTTCCCTTTAGTAACTCAACTCTCTAAATTCTTTTTCACCTCTTCTGTAGCCAATAAGGATGAGGACAACAGCCCAAACAATGTAAATCTTTTGACATTAATCATTCCACCACTCGCAAGGGAACAACACCTTTAAGATGCCGAGAATTACTAAGTGTAAGAAAATATAAATTAATTAAGGAGCAAGAATAATAAAAAAAAATACATTTAAATGACATTTCATTAAAATTTTTGAAGATCAAACTTGACTGGAAAATAAGAAGCTGGAAGAGAGTTCCACAAGAATTAAAGAAATTATTAGCATAGAACATATAATTACATTAAGCCAATTCAACCATAAATTAATGAGACCTTGCCACCAATCTAGTACTGTTGTTTAATTCATAGAGTTTGGGTACCATAGAGAAAAGTACATGAGAACAATTACCATAAAAGTATTTATAAAAAGGCACATGGCAGCTATGCTATAGCAATGGGAATGTGACTGAAGCCAAGAAGGCAGGCCCAGATCAGTAATATTGCTGATTCTTCTTTAGATTTTATCAAATATCTTGAAATATATATAGCAAGAACACCAGACCATATGTAGCAGCAATATCCTATGCATGGACCAACTTTCCAAGCATCAGACCTACCAAAAGATTCAATATAATTTTTCCACTTTATCTCAGTGGAAAATTTTAATCCGAGATGGTGCAATGAGTCACTCTCCTGGAGGTTAGCATCAGCCATGCTGATGGAAGGCAGAAAGGATTCTCTCAGATGATTAAGAAGAGAGCAGTTTCATTTTGGAGGTGTTCAAATTAAGAACTGATTCTTTGACCCTGTTAACAACAGAATGTAGGTTATTGTTTAGATCGGCTGCAAATTTGACCTTATTGAGCTGATCAGAGTTAGTATTGTGATGTAATAGAATCACCTGTCATGCCCATGAGTAACGACACTATAGGTAGTAACTGCCTATAAGTATCAGTAAGTCAACAGACTACAGGAGTCTAGCTGGGATCTGTTGATTATGACTCAGACTTACGCAAGAATTACCAACCTTACAATAGTAGCACTCAATACTGGATTGACTTGCGACGATCGTGCGCATAACTGTTACCTTATTTCTTATTGTACTGGTTTTTACAATAAACCTTTACTTATTTTATCTACCATGTTCGTTAAGTATATATTCCTATTAGCATGGAATATAACATATTGCATGACTGATAAAAGAAGGTCGAACTCAAACCCAAACATATTTCCCTATACTTGGAGATTTAATATTGGATCTCTGCCAAAACCTACCCTTGTGTCCTGTAACTTCAGAAACCAGAAACCAAAGATAGATTAAAAAATTACTAATTTAAAAATAGCATCATCTGTATAAGTTTCAGAATATAATCAGTCATATTGTTTTTAATATAATTCTTTGCTATGTATTTGCTTTTTAATATTTTGAGAATGATATTAGCTTTCATTAACTGTGGAAGAGAACCTTTAAGAAAAAAAAAAAAACTTGATTTGAACAAGAAAAGAAATTAGCTACATCTCTTATCTAAAAATGTGAGTCCTTAATTAAATGACATTTAATTTGGTTAATTGAGAAAGTAAACACTCACATGATGACTAAAAATAGCCATCAAGAAACAAAACAGTTATCCTTCAAATATGAGTGTAAATTAAATGTAACATAACAATTATTCATCAAAGCCCAAATACAATTATCTGACAGAACTATGGTATTGGTTTCACAGGTTGACTGTAATGATGATTAAAAGTTTTTTTTCTTCTGTCCAATAGGTCTATTCATTTACATGAGGCAGGAAACATTTTAGAGGCAAAATTAAACACAATAATCCAATAATTTCTAAGATAATGGTCATGCCATAAGTGATAATGTATAGATTATTATCGTTGTGTTTATTCTGAATAATTATTTCAGATTGGAAGAAAATGAGTTGATTGATCTTGTTTTTGATTTTTTACTGTATTCTATCTTTTTTTATTTATATCCTGATTTATGAATAAATATTAATGTTATTGATTTTAAATATCTACTTTGTTGGTTTACTGCTTTGAAATGATTTAAGTACCAAACTTGGGTCAAGTTAAGAATCAGCATATTCCTTTCTCTTGCAGAGTTAATGGCATTAGGTGTCAATTAACACATTATACTCTGCAGGAACATCAGTGTTTATGGCTCATGCACACATACTGTGTGACTGAGTAGAACCTGTTTGCGATATGTCTTGATGCTTGTGCAAATTGAGATTTATGTCTCGGTGAAATCAGAAAGAATAACGGAAAAGCACTGACAATGAATACAGACAAGCACTTGGTGCAAGAGATATTTTGAAGAGGAAAAATAAAAAGACGGTGAAAGAGAATATTAAAAAAGAAAAAAATGATCTTTTTCAGATTACAGTGTTAATGATTAATGTACAAGAAATTGGTATAAAATTTGATATTGTTTCACACTGGAGTTGAGACGCTGGTAGCACTGAAAAGATTTCTCCTGATATATATATATATATATATATATATATATATATATATATATATATATATATATATATATGTATGAAAAGTTTCAAATAGAGTATATCTGTAAAGGACAATATGAATAAAGAAAAAGGAAAACTTATCTTAGCCATGCATTTCATCATCTGAAGGACTTTATCAAGGCAAATTCACCTTGACATAAATTTTCCTTTTATCTTTATTCATATATATATATATATATATATACATATATATATATATATATATATATATATATATATAAATGTGGACAAGGAAGTCAGCACTTAGAGGCGACAGTCTGTTTCATGCTAGTGCAATCGCCTGACGATTGCACTAGCATGAAACAGACTGTCGCCTCTAAGTACTGACTTCCTTGTCCACATTTATATTTACACACTCTCTATCTCTGATATTGAGCACTTTATCCCATAAATATAGCACACTTTAAGACTATATTTCTTCATATACATATATATATATATATATATATATATATATATATATATATATATATATATATATATATATATATATATTATTATCCTTATTATTATTACTATTGAAAAATATGCATTCATCATGACTCAGAAACTACCATGCTTCAGAACCAAAACCTAAACATTAAATTAAACTTAAAATTAAAGTTTTTGTGCCATTCTCAAGCAATGTTGAAGAAAGTTATTCAACATCGCTTGAGAACGGAACAAAAACTTTAATTTTAAGTTTAATTTAAAGTTTAGTTTTAGTTCTGAAACATAGTAATTTATGATCACAATGAATAAATATTTTTCAATAATAATATTATAACATTATGCTTTACTGTGTGTCAAGCACTGCTTTTAAAAACATATGCTAAAGAACTGTGGATTATAAATCCGACTCTTCTTTCTTTTTATTTTGATATATGTAAAAGTGAATTTGTAAACAGTGTCTATTACTTCTCTTAATGGAAGACTCTTTGATAAGATGAATCGAGTACTCGGGTCACTGGGATTTTTGTCTAAAAATAAATATGTCTCAATCCACCTTTACCCCAGCTATGTGCTAATGGCTTATGGGTAAAATCTCCTACTGATACCAAATCAGGAGGGTTCTGATCCCGGCTTGAGGCAATTGGATGTCTAGTCACACTGATGAGCTGTGAAACAGTGAAACAGTCTGTTTGTGGATGATTATATATATATATATATATATATATATATATATATATATATATATATATATATATTAATACATGTTTCATTAAATAATTTGGATAAGTGTTGTCTATATATTTTATGTAAGTTTTTTTCATATCATCTGATAAGCTTAATAACATTATCATTAAACAATGAAAGAAAATCACAATATTGATACATATTTTTTTTAATCCAATCTAAGCTTTCGGCTTACATAAGCCATTATCAAAGATGACAATTACACAATATATTTAAGCAATACACGAACAAGAAATTGATGATAGACTTATTTGTTTACATGGATGATGAAACATATATTAATGAAAAAATGCTGCCTAAAAACACACAATATATATATATATATATAAATGTATGCATGTTTATGTGTACTCCTGTGCATGTGCATGTGTGTATACATATGCACATATATTTATGTACATACAAATACACACATACACAAAAACACACACACACACATACACATATATGTGTGTCTGTGTGTGTGTGTGTGTGCAAGTTTCATTAAAAACGATTGACAAGGTACTATAGTTAAAGTTTTTTTCTTTACTTTTTCATTTAAATACACAGGGAGTCCTACTAAAATCTATCCAAAACGTACTGGTTGATAATACAAATATGATAGCCACATCTACATGTAAAAAGTCTAAAAATAATGGAAACATTATTAATAAAAATGAAAATGCCAACACCCAATAATATCAACAATGAACATGGCCACAACCATGTTTGGAAAATAAAACATTCTTATAATTCTAGATAGATACATAAAACAATCCATACTTTCATTTAAAAGTAACAACAAAATGCATCCGTGATAATGGCTAAAAGTATAGCTGAAAGCATTCAAACATATAAAACATTTAGACAATTTTTATATAATTTATATAGAAAAGAAGAAATTATAAGATCACATGAAAAGTTAAATAAAAAAACTTAACTACAGTACCTTGTCAGTTATTTTTAATGAAACTTGCACAAAAAAGTGATTTCTGCCTGCCCCCATATATATATATATATATATAGATATAGATATATATATATAAATATAGGTAACTATACTCGTGTCGAAAAACAGGTTTGTCTGGCTCATTAGGTTTGACTATATATATATATATATATATATATATATATTTTTAAATTGGACAAAGTCCGACAATTTATTTAAAGACATTTATAATATGTTTAACATTCTTTTTATAGATACAAGTATTTAAGCAAATGCTCTGTTTTATAATAAACAGTATTAAATAACATTTACCGGCCTGAATGTCTGAGAAATTTTCTGTCGGAGAACAAAAATTTTCTATGAAAATTTCTTGGACATTCAGGCCGGTAAATGTTATTTAATACTGTTTATTATAAAACAGAGCATTTGCTTAAATACTTGTATCTATAAAAAGAACGTTAAACATATCATAAATGTCTTTAAATAAATATATATATGTGTGTGTGTGTGTGTGTGTGTGTGTGTGCTTTTGTGTGTATGTGTGTGTGTGTGTGTGTGTGTGTGTGTGTGTGCTACAGACATGTTTATACATCAGTCTTAATTCTTTTTATGCTCTTCTGATATTGAAATGAGTTCAGTTGTCAACTCATATGTCTAATAAAGCTATTAGCCACCACTTGGTTACTCTAAGGTCCATCAGTTTCTTAATTACTATATTAAAAACAAATAAAAAATTTGTCTAAATGAAACGTTTTCCCCAAAATAATTGGTGGGGAAGGAGGTAAATTTTATATTATATTTTTCTTACATTCACACGAGTAATTTTTTTGGAGGCAGAGAGTGTGTAAGAACTGCACAAATGATTTTTGGATCCAAGCAATGAATCACTTGGAAATGGCTAAAGAATAAACTGATAGTGCTTGCAATAATAATCTCTATGGACAGTTTCTACACACATAGACACCATAAAAGAAAAACTGTAAGAATAATTTTGTATGATTTCATTCAGTTTTTCAAGTGAATGAAATCTTACAAAATTATTCTTCTCTGTCATTCAATATATACAGGGTGCAATGAATAAATTATGCAATAATGCAAATAACACTGACATCTCATTTTAATAGATATATTTGTCAAAATTACACAAAAATATCTTGAAATACTAAAGAGTAAATTTATTCAATAAAATAATACCATATGACTTTGGAAACTCCTCTGGACGGCCTCATGGTTTAAATTGGTGAAATCCACCATAATTCTTGCCTTCCATTCATCTTTGGTGTTACAAGGAGTTTTGTTGGACTCTCACTCAACTGCACCCCACACATAATAATCAAGAATGGTTGCAATCTGGGGAGTTAGGTGGCCAGATGTAATAGGTGATGCGGTCGCAGAAATTGTCTGACAGTCATGACTGGGTTCTCCTGCTAGTGTGGCATGATGCATGAGTCCTGTTGCCAGACATCCTTCATGTTGAGACTGAGGCCCTGTGGGAAGATGAATGGAGGCATAACATCCCCATCACTAGTGATCACCCCAACCACCTTCGTAATCACCATTAGACTCATCCAACTCTTTCTGAATCCTATACGCTGTCACCTAAACACTCTGAAATGTTCTTATCGGATGTTCTGGTATGAATGACAATCACTACAGCATGCCATTTCCAGATTTCTGGCAGAGTGAATTGCTTCATGATTCTCTTTTTCTTACAGATGGTTCCCAACTGACCTTACTATACCATGGAGTCAACCAAAGGAAAAAATAAACAATGCAGAAGTGCAAAATTAAAAATATAAAATGGCGACAATTTACCCATCGCATGCTGTATAAATATTTTTGCATAGAAATCAACTCAACCACAATTTTGATCTAAAAAATGGTACACTCATCAAAAGAGAAGGTAATTTAATCAAAAAGGAAAGTCTCAAGAGTGTCTCCATCGAATATTGTCAAAAGATAAATCTAATCATTTTTTCCAAATCTCACCTTTTCTGAAAGAATTACTACTCTCCCAAACCGACATACACAACTGGAAATATATTAAAAAATCAAAAGAAAACAGTTAAATCTATCCCCTCATGTTTTTAAGACATACAGCACACCCATCCATCTTATGCCATAACAATCTAATCACAATTTAAACAATATTCATTAAAAACAAAAATTTTTGAATTTTACTCACTTACTTTTTGCCAGACTTTGAATTATGACACTTTGTGTCTTCCACCAGCTTTGACTGACCTTTGAACCACCTGATGAATATTCATGACCATTCAGAAATTTAAAAGCCTTGATAAACCAATGACATCTTCACTTTTGTATATAAACAAATGCAACAAAATAAATCCTACATTGCCTTGATAAAACCCCTCCAAGGACGAAATATGTCAGCTAGGAATAGTTTCTCCTCTTGTCTCTTTTTATTCAGTTTATTCCTTTACACATACACTCTATCTGAAGATAATTTTCATGATATATATATATATATATATATATTGCTGGATTACAGGTGGCAAGGTTTTAAATTATCTCCCCCTGAGAATAATTACAAGTGGCCTGAGATATGAAATAATCCATTATTTTCTCGGTGACTTTTGATAAAAAGAAGCCATATTCTTACTTGTAGATGGTTCCCCTCTGAACATACTATACTGTGCAGTCGAGAAAATGAAAACCAAACAATGCACAAGTGTGAAATTAAAAATGATATGGCGACAATTTACCCATCGCACTCTGTATATACATATATTTACTCAGAAATCAATTCAACCACAATTTGGATATAAATATATATATATATATATATATATATATATAGTTGTATATTTAGGCAGCAATCCTTCTTTTATGCAAGTTTCATTAAAAACGACAGACAAGGTACTACGGTTAAGTTTTTTATTTCATTTTTCTTGTGTACGAACAAGAGCTTTCTTTGCTGGACAAATGGTCTGTCAGAACTGTCCAAATGTTTTTTTTTCTGAGCACTTTTGGCTATACCTTTAGCC
The DNA here is from genome assembly GCA_964036315.1 of Acanthosepion esculentum. Classification (NCBI taxonomy): domain Eukaryota; kingdom Metazoa; phylum Mollusca; class Cephalopoda; order Sepiida; family Sepiidae; genus Acanthosepion; species Acanthosepion esculentum. The sequence continues at coordinate 79,953,831 of OZ038489.1, read as the reverse complement.
ATTATCAAGGATGATTTTATTTTTCAGCTTAATTGAGTGTGTGCATTATGTATATGTCTTAGTGTGTAGTAGTGGTGTTTTAATTTCCAAATACGGTTAGAACATTGTGGCTTTGTTTGTAGTTAATATTGTTATGGGTAGGCTTTTTCTTTTTTATTATTAAAGCCTCCATTATTTTTAACCTATTTTTACAGATGGAAGGAATTAATATATTTGTGTTTTCTACTAGTATATTTCTAATGTAGTCTGGTAAATTGTTGTGTGTGTTTAAATGGGTTCTAATGGAGCTGTGATCAGATAGGTGTAACGTAAGACGTCTGGATAAGCATGTGGTTGTGTAACCGATGTAATTATTTATGAGTCCGGTTTCGTTAGGAACGCAGTTCCTTAAGGGGCATTTGGCTAAATGTATAGCCTAAAGCGCTTGGAAAAATAAAACATTTGGACAGTTATTACACACCCTTTGTCCAGCAAAGAAAGCTCTTGTTCGTACACAAGAAAAATTAAATAAAATACTTAACCGTAGTACCTTGTCTGTTGTTTTTAATGAAACTTGCATAAATATATATATATATATATATATATATATATATATATATATATATACTGACATGCCCTGATTCATATATATATATATATATATATATATATATATATATATATATATTTTAAAGACATTTATATTATGTTTAACGTTCTTTTTATAGATACATGTATTTAAGCAAATGCTCTGTTTTATAATAAACAGTATTAAATAACATTTACCGGCCTGAATGTCCGAGAAATTTTCATTTAAATTTCTCGGACATTCAGGCCGGTAAATGTTATTTAATACTGTTTATTATAAAACAGAGCATTTGCTTAAATACATGTATCTATAAAAAGAACGTTAAACATAATATAAATGTCTTTAAAATAAATTGTCGGGCTATGTCCAATTCTAAAATATATATATATATATATATAAATATAAAAGTGAACATAGAAGTCAACACTTAGAGGCGACAGTCTGTTTCATGAAACAGACTGTCGCCTCTAAGTGTTGACTTCTATGTTCACTTTTATATTTACACACGCTCTATCTCTGATATTGAGCACTTTATCCCATAAATATAGCACATCTTAAGACTATATTTCTTTATATATATATATATATATATATATATATATGAATAAGGGCATATCAATATGCAAGCTTGTCTTGATGCATCAGTTACACCTAAGTAGTGTGTTTTTTTATCATCTTTGAGTGCTTCATACTTTCAACCTTGTGCCACATGTAAGCTATGCTTCTTAAGTCACTATTCCAAAAAGGGCATTTCAACATGGTTTACTGGTTAGCAAGCTTGTCTTCCTAGATCAATTACAACTAAGTAGTGAGTTCGATACCCACTGACTGCTCTATACTTTTGCCACATGTAAACTATGCTTACTAAGTCACTATATGAAATGGGGCACTTGATGTGGTATATTGGTTACTAAGCTTGTCTTGCTAGATCAATTATGACTGCTCCCTACTTTCACCCTTGTTCACATGTAAGCTACAATTACTAAATCACTATATGAAACAAAGCACATTGCTGTGGTGTATTGTTTCGTAAGCTTGTCTTGCTAGATCAAATATGACTGACTAAATCACAAAATATATATGAAACATGCCTATATAATGATAGAGATATATTGATATATTACATGTTGTTTTAGGAAAGACTGAAATCTGAAATGAATGACTGTGTATATCTTTGGTGGGGTGTATGCATTGTGTGCTTTTGTACTTATTTTTAACCTTTATCTATCTTTCTACATATCTTATTGCATGTAAAATATCTTAGAATATATTTCAATGTCCACTTGCATGTATTTAGGCAACAAAACTCAATAAGTTTACTTTTCTGATGATTTAATATAGTTTTACAGCACCTATTTTTTCTTTTGATTTTTTTTACTTCTTAAAAACAATCTTTTAAAAAATCAACTTGAATGAAGCCCAGTGAATTAACAATTAAATAAACGAAAGTGTCTTCTTTGAATAATAAAAAAAAACATCTTGTATAAATTTTTTGAATCTTTCAACTTCATCTTTTATCTAGTCTTTTTCTTCTTTCATTTTTTTTTTTGCTTTTTACATCTTTGAACAACCATACTTCTCCAGATGCTATACAGCTTCCTGTCTGAAATATTGCCTTTATCGCTTCATTTTATTTTATGCTCCTGTTTGGCGTAAGAATTGATTCTGGCAACAGCAGAAACAAAAATTTTACAAAGACTGTCTAGATTTTATTTCTTTTCAGTGTTTCTTTCAAGTTTAACACAGTTAAGCGTCATCTTTCTATGTTCCTCTCTCAGCAAATTCAAAATCTTCAGTTTTTATTCTTTTAGTCTGCTTGACTTCATCACCATTCAAAAATTACACCGATGCCCTCATGATAACAATAATAATAATACTAATATTTTGAAACGTAAACTATTCCAAAAAATATGTATTCCTACAATTCCCAGTTACCTGATGAGGTTCTTTTTTTCTTTTTAATAACCATGTTACAATGTTTTCTTTCTTTTTTCTTTCTTTTTTTTTTGAGCATTCACAATACATAGAATTTTTCTTTTATTCAAGACAGAGATTCTGTCTTCCTTTCTTTCTTATATTTAAGATATATGTTTTTTTTGTTTCTTTCATTCTTTTATTCCAGATGCACAGATTCTTTCTTCCTTTCTTTCTTACGTTTAAGATACATACATTCTTTCTTTCTTTCTTTCTTTCTTTCTTTCTTTCTTTCTTTCTTTCTAACATTTCCTTCCGTTTCCTTCCTTTTCTTTCTTTCTTTTTCCTTCTTTCTTTCTTTCTTTTTTCTTTCTTTCTTTCTTTCTAGAATTCAATATAAATAGATTCTTTGTTCTTTTCTGTCCGATATTCAAGTTACATAGGTTCTTTGTTTCTTTCACTTTTTATTCATGATACATTGACCCTTTCTTTCTCTCTTTTGATAAGAATGTGTTGGTTAAAGTATTTAAAAAACATAGTAAATAGAAAGACCTTGAAATTGGAATTCCAAAAATGTAGCATCTCAAGACAACAATTCCCATCTTATCGGTGCTTTAGGAACAATTCTAAAAAAAAATATGCAATATATCTCCCAACAGGTGGGCTAAGCTCTCTCTCTCTCTCTCTCTCTCTCTCTCCCCCCCCCTGGCGATTCTCAGCATCAGTATATATGTATTTGGACAAGTCCAAGTCCTATTCTGGAGAGGTGTGTTCATCTCCACAACAATATAAAAATTTGCTGTCATTTGAGGTTTCTAGTTGAAAACTGAGGGTAGCTCATCTAACAAACAAGCAGATTACAAACACAAAACAAGGTTCTGTGTATCTCTGTTTAAGTGCAAAAGTAGATTTATTTTAATAATTATTATTTCTTAATAGTGTCATTTTAAACTGATTCAGAGTATAAAAAGGCCTCAAACATCAAAAATGTTGTTCCATGGGATCAAAGTGTAGTATCTGTTTGCAGATTACTCACTGAATGATCGCCTATGGGGCCGGGATTCCTTCTCCGATACAGGCCGGCAGCAGGGATTCGTCCCTGCGCTGGTAGTATCGTGGCTACGTATGACCAGCTTGGACAAGCTATGACCAGCCAAGACCAGCCAAGACCAGCTATGACTAGCTAAAGCCAAAGCACTGCGACCCGGGTGAAAACTCGGGTCCATTCCCCTCCCTTCCCACGTTAAACTCGACCTTGTGTCACAACCTGACCGTGTGGGAGGTCAAGTAAATCCCGTGTAGTATCTGTTTGCAGATTACTCACTGAATGATCGCCTATGGGGCCGGGATTCCTTCTCCGATACAGGCCGGCAGCAGGGATTCGTCCCTGCGCTGGTAGTATCGTGGCTACGTATGACCAGCTTGGACAAGCTATGACCAGCCAAGACCAGCTATGACAAGCTAAAGCCAAAGCACTGCGACCCGGGTGAAAACTCGGGTCCATTCCCCCTCCCTTCCCACGTTAAACTCCGACCTTGTGTCACAACCTGGCCCTGTGGGAGGTCAAGTAAATCCCGTGTAGTATCTGTTCCCTGATGCTCGCTTAATGATCGCCTTTTGGCTGAGATTCGATCACTGATCACTGATACATGCCTGGCAAGGGATTCGTCCCTGCGCTGGTAGTATCGGGGCTACGTCTAGCTTGGACCAGCTAAGACCAGCAAAGTCCAGTGGCCTGGATGGAAACACTCGGGTCCACCCTCCCTCCCCACGTTAAAAACCGACCTTGTGTCACAACCTGACTCAGTGGGGGGTCAAGTAGATACCAAGTGTAGTATCTGTTCCAGCTGCTGACAGCCATCCACAGCTGTAACTATCAGCAGCAGTTCTAGCCAGCCATCATCATCTGCAGCTCCAGTTTGCCAATGGCAGCCTCACTATCCATTTCCATCAACCTGCAACCATCCTTGCTAGCAGCAACAATCTGCAATAAACTTTCCTTTTCAGGACAATGCTCTTCAGCAACGACAGAATTGTCCTTCAGGACAATGTTATTCAGAGACTATGAAACTGTTCTTTTTAGGTCAACGCTCTTCTCAACATCTATATTTTTCGAAATATTTTTTGCCTAGTGCACTGTAACCTTATTTTCGTTGATATATTTTCTTTAATAAAAAGAAACTTAGTAATGTATTTTTTTTTACTTTTTGCATATTGTTGTCTTCCATGATTTTATATCAGTTTGCAGGCCAACATACCACCCACAACAACAGTTTCAATGAATCATTCTGCAATGTATTCCCTTCTATTGTTTACAAACTCCTGCCAATGATCCACTAACTGCTCAATGATACAAATCACTTGGTTTTGAATTGAAAAATTCTTCAAACGACATTTTAAGCTCTACATTCTTGTTGAACAAAATTGAATCAAATTATTAGAAAGCTACTAAAAAAAGGTGGTAGTCAGTAGGGGCTAAATCAAGAGAATATGGTGTGTATAGAAAAACTTTCCTACTGAGCTCTTTAATAGTGTGTCAGAGATGAATATGCAAGATGATAAGTCTGGATCTGGCATCTAGTCTACAATCGCTATCCCACAGATGTGCTGTGGCCTCCCTCTGTCTCTTCTACTAATATTTTCATGGCAACTTTTCTGACGAGCTACTGTTGCTGGTTCCCAGACTTCATGAATTTAAACGTGCTACCAGGCTGGCATCTTGGTTTCACACTTTCACTGACAAAACTCTTAAATGTAATCATCTTTTCTTCTCAAACAGATTCTTCTCCCACACTTCCCGCCTGTGGAACTCCCTTCCCTTTACTTGCTTCAGCAATGACGATAATCTTCAAATATTCAAGTGTAATGTCAATTGACATCTGACACCCTGACCTTGTTCCCTGTTGTCCTCTGTATCCCTTCCGCAAACGAGCCTCTTTACTCTTGTTCTCAATCCTCTGTAACCCCTCGCATGCTAGTGGCACTCCTGCCTTTCTTGGGGGATGAATTGCCTAAAAAGAAAATGTTAGTGATGTAGGAGCAAGCATTGTCATATTAAATAATCACATTGTATCACCAGACAGGTCTTTTCAGCTGAATTGCCTTTTTGGACCTGCTCAACATCAACCGTCTTCTGGTAACGATGGCTTTTATTGCCTTCCTTGGGGTGAAATGATAAAAAAATGCATAAATTCTATTGGCACCAATCAAATTTTTGGCAAATGACTCAAGAAAAGAACATGGACATTTGCTATGTAAATTATCAAAATAAATAAAAATAGTAATAATCATTCCAAAAATTCAAATTTGAAGAACCCAAACAAATTCTTGAATTCAACTTTGATCAAAGATACTAGAAAAAAAACTTTAAGAAAATTATTTAGACTATTATCCTCATCTTTGTCGCCATATTTATTACAATGTTTTGGCCATTGTATGCTCTGGCCTTCTTTAGGTGGTTGGAATGTCGAACTGAACCCTTTATTTCACTCCCTGGGGTAGACTGTTCTAGTTCCACATGCCATGTTTAATGGATGTCAGTTATCAGTTATCTCCTGTTAATTCCCCTCTCCAAGTTCTCCACTGCCTTAACACACTGTGCCATATGTCCTTAAGAACACATGGCACAATGGATAAAGGCGTTGGTTAGATTCAGTGACAGGACCCAATGAGTTGTGAGTTCAATACCTGGTTAAGGCAGTGGAGAACTTGGAGAGGTGAATTAACAGGAAATAACTGATAACTGACATCCATTAGACATAGCACGTGGAAGTAGAACAGTCTACCTCAGCAAGCGAAATAAAGTGTTCAGTTTGACATTCCAACCACCTGAAGAAGGCTGGAGCGTACAATGGTCGAAATGTTAAGATAAATATGGTGACAAAGATGAGGACAATATTCCAAATAATGTAAATAGTGTACATGATACTTCATCTCAGAAATATAGACAGATACTTTTAGAAAATATCTATATTTTTTGGTTGTTTTAAATTCCAGTCAAGTCATTACATTCACTTGTGCACACTTACTTTCAGGATAGTTCGTCCCCAGCTATAGGTTAAATAGCAGGGCAGTTTGGAAAGTATAGGAGAAGGAAAACTCTGAATTCAAACCCAACATGAAAAGGACTATCTTGCCTTAGACACACCCACTGCTGCTATGTCTACAGTACATACAATTACCTATGGCCCTAATGATCGTGGTTATGGACATTATTGAAAACGATAGGTAATTAAGGGGGAACGACTTCTCAAATAGTAAAGAGTTCAACAGAAGAAAGAGAACCAGTTATTTGTATAGAGTCAAAAAAAACTCAGTGTCACTAAAAAAACAAACAGAGAGTGAGACAGGTTGTGGGATATATCACTACCCCCACCTTCATTTTGACGCACGTGCAACATTTTCACCCCTTCCTCTCACGTTCGGTCAGTCATAGTAGTAAACCGTTGTCTTAGCCGAAGATGAGGAAGAATTCATATTTTTCGCGCGCTTTTGCGCTGACGTCACGGCAAATTTGGCTTTTCAAAATTAGTCACCCCCGTGGTCGTCTGACTATCGGCACGGGCTGGCTCACCTTATCCTCTCGCCGGTGAACCCATAGATACTGGCAGAGAATTTTATTCGGCAAAAGCCTTGCCTAGACCTCATGGCTCGTCTCGGTATCTTAATACATACGACACGGTCGTCACCTTCATGACAGAAGCTAACATCTACCGAGCTGCAAACTTCCAACCTGATGAACGAGCATTTTTCATATTCTTCGAACTCATACTTTCAGAACCTGTTACTTTAAAAAGAATTACATACACTCACAATTATAAACTCTCGCAGTGAGTATTATTCTTTGCCGTATGTTATTATGCATTACAACTGACTTTCTGAACTTCCAACCTGAAGAGCTAGAATTTTTCATATTCTTCGAACTGTCCTCTCAGAACCTGTTACTTTAAAAAGAATTACATACACTCACAATTATAAACTCTCGCAGTGAGTATTATTCCTTGCCGTATGTTCCCTATGCATTACAACTGACTTTCTGAACCTTTCTTCTCGAAGAACTCGTTCCCGCTAATAGCCATCTTGGATTTGAATTTTGGCGCGGATTCTTATCTTGTCAACTACCATATTTCCAGTATCTTACTGATGGTCTTCACTCAGTCAATTAAATTTCATTCACTACAATATTTCCAGTACCTTACTGAAGACAATCTACTTGGCCTCTTCTTCAACTACATTTCCAGTACATTTACTGAAGGTCTTCACTGAAGTCACTACTTGTTAAACTCTAATAAAATCTATGTTTGCTCTTAACCTTTTGTCATTTTTGCCTGTCTACTTCTTTTCACTTTGTACGTTTGTACGGTGGAAAGAGCACGTCTTTTTAATTTTTCTTTTTCTTACTTTGTTTGTGGATTCGGTAGTGGAGTGTGTAGTGTCTGGCACAAGGCCTTATTTTCGTAAGCCAGATCTGCACCGCTATCGGGTCCTCAACAAGGTTTAATATTCACTGAACTGTTTCTTCCATGAAAAACCAACCTTGTAAGAAGAACAAACCTAAGGTGGCTACCTTTCTTTACAGCTTTAAAAACAAACATGTTTAACATTCAACCACGTTTAACATTAACTTCAAACAAATTTAACATTCTGTTTCTTCCATGAAAAAAACCAACCTTGTAAGGAGAAGAACAAACCTAAGGCGGCTACCTTTCTTTACAGCTTTCTTGTAAGTGAAAGAAACAAATATAGACAGGAAGATGATCTTGACAAGATAAAGATACTCACATTTACAGAAGTTGTCTAGAAATAGATACAGAAAAGATGAACCCCACTTAGATGCTACAGAGAAATGAACAGAATAAATAATAAAGGTAAAAAAAGCAGAAACTAATTGAAAAGGTAGCCAGAAATATTCTCTATGATACTGCATTTCATACAGTTCTTCCTCTGTCTTTCTTTCTTTGTAAAAGAATACTTTCTTTTTTTTCTAAATATAATAAAACCACTAAGTGTGTGCATTTGTGTTTGTCTTTTGAATGTAGGTATATTTTTTCCAAGGTGTAATACAAACATAAGTTATTTCTTGAATAACGTCCGTCAGAATGCTCAGCAGTGTTTTAAGTAGAACACACAGGATGTGGATCCATTTGGGAAATTTTAAGAATACTCTCAGAACGCTCAGAATATATTTTATCCAAATGACTATTCATAGTTCTTTCCAAAACTTAGCTTGACCAGTCTGCATGACGAGATTGCTGCCTATTACACCTCAACTTTGAAGGAATAATTACTTCACTTTACTACTTTTGATACAAGATCACAAGTACTTGGGTACTCAGTGGGGATCAAACTCACTGCTCAAAAAATTTATTTTTATCCTTGACCCATATAAGTGTGTAAGCCACATCCACATTAAGCCAAACGTATCACATTCTACCCTCATGGGGAAGTGGTAAATATTGCCGTACATGTTTTTCAAGCTGAGATCAAATCATAGTATATGTTCTCTTTTTTAAACTATGGGGAAATCTTGTCATAAGAATTCTGGTCCTGTGGCAACACCTTTTTCATTGCTCTAAAGAGAGATGGTTGGTGGATACTGACATCAGAGGGGTGACAGAGAGTGGGCAGTTTTTGTCCTTATCCCATACGGACACATGGTCATCACATATTAAACCAACATTTTATCCTATTAAACCACCATAGGGAGGTGGATAACTTTTCCATTACCAGCCTGTCAGACTGGGATCAAAGTGTAGTATTTGTTCTCTCTTTTTTTTTTTTAGTGTTTCGTCCCACGCAGGGTGCAAAAGCCATGAGTATGCAGCAGGTTATATGGAGTGAAAGAGAATGAGAAAAATTATGGAGAAGATTGAGTAAAGTAAAACAAAGAAACAAGGTTCAAGAAAACAGAAGATGGCAATTGACGTTGCTTTTAAATTTGGGGAAATTTTAGGTATCAGGGATTGCATGAAATTAGAAGCAAGTTCCACAGGTGAGAAGTGTAAAAAAAACCTGTTAGAATAGAAGTAGTGGTTGCATCTAGCTACTTTAAAAGTAAAGCAGGGAGACCTAGTTGTCAATCTAGTATTCATGAAGTTCAGGCACCAGGAAAAAAAGAACAGTTCCCATAAAAATATTTGTAGAAGACAGAGGGAAGCCACATCATGGTAAGAGAGAAAGTGACTGATGTCAAGATGCCTAATCAGGAGCAATTACATTACAGATCCTTCTTTGAATTTTGTCAAGAATCTCAAGATATACAGCAGGAGCATCAAACCATATATGGTAACAGTATTCAATGCACAAAAAAAAATGGTAGATAAATGTTCAAGATGGATTCTGGTGACAATGAGGGATGCCTTGTCTGAGAGATTTCAACCCTGTGGCAGTAGATTCCTCACAGCAGCATAGATGTAGGGTTTGTGGATACTGTTGCCACACATGACAGTGGTTATAGGGACTTGGAAATTTTTTCTTCCTTGGCCTGTATGTACAGATACTGATTTTTGGTGTGGAGATTTGTCAGGATATTCTTGGCGTTTATTTTATCAGAAACTTTGGAATTAAAAGGGTATATGGTTTAATATACATTTATTTATTTGATTAGGGATAGAGTGAGATCTTTGTAATTTGGGGTAACAAAAGTTTGTTTATAAAGCAGATCTTGACGGCAGTTGGGAGAAAGTTCATTTCGGCTCGGTAGTGGGTAAGTACAAAGTCAGAAATTTGTAGTAGTAGTCATCATCTTAGAAATAGGTCAGCATCAATCAACTGTGTTTTTGCAGTCCTAAGATGGGCAGGAAATATCATTAGCAGATAACCTCTTACCTACTTCATGCACGTTTGGTTTCTCTGACAGTCACATCACTTGTTCAGTGATTTTTCTTGTCCTCCCTTCTCCTCATCTAACCCAGAGCTGTGAGCTTATATCCTTTTGACCAGTCTCCCAGATTACTGACATGAACGTTGGTTTCAGCTCACATCAAAAGTCTCTCTGTGTTAATATTTTTGATTGTCCAAAATTATTTTAGTTTCTGTCATTCCTTCCTTTTTCCATTTTTATATGGCAGAAATTATGCATGGCGTCTTCCTGATTTTTGGTAGATTCAGTCACAAATTAGTAGACCCCAATCACACAAACTTCCACCTTTTTGCAGCTGGGTTCAGTCTTTTCTTTTTCTTTCCTCTTTTTTATTTGAGGGTTGCCTTCTTGTTAGTTGAAAGAGAAGTATATAGTGAGAATCTGAGAGAGAGAGAGAGAGAGAAAGAAAGAAAGAGAGAAATATTTTAAAGGAAAGCGCAAATGTTTTATTTTAATTTGAGTTCTTTCTTTTTTTGTTTATATATTTTATTTTTATATTTTATTTTATTTTATTTTGTTTTTATTGGGACTCACTATGGTGTCCCATTTTGACAATGTTGTGTTATGGGTAAAGAGATTTAAATAATCTTTTGTCAGTAGTACTTTTTCAGTACTTTTTCAGTAGTACTTTTTCAGTATTTTTCAGCACTTTTTTCATTACTTTTTCATTACTTTTTCAGTACTTTTCTTCTGCATTTTTAAGTACTTTTTCAGTAGTACTTTTTCAGTATGTTTTCAGTACTTTTTTGTATTTTTTCAGTACTCTTTTCAGTAGTACTTTTTCAGTATTTTTTCATTATATTTTCATAATTTTTCCAGTACTTTTTCAGTACATTTTGCTTAGAAACATTGAATTTGATTCTTTTTAACACTAGAATGAGATTGTCTTTTCAGCTATTGACAGAAATATGAGAATATTCACAGTAACTACGAAACATAGAAATATCTGTATTTTATATGGAATAAAAATATAAAATATATTTTTTGCTTTCTTCAAAGCTTTAACATCATTGAATATTCTAGATAACAAGGGAAAGCTTCATCACCCAACAAAAGTCTATAATATAAGCAAAAGGCAATAATGATATTCTTTCGTAAGGATTTAATGTCAAGCAATAAAAAGACAAAAAGATGATGGCAATTCTGTCAAGCAATATAATCTCATTCACTGTTTGTTTCCTTTAGAGAAGATATGTTTTCATTGAACTCAATGGATTGCCACTTAAACAAGAACTACTTTGATCATGATGTTATAGTTCTGTATTGTTTCCCATCTCTTTCTGGTCTCTCAGGCTGCACACCCTTAATGACCGCTTTATCTAATTTCACTTCCTTTTTTTAAGTATACAAATCAAAATGGCATTCATAAAAGCCTTTCTTACTGGTGATCAAGTAAAAGCCTCATTGGTCAAGGCAGCACAGAAGCGAATGATAACAATATATTGACAGCATAGAAGTTAATGTTAACATCATATGAACAGCAGAGAAATTAATTACATTATATTGATAGCATAGAAGTAAATGGAAACATTATATTGACTGCCTAGAAGGTAATAACAACATTATATGAACAGCCTAATGCAAACATTATATTGATAACATAGAAATTAATGATAATATTATATTGATAACAATATATTGACAACATTGAAGTTAATGATAACATCATATGAACATTAGAGAAGTTAATAACATTATATTGACAGCCTAGAAGTTTATAACTTTATATTGACAGCCTAGAAATAAATGGTAAAATTATATTGACTTCCTAAAATGTAATAACAACATTATATGAACAGCTTATTAATGACATTATATTGATGACATAGAACTTAATAACAACATTATATGAACATTATAGAAGTTAATAACATATTGACAACAAAGAAGTTAATGATAATATCATATTGATAGCATAAAGGTCAATGATATTGGTAGTTTTAATGATAATTTTCTCTAATGAATGCAAATTCTATTCTGGCATCATCTGGGGGAATAACATATTGCACAAATATTGTTTCCTTTAGAGGCATACTATAAAAATAGAATACACCTGTCTTAGAACATTGGTTTTTAAAACCCAGTCTAGCAGAAAGCTAGTTGATGTAGTGATTTCAATCCTCAGTTATTCCATCACCAATCCAGGAATAAGGATGTAAGAGTGTCTCCTCTTCTTTGCTCTATGGTGAGTACTTATATATCTCCCTACTATCAGCTGCCCCCAGTGTGCATATCTTAAGTGCATTTAGACTGACCACTTGTCAAGAGCAGTCATATACATCCTGTGAGGTGCAAATTTGAATCTTGTGACCAGGAACACATATTTCAAGTTAATTTGCAGATGCACCTGATTTCTCCTATAGTCTGCTGTGAGACTGAGGCAAAATTCTCTACTGGCATAAGCTGCAATGCATCACATACTACACAAAGGGCATGTGGCCGAGTGGTTAAAATGTTTTCATTCTAACCATAAGACTTGGGTTTGAATCTTGCCATAGTTGATTTATCAGGAAGGAGACTTCCTGATGTTATCTGACTGGTAGGGTCAATCCCAGTGTGCAGCACCTTTGGAAAGTGTCTGAAAACTATACCATGAGTTCACCTAAGCCTTGTGAGTGAAATTGGGTAGACAGAACCCTTGGTGGGCCGTCAATAGCTGTGCTAGCATGAAGTCACAAGTCCTCGTGGCCGAGGGCTTGAGCATGCTGGCCTTGTTCAAATTGTTGATCACACTAGATAATGCACTCTTTCCCAGAAACTGTAACTAATGTCTGCTCCACATAGCTGCAGTATAAACCACAGATGGGCTCTGTGGGTGTTGAGTAAACACAACTGTGCCTGAGCAAGCATCTGCAGCAGGGATTGGCTAGTTGCCCTATTAGACAGGTATCCTCAAATACGAGAGGCCAGCTATACTACACAAAGATCGAGTACCTAGCTGAAAGTTATTTATATAGCAATTTTAATCATCACAGTTCACTCATTATTGCAGCCTTGTGTCAAACTAAGTTTAGTAAATATCCCTAAAATTTAATTCTCATAGAATAGTGTCTTTTGGGTTTTTTTTTAATCATGTTACCCCCAGCAAGGCAATAAAGCCATTAAGACTCTAGAGTTTACTAAGTGCAAAAGATTATAAGAAAAAGAAAAACATTATTAAGGAGCAAGAACAATAAAAGAAGAGGAATTAAAAAAAACAGTAAATAATGATTGACATTGCATTTACATTTTTGAAGGTCAAAGTTGGCTGATAGAAGAAACTATTACCACAGAGATACAGATACATCTTGCCATTTCAACTGTAAATTGATGAGACCTTGCTGCCAATCTAGTACTGCACTTAAATTCATAAAGTCTAGGTACCATAGCAGAAAGTTCATCAGAAAAATTACAATGAAAGTATTTATAGAAAGGGCATAGGAAAGCTACAGTGCAGCAGTAGGAAAGTGACTGAAACCAATTCATAACCAATGACATTGCAGTTTCTTCTCTCAGTTTTATCAAATATCTCTAAATATATAGCAGGAGCACCAGCCCATATGTGACAGCAATATTGAAAGCAAGGACAAATGGTAGACTTATAAATATGTAAGTTGCATTCTGGGAGAAAAATTGCATGATGTAGTGAATCAAATTTCCTAGCAGGTTTTACATATTAAGTGATTAAGTTCAGTTTTGCAACACAAAAGTGACCTTGTTTTAAAGTTAGCTGGCACTTTAGTGTTAATGATAATTAGCTGTTTTTGTACAAAGAATCATTTGGCATTCATTGACCAAGCAGCCAGTATCATTTTTGGTTGAAATTTATAAACTCTTTCTCTTAAAATAATTTTTCATGAAAATAGGTTCCTTATGTTCAGGAGCTGTTAACACTTATTTGTGGCGGTTTCCTTCTTAAACTTTTATTTGAATTAGTGTGAAACATTATTATCTTGACTATGTCATTATTTTCTCATTAAGTTACATTCATTATCTGTTTTAGTTGTTGCTGTTGTTGAAAGTCATCAAGTTATATTGTTTCTTTTATTTGGTGCAGTTATTTGTGATTCTTCAGGTGTGAAGAAGTATAGTCCTCACTAAGACCTACAGGTCTAATTTGCTCAAAGCCATTTTTAAACATTGCTCTGAAAAAGTGGTGGCATACAGCCAACAATTTAGACATTTCTGAACAGTTTTGGCACCATACATGACATCGATGGTGGAAAAAACTTAGTAAAAAATTAATTAAATCTTCCTTGTCAGCCATATTTAATGAAAGATGTTTAAAAAGAAGGTTGCTGCCCAAATATACATTAAAGAATAAATGTGTACAATGAATTCAAATGCTTTTAGTTTTAATAACTATTTTTTTAAAATTTCTAATTCTTTTACAAAAAATTTAGCAAAAATCCATCTAACTCTCATGTCTCACTATATTTGAGTTGATATTGAAAAGTTCAAGGAATTTGGCCCTGATTAAAAATTACTTCTTTTAACATTTAATTCACACTATTTCTTTGAAATAGTCCTTATAGACAGCTGATTGAATAATAATTCTTTTTCTCTGTGCTGTGGTTCTTCAGATCATAGACATTGATGTCTCTCCCTGATTTCTTATGATTTGCAACTTTAAGCCATATTTGTACTGATTGTAATAGTAATATCCCTCTCAGTCCCTAATCTGTCATTAGGTATGATACTCGATATTTACCTGAGCTCTCCACAAGGTGGGGTGTGGTACAAGGCTAGTTTTTAACATGGAGCTTTCCGAGCACGTACACTACACAGTAGGTATGATACTCACTGTATCTAGCCTTCTGTATATCCTAGGATTACTAAATTCTCAAAGCTTGCTTTCTTCATTACATGTCCCAGAAATTTTAAGAGTCTCTTTCTAAATACAATTGTTCATTGTGCTACAATTTTTTAAAAAAATTCCCCATTGCTCAGATGATCCACCAAACAGTGAAATGTCTTTTTGTGGAAATTGTCCAGCATTTACTCTAAGGTCACTAAAGGTCAATATATGGTCAAAATGGCTATTTTAACTTACCTAAACCAACAGAAGAGTGTCAACAATTTTTATCAAGATATTAATACAAAGTAGAATTAACTCAATTAGAATTAACACAAATTACATACCTACATACATACTATATTAAATCTTTATTTTCTACCCAATAACAAACAATAAAACAAACAATGACAAACAGATTTCACAATACAATACCATTTCAATCAAAATGTTGATTGGTTAGAAATTAACACCACCATGTGAAATATTTGACCAACCAGAGAAAACTAAAATCTTATTTTTCTTGACCCTACTTTAGCTGGGGTTGGGGGATAAATTCATAGATCCATAGATTTTGACCTTCATTGAGCAGGAGATAGGTGACAGTCTCCAAGATGAAGATGCTTGCACCTCTCTCCTCACAGTGAAACATATGTCACCAACTTCAAACAAATCATTTCCAACAAAAACAGCTTGGACAGTCAGTGAATCTTCACTGATAGCCAGACGGCAGCTTCAAATAAATCATCTCTAGCAAAAAAAAATTCACCGAGAATCTAAAGCCTTTTTTTATGCACAGTTTTTTCCTGTAGACTAACTAATTAAAAGTGTTAGCTAAACCACAGCGATTTCTGTGAACCAACTACACAAAGATTTTAATTCAACTGAAGACTATTTTTAATACATTTAATTTTTTTGAATTCCTGTATATATGCCTGTAAATACAAATGATTTATTTAACGGACATAACCATGTTTTTTTTTTTTATTTTATTATTGTTTGGAATGTATATGTTTGAATTTTTAACAGAAAACACAGACAACTGAATTTCCTACAAGATACCGAGAAAGAATACAATTTCAGTACTGTACGTGCTTCAATTAAACACAGAAATAAAATAACCAGACTACAGTAAATAAACATATATTCTGCTTCTATGCGCCCTGTCTCTACAGGAAATGTGCATCATATCTCCAAAACTTCATCTCCTTCATAAATTTTGCCTTTTTGCTCTATAACCTAATCCCTGTTCTGCCAGCCATTTGCACAAGATCGTTACCTAGGTAAGTAAGTAGATAGGTTATGAGTCGTGTTCTTGTCATATAAGACATAAATGAATGAAATCATCCATTTATATAAATAAGCAGAGTTAAGCAGAGTTGAGGAGAGTTAGCATTAGCTCAATTGCTAAGTGCACCTTCTTATAGTAAACCTTTTATTTCATTACATACCTACGAGTTTGTCTTCCTTATTATTTCTCACTGTTATCTTGAAAACATGAAATACAACATCAAATCATCTAACTGTTATCGCTCTTTCCAGTTTTGATGGGCGTTTTCTTCCTAACCTTTTGTTCAAGGTAATGCAGAATGTCAGCATTTTGATTAAGTCATTATTCTTTCAGATTCTCGATTACAAAACAGATTGACAGAAGCAGTAAAAGGTGAAATATGTTAATAATTTAGGATGCTTGAATTAATCTATAGGTAGTGTTATATAGGACATAAATGAATGGAATTGCAAAGTTGAGCAGAGTTAGCATTAGTTCATTTGCTAAGTGTACCTTCATGTAGTAAGCCTTTTATTTCATTACTTACCTATGAGTTTGTCTTCCTTATAATTTCTCTCTGTTATTAATCTTGGGTATGATGATAAACTACATCCATGTCCTGGGTAAGATGATAAATTACATCCGGCAGCAAGGCCTCTGATCATTAGGTTTTGAGTAGCATGGAACCACTTCTTAATTGCTGGTGTTCCTAGGTTCACCATGACCCAGGGTGGTAGCACCTATTAGGGTCCCTGCTATAGGCAAATAGTTAACACCCAAACTTGTGTAAAAATATGTTTTAATACCAGAAATACTTTGTAATAAAAAAATTATAACCAGCAATAATTTTTGAAGGAAAAATTATTATCAGCAATACTTAAAAAATAAATACCAGAAATACAAACAGTTATACATTCTTTGAAAAAAATATGAACAGCTATGGATTTCTTCAAGGAAAAATATTCCCAGAAATAAATTTTTGAAGAAAAACATTACCAGCAATAAAAATTTTGTCGGCATTAAATAACCCATTGAGGTTGATATGCCATAAACCAAACCAAACCAAATTCTCTGTGTTATCTTGAAAACACAAGAGCAGTTCCTCTTCTCCTCTTGCCTTTGATGCATTCTGTGGGTGTTATATTTGCCAAGTCCTCTTACTTCATTATGTGCCCTACAAATTGTCATTACTAGTAAATGTTCAGTTTTTTAACTAACAGAATAAAGAGGCTGGCTGAAATTCTTTATAATCTTTTTTATAATTTTGCAATTGAATTAAGGAGTGGTTGAAATTTCTTAATTGTTGATAAAAAGAGGTAAATAATTTTGCCAACCCAAAAATACTTTCATTTGTTAACATATAGACCAAAAAGATTTTTCTCTGATAGCACTCAAATAAAAACAGGTAAAAATCAATTTTACTTTATTGAAGAAAAAATTATTACTGGAAGCAGGTGTTTTTTTTTTTTTGTGGGTTTGTTAGAAATGTCTGCAGAATGAGAATAAGAAAAAATGCAATATTGAGAGACATACAGAACCGGAACTTTATATTCTACTTTAGTCAGTTTTACTTTCATCATTTCCTTCTAACCAGAATTAATTGGATAGGTGAGTCCATTATTCCTCTGGGCAGTCCCAATGAGTGTTTCTATTCTTGAACCAGTGTCCATTACGTCAACACATATACCACCTGATTTCAATCAATTTAGTATACCTATAACTATTCTATTTTTGTATTATTTCCTGACCACTGACAAGCATTTTCTTCTTGATTTCTAGAGAACAACACATTTCTAAAGTAAAACTTATGCAAAATATTTATATTATATATATACATACATACATATATATATATATATATATATATATATATATATATATATATATATATATATATATAATGTTTGGTTGAATAATCTATCATATGTCTATTTATTTTTATTTTAATCCTCTCAAATTCACAGATCAGTTTCTTAGTGTTGTTATAAAACTGATTAAGAAAGACACCATAGTTTTGGTTATTTCTTTTATTTTCCCAAGTACTTTCAATCTCATAAAAGATTATCAAAAATTTACAACTAGCAATTACATAAATTTTTGGTATTAGCAATTCACCCCTGAAGATAATCTTGGAGACTTTTTATTTGAAAATTATATCGAAATACAATACAATACAATATATTTCGATATAATTTTCAAATAAAATGTTTAACATGTTTAAAAGAAAAGTTTCTGTTAAATTACACACACACACACACACACACACACACACACACACACACACACACACACACACACATATATATATATATATATATATATATATATATACACACACACATATATTTAGGAGGCACGTTGGAATAATGGATAGTGACTTGGATTGAAGAATTGGAAAGCCGAGTTAGAATTCCACTCATGTTCATTAAATTCACTTACATGCTAATGCCTTTGGGAATGGTATGAATCCCTCACTTCTCCCCCCACCTATGCTACATTCACTTATATATTTGCAAAAGGTAGGAATCTATCTCAATTACCCCCACTGTCAGCTATGGAAAAATAGCAGGACAGACTGTATCCTGTAGCTTTGGGTGGTAAACAGTCTAGGAGAAAAAAACTTTGAATTTCAAACCTGCAGAAGGTCGTTTTGAGATCTTGTGGTATACTGTGCACCAGTTCACTGTATTTAGCTCTTTCAAAAAGTGTGGTTGGTTATTCACAAAACCTTCCCCACTATAATCAAATGATATGTGTGGGTAGTCTAGCTGTTGGTTCTAAGGACTGAGCTGATTGACCCTCATATGCCAAAATCACAGGAGTGTCCAGTATATATATATATATATATATATATATTCATAATAGATCCATTCTGTTGAAAAGATTTTCATTATTTCTTGGCTATTTTCATATTTACTGGTTTTCAATTCTCAATAATGGAGTGAATGCAAAAACTTAATCAAACAAATTTTAAGTCAATAATTGCAAAATTCAGTTGTTAAATGATCCTGTTTCAATTGTAAAGTCTAATATAAGCACCATATATATAGACAGATGGCAGGAATGGACTGAAAGGAATGACAGGGTAACAAACATTGCATTGAAGTACAAAGAACAAGAAGATAATGTGATTTTAAATGAGCAATGGTTTATAGATTTATTTATGTCGAGATGATGGAAGAATAAAATTTAATGCTAAAAGAAACAGCTGCATAACAAAGGTACCAGAGATGATCTAGTTCCAAGGCCTTGTGACTCCTTAGAGCAGTGTTCCACAACCTTTTTATCCTTTTGGAGCTCTTGAAAGAGTTTTCATGTGTCAGGGAACCTTCTGCATAAAATTATTGTATACCATTTTTAATATCTATCTCTTTTATATTTTATTATAATAACCAAGGATTTTCAAACAATATGCCATACATGTATAGTAAAATTACAACTATAAAATTACTCAAAAATTACTCAAAAATGCATAAACTATTTATCACTGTTTCTTCTGAATCCCCTAGTGACCTCCTGTGAAACTCTAGGATTCCAGTGAATACCAGTTGAGAAATACTGATTTAGCCAAATCAATCAAATCATACTGAAAACACTGGTTCTCAGTCAATCACCAAGGTTAAGCAGTCTGGTCAGTACTTGGGGAACCACTCCAGAACACAGGGTACTGTAAGCAACCTCCTACAATCTGAAATATGCTTCAGATTTAAATAACCCACAAAGGGTTGATAAACCATAAAAAGCAATCAATCAATCATCTATTTATATTCATTCCCTCCACCATTATAAATACAACTGCTATTACTTATAATTATCATCTTCTTATATAATACATTAGGTGATTATGTTAGATGTAACATCTGTACCTTTTTGCTGCACTAGAGTTATCTTTCTTGCACTGGTGACACCATGTGGCAGTCTTTTTTATTCTTACTGTTCCAACATGTTTATCCTTTTTTATCCTTTTGGAGCTCTTGAAAGAGTTTTCATGTGTCAGGGAACCTTCTGTATAACATTATTGTATACCATTTTTAATATCTATCTCTTTTATATTTTATTATAATAACCAAGGATTTTCAAACAATATGCCGTACGTGTATAGTAAAATTACAAATATAAAATGAAACAAAAATTACTGAAAAATACATTAGCCTATTTGCCATTGTTTCTCACAGGACCCCTATTGACCTCTTGTGGAACCCCATGGTTCTGGAGAAAACTAGTCAAGAAACACTGCCTTAGACGAACACCCTCCCCAGATGGATCACATCTTCAGGCATGTAGCCATACTCACCATGCTTGGTCAATTATCGATTGGTTAGGCTGTTTAAGGTTTTCAGTTCAAAGTTGACTTTCTCCTAGACCGGTTGCCACCCAAGGCTATAGAACCCAGTCTGTTCTGCTATTTTTCCATAGCTGGCAGTGGGGGGGAGATAGGATGGATTCCTACCTTTTGCAAATATATAAGTGAATGTAGCAAACTCGACTGGAATTTGAACTCAGTTCTTTGCCACCATTTATTACTCCAACATGCACTAGAAAATGCTTTAAAATCCATATTATTTTAAATACCTAAATAAAATAAATGATAGACTTATCAATAATCAATAAGTACATATGCATAATATTGTAAAATTTTGTCGGTTAACACTTTTCTCTAACAGTAAGCTCGACTCTTAAAATAAGTTATTGCTAGTAGTTTCTAGTAAAAAACCAATATTTTGCATTTTTATTTGTATCTGCTGACTAAATCTAATGGAATATTGATTTTACTAAAGAAGGAAAAGGAAAAGAAATAAGGATTTGGAACCAATGAAAGATTTCATTTATTCTTAATTCCTTGAGAAAATAATAATTTTTAATGTGGAAATATTAAGAGATTATTAGAAAACATCTGTTTAGATTATTGAAATTTATGAATATTCAGGTAAGATGAAGTTTCCATAGTCATTAACTTTGTTTGAATTTTAAAACAAAAAAAAATTCAATATTTCATTAGATTTTGCCGATAAAGTTAATTGAAACAGCAAACATTTGAAAACTATTTTCATTGTCATCACCTCTTGCTATAATTGTTTGATAAATTGTATAACTAAAATGAAACAAGAACACCTACAGAAAATAGTGAAGGAAATCAAGAAGAAAAGATTAAACATCAATTGCAAGAAGACAGAATGTATAAATGTCAGAAAAATGAACAGCCCAACATTGCATATTACAAATTGGAGATGCCAAAATCAAGAAAGTAGAAAGGTAAATAAATATACTAAAGGTGTATTGGGGTAGTGGAAGATGCCTTCCAAAAGCTAAGCAAGGTATTAACAAATATGAAATATTTCCTTTAATAAGATTTCTCAAATATCCAGGTTAGCTAGAGTTTAATAACAAAGCATAACATGTTCTTTAGCCTCAGTTGGTAACCAGTCCAGGTTCTGACAACTCTAAATTAAAAACCAGTTAGGTACTGGGCTAGCAACTATGGAAGCCATAGCAACAACACCTTGCTGGCTAGTAAGATTTAGCAATTGCAACTTGCAAAAAATACTTGTTGCAACATTTTGCAGGTTAGCAACATCAACTTACAAAAAAACCCTACTTGTTATGAAAACCACAGCAGCAATACTTAATTTGATAAGGATATTACGCAATCCTCCATGGATACTCTACTGCGTTAACATGCATAAACAACAATCTCTGTGAATTTTCTTTTTGCTGAATGCAGAATGAAAATAGTACAGTGATAAAAGCAAGAAAATATTTTAATATCTACTTGTAATAAAAATCATAGCAACAACAGCTGGGGAGACTACAGAAACTTCATGCATATATACATACATACAGTGCTGAGCAAAGTAAGTGAACTCCTAAGATAATATTTAAAATAATTGTCTCTTTTTTCCAGATGATCAACTAATCTTAATTAAACTATATATTCATTAAGAAAACCCTTTATTAAATCAATTACCACTTTCAAAAATTTTTATCAAGCTGGAATAAAAATATTAATTAAAAATTAAGATCTGCAAAAGTAAGTGAACCCTTACATTTTATATTTGATAACTGCATCTTTTGAGGTTACAATTTCAACCAGCCTTTTTCAATAATTTTTAAGAAGTTTCTGACAGTAATGAGCGCCAATTTTTTACCATTCTTCTTGACAAAACTCCCAAAATCGGGTTTCTTGTATGCCTTCTTTTACTTGAATCACAGATTTTCAACTAGGTTTAGATCAGGACTTTGACTTTGACTGGGCCTTTCCAACACTCAAAATTTCTTTTTATGAATCCATTCTTTTGTGGATTTGCTTTGACGCTTCAGATCATTGTCTTGCTGAAAGTTCTAGCCAACCCTAAACCCAACTTTTAAACTGAGGACAAGACACTTTCATTGGAAATTGCTTCGTATCTTTCAGGGTCCATTGTGCCATCAATACATACTATTTTGCTTGCTCCAGCTGCAGCAAAGTACACATAAATCATAATGCTGTCACCACCATATTTAATGATTGGTATCAAATTTTTCTCTTCAAGAGCCATATTAGAAGCTTGCCAGATATACCACCTATTGTTCTTCCCTAAAAGCTCTAGTTTGGTCTCATCTGACCATAAATTCTTTTGCCAGAATGTTTCTAGTTTACTAATATGAACTTGGGCATAGTTGATATGGGTATACTAGTACTGTTTCATAAGCAATGGCTTCTTCTAGGCAATCTGTCATGAAGACTGGCATTGTTCAGATATTGTTGACTGCAGATGTATGCACATTGATTCCAACATTGGCCACTGAGCATTGAAGAACCGCAAAGGAGATAGCAAGATTTGCCTGGGCTTGTCAAATGAGATGTCTACTTGCTCTTGCTGTTATTTTTCATGTGATGCCATCATACCAAAGGCCTTCCATTTATAAATAATTTGTTGCATTTCAAATCATTTTTGCAATCTTCTCCATCATGATAGGTCTCAACTATGTGATTTTTTAAAGCTTTAGAAAGTTTTTTTTTATTTTTGAATATATATTTTTTAAATTTAGTCTCTAACTGTAATCTTTTGCATACACAATAAGTTACATTGACTGCAGTATATACAGCTTACCCAAAAAATGAACACATATCATTTTGATTTTTACAGGTGCACAAAAAATTATGTGCATTAGCATACTTGTAAAACAAAAATACAGAGTGTAAATGTAAGGGTTCACTTACTTTTGCACAGCATGATTTTTAATTTTTAATGAATATTTTTATTCCAGCTTGATAAAAATCTTTGGAAGTGGTTGTAATTGATTTAATGAAGATTTTTCTTAATGAATATATAGTTTAATTAAGATTTGTTGATTATCTGGAAAAAGAGACAATTATTTTAAATATTATGTTAAGGATTCACTTAAATTTGCACAGCACTGTATGCCTTCAAAAAGCTAAGCAAAGTATTAAGAAACAAGAAAATTTAATTAAAAAAAAAAAAAAGAAAGAGTACTGGACTGCTATATAAGGTCAGTCCTCCTATATGACAGGGAATGCTGGACAATCTTTACATAGATGAAGAATAGATTTGAAACAACAGAAATGTGGTGGTACAGAAGGATGCTGAGAATATCTTTGACTGAACACATGATCAATAACAAAGTTTAAGAGAAAATTGAAACAAAAAGGACGCTTATACACAACATAATAAAGAGTTAGTTGAAATTTCTTGGCAACATAATAAGAAAAGAAGGCTTGGAAAATTTGATACTCACAGAAGGGAGACAGAAGAAAGCAGTGCCTGTCAGAACTGGTTTAAGAGATAGCAAAAAGAAAAATTTCAGTTGTTTCTGTTGTTAACATAGTGTCTGTGATTCCTTCTAAAAAACTTCTTAGCCTAAATTTCCACCGCCAAAACCATACATGACCAGAGATTGGCAGCTTATCTTTCTCTGAACTAGCTATGACAGCCCAGTTAGAGTAAAACTGGCTGGTTGCATTCATTGCTTCAAAAACCAAACTAGTGACATTCCACCATTGTCAGAACTTTCACCAATCACAATGAATGAATGTTCCCTCAAGTAGGACTTCTGTGATGCTTTAGCTTTACAAGAGTCAGATTAGACCAAAAATGGAGTATTGCTGCCATAACTTGGCCCGATCCTCACTTTTCTATCTTGAAATCAAAACTGTTTATGTGTATTTATGAAGGAAAACTTATTTTCCACTCTGTAACTCCTTACTCACAGACTCATAATTGCAAGCCTATTACTACTCTTTAACTACTTCCATGGAAATATTCAGATGAGCTTCATTCTTTAGTTCCAACAGCTTGGACATTTACAGCAAATACATGGTGTTGCTACATCCACAGGATTTGAATCACCCTCATTTCCTAAATATTCCTTTGGTAAGAGGAGTATTCTCTCCAAAAACTTCTTCCCAAGAACTTCTACTTTGCGAAATAGACTCCCACGTGGGTACTTCCTGAAACACTAGAATTCAAGCCTCAGATCAATCATTATCTATCTGCTATATCCTCATAATCTTCACTTTTTATTTACTCCTCTCATATACATTTAGTAACACTCTATTTTGAGTGGCTCTTAAACCTTGTATTGGTCGAATGTTTGCATTCTATTCTGAAATTGCTATTATTTTAAGTACATTAAAAAGAAAAACATTTATTGCTGAGAGTGATTATTTATAGGAAAGCTCTGATAATCTTTTGGTAACTATTCTCCATCTTAATAGAATTAATTTGCAAACTGCTTTAAGTGTATTTATTCTGAACACAGTGTTATACCAGAATTTAGAAGCGCCGTGTGACATTTTGTAAATATGAACCACACACTGATCAAATTCTAGAGAACAGAAATGGTTTTCTTCCACAATCTATTATGGACACATCACTTGGATTTGATCAAATTCACAGAATGGTCTAGGAGGTAACGCCCGACAGCAGAAAGAGCAGCTGGAATTTTAGGAATGGAAAACAAAAGCAGTAATAAACTGGACAGTGGATCTTGATGAGGATGAACATAATAGTGAAGAAGATTTTGATACCAGCCTCGAAGGGCACGAAAGGAATGACATGACAAATATAATTGACACTGTTGATATTCTGATATATTTGCTATTCTGACTAGGCTCTAACTGTAAAGTCTTGCTTTTATCTGGATAAAGAAAAAGTTCCAACAACTTTATCTTTATTTATCAGATACAATAACATTCCAAAAGATATGGTATAGTAGTATGTAAGATGTTTTACAGATTATGTGAAATCCTTTGATTAAGTACATCACAAGGAACTGCTAGGAAACCTTAAAATATTTGGGAAGGATATTAGAATAATCCAGAACCTCTACTGGCAGAAAACCTCCTGCATATGGATAGAAAATAAATTTTAAAAAATATACAAAAATAGAAAGGGGCATAAGACAAGGATGTGTCTTCTCACCAGACTTATACAATCTATACAGTGAAGTGATTCTGAGAGAATTAGAAGTCCTACAAGGATTCACTAATGGTAGCCACAAATCTTCCCCACATAGACACATAAACTGTGCCTCTTTCTGTAGCTATCTATCTTTTGAGTTACTCATTCGGGACGAACATCATTGTAAAATTAAAAAACATAAGATATGCAGATGACACAGTATTGATGGCATACACAGAAAGGATGCTACAAGAACTGCTACAAAATGCAGTGAAAGAAAACAGGTTATTTAAAGCCAGAAAATATTTTCAAATTTCTAGAATGGTTTTTCTTTTTGAGATATTAATAATTTAGTGATACAAGTTTTATTAATTAACCCACAACTGTGGGGAGAAATGAATTCATACCTTTCTCAAGAGTAATTGCGTTGTAAGTGAATAGAACAAACCCGACTAGATTTGGAACTTAGCTGTCCAATTAACAATTCTGAGTCATTATCCATCCAACCACTTGCACATCCAAGCTTACAGCATCTATTATTCCCAAGCAGCCACCCATCTAGTTAATGACCAGGTTCAATGTTGCTTAACTTCAGGGATCATACAGGAACCAGTGTTTCGACATTATGTGGCCATATGCCTAATCTGCCAAAAGTCATGTGATAGCAGTATATAAGAAGAATGATAGGTGATGATGCAGTACTTGTGATATAGTCACAACATCATATTACATATGTGGCTTAAACTGGCTTTTGATGATTACTATCATTGTTCCATAGTAGGCTATATTGGTTGTTTTGCTGCATTAAGTCCACAGCTTTATTTTGATCAATAAACCAACCTATCTTTGTTTCCTGCTGAAAGTCAAATCAGCCATCTTTTCACCAGGAGAAAGTTGTTTTGTAAAACATATAAATGCTATTAAATAGCACAATACACAAATTTCTCACTTCACTAAAACTAAGCAATGATTTTGAAGATGTTTGATCTTTTTTTCAATGTGTTGATTTCAGATTCTCTAAACTATTTTTTAGTTAATTTATATTATTCATATGTGGACTATTGTTCTCATTTTTGTTGCTATTATCAAAACATTTTGGCCTATCTGTTTTCTGACCTTCTTCAGCTGCTTGTTGATCAATGTAAGCTTTCTGGAATAAGCTTTAGATTAAATTTGTTTTTGTTGTTGTTATCACATTTCAGTCATTGTGCTCTCTAGTCTTCTTCAGATGTACAGTGGGGGAAATTAGTATTTCATCCCCAGCTAATTTTCTCAGTTTGCCACCTTACAAAAATGGGAACAGTCTATAATTTTCAGGGGAGGTCCATCTTGAAAGTGAGAGATAGAATATAAAAAAAATTCTAGAAAATCACATTATATTAATTTTTGAATATTTATTTATTTTTTATTGAAAAAATAAATATTTCACCCCCTCCCAACCAGCAATGATTCAGGCCCCACAGACCGTTTATGTGACCAGGAGGCATATAGACTAGTCCTATTACTCAATTATTAGTCCTAATCAAGTACTCATTACCTGTATAAAAGACACTTGTTCACAGAAATATTCAATGAATCAGAATCTAATCTCCCCAGAATGGGCAAGATGCAAGACTTGTCTAAGGACATCCAGGACAATATTGTATACCTGCACAAGACTGGAATGGGCTACAAGACGATTGGCAAGCAGCTAGTTGAAAAGGAGTTAACTGTTGGTGCGATAATAAGAAAATGGAAGAAACACCAATTGACTGTCACAACATTATCACAAAATATCAGTCATTGTGCCCTCATGTCTTTTTTAGATATATGTCGATCTGAGTTTGGATCTATACTACCCAGGACAGGGTTTGAAATCTCAATTATTATGCCACCAAGTTCATGCGCAAATACTTTAATCTGTTAGGTGATTGTCTCATAGAGAATGAAACTCAGAGTTATTAACAGAGAAGATGTGGATAATAATCTGCATTTAAATAATGTAAATGATGATAACTTGTCATCCCACAAATTAACCTAGAAGGCGATCAGTTGATAATAACAACAAAGATGAGGATAATAACTACTCATTGCAGAAATTATTTTTAGCTAAGTTTGTAACTAAAGTTTTTGCTTTCATGATATATTGAAATATGCAAGTGAAACATTCAATGTAGATATTTTCTAAGGTGGGATTTGAATTGGCACATGGCTACAACAATGGCAAAGAGGGAATTTGAAACTGATGCAAGCACTTTGTGATGACAATAAATGGTTATGAGAGAAATATAATAAAATCATGAAATCAACAAATAATGATTTAATTAAAACTTATTTATTTATAAATTGATTCAAATCTTCCTTTTGTTTTGGCAAATTCTTGGATCATTTCGTTGTGCTTTACCATTTTCTTCTTGAAAAAGCCTTTATTCATAGGAATGAAAAACAGATTATAAAAATGATCAGTTTTAAAATAAAGCATGAGAAATAACAGAGAGAAGAAATACTAGTCAAAAATTGATAATAAATTACAAGGCATCATGTAAGAAAGTCAAATAATATTACAGCTAATCCTACTATTGTAAATAAAGCAAGAGAAATAAGATGAAAGAAATACTCGTCAAAAATTGATAATAAATGACAAGGCATCATGTAAGAAAGTCAAATAATATGACAGCTAATCCTACTATTGTAAATAAAGCAAGAGAAATAAGATGAAAGAAATACTAGTCAAAAATTGATAATAAATGACAAGGCATCATGTAAGAAAGTCAAATAAAATTACAGCTAATCCTACTATTGTAAATAAAGCAAGAGAAATAAGATGAAAGAAATACTAGTCAAAAATTGATAATAAATGACAAAGCATCATGTAAGAAAGCCAAATAATATTACAGCTAATCCTACTATTGTAAATAAAGCAAGAGAAATAAGATGAAAGAAATACTAGTCAAAAATTGATAATAAATGACAAGGCATCATGTAAGAAATTCAAATAATATTACAGCTAATCCTACTATTGTAAATAAAGCAAGAGAAATAAGATGAAAGAAATACTAGTCAAAAATTGATAATAAATGACAAGGCATCATGTAAGAAAGCCAAATAATATTACAGCTAATCCTACTATTGTAAATAAAGCAAGAGAAATAAGATGAAAGAAATACTAGTCAAAAATTGATAATAAATGACAAGGCATCATGTAAGAAATTCAAATAATATTACAGCTAATCCTACTATTGTAAATAAAGCAAGAGAAATAAGATGAAAGAAATACTAGTCAGAAATTGATAATAAATGACAAGGCATCATGTAAGAAATTCAAATAATATTACAGCTAATCCTACTATTGTAAATAAAGCAAGAGAAATAAGATGAAAGAAATACTAGTCAAAAGTTGATAATAAATGACAAGGCATCATGTAAGAAATTCAAATAATATTACAGCTAATCCTACTATTGTAAATAAAGCAAGAGAAATAAGATGAAAGAAATACTAGTCAAAAGTTGATAATAAATGACAAGGCATCATGTAAGAAAGTCAAATAATATTACAGCTTATTCTACTATTGTAAATAAAGCAAGAGAAATAAGATGAAAGAAATACTAGTCAAAAATTGATAATAAATGACAAGGCATCATGTAAGAAAGCCAAATAATATTACAGCTAATCCTACTATTGTAAATAAAGCAAGAGAAATAAGATGAAAGAAATACTAGTCAAAAATTGATAATAAATGACAAGGCATCATGTAAGAAATTCAAATAATATTACAGCTAATCCTACTATTGTAAATAAAGCAAGAGAAATAAGATGAAAGAAATACTAGTCAAAAGTTGATAATAAATGACAAGGCATCATGTAAGAAAGTCAAATAATATTACAGCTTATTCTACTATTGTAAATAAAGCAAGAGAAATAAGATGAAAGAAATACTAGTCAAAAATTGATAATAAATGACAAGGCATCATGTAAGAAAGCCAAATAATATTACAGCTAATCCTACTATTGTAAATAAAGCAAGAGAAATAAGATGAAAGAAATACTAGTCAAAAATTGATAATAAATGACAAGGCATCATGTAAGAAATTCAAATAATATTACAGCTAATCCTACTATTGTAAATAAAGCAAGAGAAATAAGATGAAAGAAATACTAGTCAAAAATTGATAATAAATGACAAGGCATCATGTAAGAAATCCAAATAATATTACAGCTAATCCTACTATTGTAAATAAAGCAAGAGAAATAAGATGAAAGAAATACTAGTCAAAAATTGATAATAAATGACAAGGCATCATGTAAGAAATTCAAATAATATTACAGCTAATCCTACTATTGTAAATAAAGCAAGAGAAATAAGATGAAAGAAATACTAATCAAAAATTGATAATAAATGACAAGGCATCATGTAAGAAAGCCAAATAATATTACAGCTAATCCTACTATTGTAAATAAAGCAAGAGAAATAAGATGAAAGAAATACTAGTCAAAAATTGATAATAAATGACAAGGCATCATGTAAGAAATTCAAATAATATTACAGCTAATCCTACTATTGTAAATAAAGCAAGAGAAATAAGATGAAAGAAATACTAGTCAAAAATTGATAATAAATGACAAGGCATCATGTAAGAAAGCCAAATAATATTACAGCTAATCCTACTATTGTAAATAAAGCAAGAGAAATAAGATGAAAGAAATACTAGTCAAAAATTGATAATAAATGACAAGGCATCATGTAAGAAATTCAAATAATATTACAGCTAATCCTACTATTGTAAATAAAGCAAGAGAAATAAGATGAAAGAAATACTAGTCAAAAATTGATAATAAATGACAAGGCATCATGTAAGAAAGCCAAATAATATTACAGCTAATCCTACTATTGCAAATAAAGCAAGAGAAATAAGATGAAAGAAATACTAGTCAAAAATTGATAATAAATGACAAGGCATCATGTAAGAAAGTCAAATAATATTACAGCTTATTCTACTATTGTAAATAAAGCAAGAGGAATAAGATGAAAGAAATACTAGTCAAAAATTGATAATAAATGACAAGGCATCATGTAAGAAATTCAAATAATATTACAGCTAATCCTACTATTGTAAATAAAGCAAGAGAAATAAGATGAAAGAAATACTAGTCAAAAATTGATAATAAATGACAAGGCATCATGTAAGAAATTCAAATAATATTACAGCTAATCCTACTATTGTAAATAAAGCAAGAGAAATAAGATGAAAGAAATACTAGTCAAAAATTGATAATAAATGACAAGGCATCATGTAAGAAATTCAAATAATATTACAGCTAATCCTACTATTGTAAATAAAGCAAGAGAAATAAGATGAAAGAAATACTAGTCAAAAATTGATAATAAATGACAAGGCATCATGTAAGAAATTCAAATAATATTACAGCTAATCCTACTATTGTAAATAAAGCAAGAGAAATAAGATGAAAGAAATACTAGTCAAAAATTGATAATAAATGACAAGGCATCATGTAAGAAAGTCAAATAATATGACAGCTAATCCTACTATTGTAAATAAAGCAAGAGAAATAAGATGAAAGAAATACTAGTCAAAAATTGATAATAAATGACAAGGCATCATGTAAGAAATTCAAATAATATTACAGCTAATCCTACTATTGTAAATAAAGCAAGAGAAATAAGATGAAAGAAATACTAGTCAAAAGTTGATAATAAATGACAAGGCATCATGTAAGAAAGTCAAATAATATTACAGCTTATTCTACTATTGTAAATAAAGCAAGAGAAATAAGATGAAAGAAATACTAGTCAAAAATTGATAATAAATGACAAGGCATCATGTAAGAAAGCCAAATAATATTACAGCTAATCCTACTATTGTAAATAAAGCAAGAGAAATAAGATGAAAGAAATACTAGTCAAAAATTGATAATAAATGACAAGGCATCATGTAAGAAATTCAAATAATATTACAGCTAATCCTACTATTGTAAATAAAGCAAGAGAAATAAGATGAAAGAAATACTAGTCAAAAATTGATAATAAATGACAAGGCATCATGTAAGAAATCCAAATAATATTACAGCTAATCCTACTATTGTAAATAAAGCAAGAGAAATAAGATGAAAGAAATACTAGTCAAAAATTGATAATAAATGACAAGGCATCATGTAAGAAATTCAAATAATATTACAGCTAATCCTACTATTGTAAATAAAGCAAGAGAAATAAGATGAAAGAAATACTAATCAAAAATTGATAATAAATGACAAGGCATCATGTAAGAAAGCCAAATAATATTACAGCTAATCCTACTATTGTAAATAAAGCAAGAGAAATAAGATGAAAGAAATACTAGTCAAAAATTGATAATAAATGACAAGGCATCATGTAAGAAATTCAAATAATATTACAGCTAATCCTACTATTGTAAATAAAGCAAGAGAAATAAGATGAAAGAAATACTAGTCAAAAATTGATAATAAATGACAAGGCATCATGTAAGAAAGCCAAATAATATTACAGCTAATCCTACTATTGTAAATAAAGCAAGAGAAATAAGATGAAAGAAATACTAGTCAAAAATTGATAATAAATGACAAGGCATCATGTAAGAAATTCAAATAATATTACAGCTAATCCTACTATTGTAAATAAAGCAAGAGAAATAAGATGAAAGAAATACTAGTCAAAAATTGATAATAAATGACAAGGCATCATGTAAGAAAGCCAAATAATATTACAGCTAATCCTACTATTGCAAATAAAGCAAGAGAAATAAGATGAAAGAAATACTAGTCAAAAATTGATAATAAATGACAAGGCATCATGTAAGAAAGTCAAATAATATTACAGCTTATTCTACTATTGTAAATAAAGCAAGAGGAATAAGATGAAAGAAATACTAGTCAAAAATTGATAATAAATGACAAGGCATCATGTAAGAAATTCAAATAATATTACAGCTAATCCTACTATTGTAAATAAAGCAAGAGAAATAAGATGAAAGAAATACTAGTCAAAAATTGATAATAAATGACAAGGCATCATGTAAGAAATTCAAATAATATTACAGCTAATCCTACTATTGTAAATAAAGCAAGAGAAATAAGATGAAAGAAATACTAGTCAAAAATTGATAATAAATGACAAGGCATCATGTAAGAAATTCAAATAATATTACAGCTAATCCTACTATTGTAAATAAAGCAAGAGAAATAAGATGAAAGAAATACTAGTCAAAAATTGATAATAAATGACAAGGCATCATGTAAGAAATTCAAATAATATTACAGCTAATCCTACTATTGTAAATAAAGCAAGAGAAATAAGATGAAAGAAATACTAGTCAAAAATTGATAATAAATGACAAGGCATCATGTAAGAAAGTCAAATAATATGACAGCTAATCCTACTATTGTAAATAAAGCAAGAGAAATAAGATGAAAGAAATACTAGTCAAAAATTGATAATAAATGACAAGGCATCATGTAAGAAAGTCAAATAATATTACAGCTTATTCTACTATTGTAAATAAAGCAAGAGAAATAAGATGAAAGAAATACTAGTCAAAAATTGATAATAAATGACAAGGCATCATGTAAGAAATTCAAATAATATTACAGCTAATCCTACTATTGTAAATAAAGCAAGAGAAATAAGATGAAAGAAATACTAGTCAAAAATTGATAATAAATGACAAGGCATCATGTAAGAAATTCAAATAATATTACAGCTAATCCTACTATTGTAAACAAAGCAAGAGAAATAAGATGAAAGAAATACTAGTCAAAAATTGATAATAAATGACAAGGCATCATGTAAGAAATTCAAATAATATTACAGCTAATCCTACTATTGTAAATAAAGCAAGAGAAATAAGATGAAAGAAATACTAGTCAAAAATTGATAATAAATGACAAGGCATCATGTAAGAAATTCAAATAATATTACAGCTAATCCTACTATTGTAAACAAAGCAAGAGAAATAAGATGAAAGAAATACTAGTCAAAAATTGATAATAAATGACAAGGCATCATGTAAGTAAGTCAAATAATATTACAGCTAATCCTACTATTGTAAATAAAGCAAGAGAAATAAGATGAAAGAAATACTAGTCAAAAATTGATAATAAATGACAAGGCATCATGTAAGAAATTCAAATAATATTACAGCTAATCCTACTATTGTAAACAAAGCAAGAGAAATAAGATGAAAGAAATACTAGTCAAAAATTGATAATAAATGACAAGGCATCATGTAAGAAATTCAAATAATATTACAGCTAATCCTACTATTGTAAATAAAGCAAGAGAAATAAGATGAAAGAAATACTAGTCAAAAATTGATAATAAATGACAAGGCATCATGTAAGAAATTCAAATAATATTACAGCTAATCCTACTATTGTAAACAAAGCAAGAGAAATAAGATGAAAGAAATACTAGTCAAAAATTGATAATAAATGACAAGGCATCATGTAAGAAATTCAAATAATATTACAGCTAATCCTACTATTGTAAATAAAGCAAGAGAAATAAGATGAAAGAAATACTAGTCAAAAATTGATAA
This sequence comes from Acanthosepion esculentum, assembly GCA_964036315.1. Lineage (NCBI taxonomy): Eukaryota > Metazoa > Mollusca > Cephalopoda > Sepiida > Sepiidae > Acanthosepion > Acanthosepion esculentum. The sequence continues at coordinate 79,919,490 of OZ038489.1, read as the reverse complement.
TAAATGACAAGGCATCATGTAAGAAATTCAAATAATATTACAGCTAATCCTACTATTGTAAACAAAGCAAGAGAAATAAGATGAAAGAAATACTAGTCAAAAATTGATAATAAATGACAAGGCATCATGTAAGTAAGTCAAATAATATTACAGCTAATATTGCTCTTGTAATGGAACAGAAACAATTTCATGTCTGACATGGTAGCAATTTATGAAAGCCTAAACACCTAAATACAATTCTATTAACAATCCTTATAAAAATGAATATTGAAAAAAAATTATCTCAGTTATCTTGAATAGGAGAATTGATTTTATAAGAGCAATTTAAATATTTTCTATCATCCCGATGCAGAATCCTTTAAATGGCCAAAATATAATTTCATCTTTTATTCAAAGCCATGCAAAATCTGATGCCTATGCTTCTAAATAGAAAAGAAAGTGATAAGAAAAGAAAACTTAATTGGTTTTATTACTTTGTATCATATACAAAGGAAAAAATATTTCATTGATTCATTTCTTCATGAAGCCAGGCATTGATATAATAAATTTTGTGCAAACAACATTAGGTTTGCATTGCCAAACTTGAATTTCTCACTTAATAAATCCGTTTTTAAACAACTGATGTTCATAATTATATATCTTTACCACCTCTTTGCTATCGAAAAATTTATAGGCAAGGATGCAATTTTTGCCCTGTCCTTATCAATTTCATCCGAACCAGTTGTTTTGCCAGTAAATAAGAAGAATTACTGGAATTAATTCTATGCAATCTATTTAGTATTTCTTCTTTAAACATTTCTTTCTTGTTTACACATAGAATCACAAAAACGGAAAATGGCATTATATGTGATTTGGGATTGATCTTGGTAACCACTCTTTGTGATTTTAAATTCTTTTCAATCATTAATCTGACAGACATTTTTTTAAAATGAATTCTTTGATTTCATAGAATAAAGAAATTCTTGTTTTATTCATTTATAAATCGAATTATGTATTTACCATGTCTCAATTTTCCTGTTTCATATGCTTTTGTTTATTTGTTTATAACCTGTAAACATTCTTTCTTTTTCTCACTATCTCTTCCCACTCACTCCCACACAATATTGCTTACATAGAACTGTAAGTATCCAAAACATATTCAATAACATGTCTTAACAAAATTAAAATCATAAACAACATATTCAAGAAACAACTCAATAACACAAGTAACTGAATGTAAGTAATACAATTAAACTAGTCATGTTAATTAAGTACATATTACAAAGTTTTGACCATGAAAAATGGAGGAAGCTGCTAGATAACTTCCAAAGAATAACATCCTGATCTAATTTTTTTTCCTGACCAAAAATATAAAAATAGGTTTCTTTGACTCAGATCATTTTTTTAATGATTTCACCACAAGCTAGGCAGTAAAGTTACTAGATAATACAAGAAAAAAAAACATTATGATGAAGAGAAAACAATAAAAAAAAGAGGAATAAAGAAAACAGAACATAATGATTGGTGTTGCATTTAAATTTTTGAAGATCAAAGTTGGCTGGGAAGTAAGAAGTAAGAAGTGTGAGAGGAGAAAGTATTAGCATAGAAACCTACGTATTTGTCTATATTTCTGAGATGAGGTATTATGTACAGTATTTACATTAGTCGGACTATTGTCATCATCTTTGTCGCCATATTTGTCACAACGTTTCGGCCGTTGTGCGCTCAGGCCTTCTTCAGGTGGTTGGAATTTCGAACTGAACCCTTTATTTCGATCACTGGGGTAGACTGTTCTAGTTCTAGGACACATGGCACAGTGGATAAAGGTGTTGGTTAGATCCAGTGACAGACCCAAAGAGTGTGAGTTCAATACCCAGTTAAGGCAGTGGAGAACTTTCAGAGGGAAAATTCGCAGGAGATAACTGATAACTGACATCCATCAAACATGGCACGTGGAACTAGAACAGTCTACCCCAGTGATCGAAATAAAGGGTTCAGTTCGAAATTCCAACCACCTGAAGAAGGCCGGAGCGTACAACAGCTGAAACATTGTGACAAATATGGCGACAAAGATGAGGACAATAGTCCAACTAATGTAAATACTGTACCTATGTATTTATTTGTAAATCTACATTTTTTTTAATCATTTAACCCCCAAACAAGGCAATAAAGCCACTAAAACACAAGAGATTACTGAGTGTTAGAGAATACGACATAAAAAAACGATATCAAGAAGAAGAATTAAGACGACAGAAGATGATGTTGACCAGGAAGCAAGAAGATGGAAGAGAGTACCACAAGCGAGATGTGTGGTAGAAGAAACTGTCATTATAGAACTTACAGTTCAACAAACAGTAAATTGATGAGACCTTGTCTAGTAATGTGCTTAAATTCATAAAGGCTAGGTATGATAGAAAGTTCATTACTGACAAAAGAGTTTCATCCTTTGTTTGACCTCTCTTTTTACTCATTCTGCTATATGAAAAAATAAAGCAACTTCTCTCATCCAACAAAGGAAATTTTCTAAATCTTAGTACTAGGTTGAGAATGTAGAGTGAGTGGCCATAGATAAATGTAAAATAAATGACAGAAGTGACCAACAAACAGAATTGACAAAGTTTGCAATAAGCAATAACAAGGAAAAAAAAAGAAAAGAACAGGGCAAACAATAATATAAATCAAGCAACCATATATGCAAGGAAAATTAACAGTAATAAGGCAAAGCAACATTAATATGGCGAAATGTTTGCAAACTAAGAATTGAAGTTGACATACAAGAGAAACTTTGAATAAACGAACATAGCATTCTGATGACAAGACAAGCTGGGATTGAGTCAGATGAAACCGAAAACTAGCCTGTTTTATTGGCTATGAAGAAATCTCAGTATGTGTTTGTGCACTTTTACCTTTAAACTGGGGAGAGCCAATCATTTTGCAGTCATTCCTAGTTGAGTTTCATGTTCTTAGTAAACTCAGAAAGGAAATTGAAAGAACCCATAGACAAGGTATTAATGGATTGCAAGAAGAAAGGACTATAAACTGTAAAAAGGTGTTGGTATCACAAAAAGAAACAGCCCAAGTGTTGTGGAGTTATTTCCACAATAGAAACTGTATTCGGACTAAATGCGTCCTAAATAGGTTAAACGTACAGAAACGTTAGGAACTTGTAATAAAGTGTTACGCAGAGTAATCGAGTTGTGGTCGCTGACTACTTTTTTTTTCATTCGACTACTACTGACTCCTACTTATAATAGATGGGAGAGTCTATTATCTAGACAAGGTGTCTTTCACTATAACACCAAGGTATGAGCTACATATTGACAACATGTGTAGATGACACTTTGTTGATGGTAGACTCAGAAAGGAAAGTGAAAGTACCCATTGATAAGGTAGTAATGGAAAGCAAGAAGAAAGGACTATAAACTGTAAAAATGTGTTGGTATCGCAAAAAGAAGCAGCCCAAGGTATGAGCTACATATTAACATGTGTAGATGACACTTTGTTGATGGCAGACTCAGAAAGGAAACTGAAAGAACTCTTAGACAAGGCAAGAAGAAAGGACTATAAACTGTAAGAAGACAGAATGCATGATCATGATGTGAGCTAAATTTTGGAGACATACAATAAGGAAGGAAGGCTTGGAGAATTTGGATATAAGGAAAAGAGGCATACACTGAGTAACGTACCTAAAGCGCTTCTGTAAATGAATGGAAGAATAGTGACAGGAAGTTATAGTAAAGAAAGTAACATTGTTAAGAGATACAAAGGATAGGAAGTTGTGGAGAACCATGATCGCCTGCATTCTGAAGACATACAGTTTCATAAAAGAAGGTACACTTTAATAATATTATCAAAGGCATGAAGTACATGCTTGTTGGACAAGTTTTGAAAATAACTTGTAATATTCAGTTCACCGTAGGATATGAATTTAAAAAACAGATCTTATTGAAGGTATCTTAATACAGAAATAATCAAATATGTTTTGTCAAAAGCTCTGAGGTAAACTTATACAGAAAACAAAACTGATTTACTTTTTATTACAGGGACAGGAATGTGACTGAAGTCGAGATGCTAGATCAGGATCTTAGAAGAAAATGGATTTAACATGTGATCAATTAAAACGTTTTTAGGAAAATGGGAACAAAAAGACACTTATACTTAGAATAAGAAAGAGATAACTGACATTTTCGAGACAAGAAAATGAGGAAGAAGGGCTTCAAGAATTTGAGTCTCACAAGATATAAGGGATACATTGAGTAACCTACCTAAAGAGATTGTGTAAATGGAGGGCAGAATAGGGACAGGGAGTTATAGTAAGGGAACTAACATTGCTAAGACCTACAAAAAATAGGAAGCTGCGGAGAACCATGATCACCTACATTCTGATGGCAAACAACACATAAAAGAAGGTACACTTTAATGAGATTATCAAAATCAGGAAGTACATGCTTTTTGGACAAGTTTTGAAGCTAACATATTCAGTTCAACAAAAGTCAGATTTTGTTTTAAAAGTGTAAAATTTTAATAAGCATATAAATAGCTGTCATGCATGTTTTCAGGGTAGGAACATGGCATTTCAAAATTAGGAACAGTAATAAAATGGTACACAAGTTTACAAATTTTTCATGGTGTTTGAATGATCCAAATAGTTTTCAGAGAATTCTTTTCTAAATCTGACTGAAAGAAAATGATGAATTCTTTTTTTTTCTGTGAGCAAGTCTATTGTTGCGAAGTATCGTCACCGTAGGATATGAATTTAAAAGACAGATCCTATCGGAATGTATCTTAATACAGAAATAATTAAAGACGCAGATGATACTGTGCTGATGGCAGATTTAGAAAGTAAACTGAAATAACATCTAGACAAGGTTGTAAAGGAAAGCAAGAAGAAAAGACTATCAACTGTAAGAAGACAACATTTATGGTCATCAGAAAAAGGGGCAGAGCTACATATTAGAGACATCAGAAAAAAGCAGGTACAGAAGTTTAACAGATATACTGGTGATAATGTGTTAATGATAGATTCAGAAAGTAAATTGAAATAACATCTAGACAATGTTGTAAAGGAAAGCAAGAAGAAAAGACTATCAACTGTAAGAAGAGAGAATGTATTGCTGTCAGCCAAATAGGCATTCCAAAGTGAAAGCTATGTATTGGGGATGTCAAAATCAAGCAGGTGCAGAAATTTAACTAAATGAGTAATGTAGTTACAGATGACAGGAAGTGGGATACAGGAATCTGAATGCACATAAAAATAGCAAAAGGTACCTTTCAGAAAATAAGCAAAGTATTAAGATATAATATTACTATAAACTGGAATTCACTGGAGGAAGTGTCCAGTTCTAAATACTTGGGAGCAATCTTGTTTAAAGATTGTACCTGCAACTTGGAAATCTGTGAACTGATTGCTGCAGGCATGGCAGCAATGGCCAAATTGGCAGGAATATGGAGGACCAAAATCAGCTTTCAAACGAAGTACAGACTGTACAAATCACTGGCAGTCTCCATTCTTCTATATGGATGTGAAACATGGACACTGTTGGCAGAAACAGAGAGAAGGATCCAAGCGTTTGAGAACAAATGCATGAGAAAACTACTTGGTATTTTCTATTTGGGAACCCAATGAGTTTGTGTGGAAAAGGGTAAAAGTTTTGTGGGCCACCGGGAACCTCTTCTTGTCACTGTCAAACAGAGAAAAATAGTGTGGTTTGGACACGTTGCAAGGCATGACACCCTGTGCAAGACCATTATGCAAGGCACTGCTGAAGGTGAATGTAGGAGAGGACGCCAATGCAAAAATTGGTGGGACAATGTCAAACAATGGACAGGTATGACTATACCAGAATTGCTGATGGCTGTCATTGATAGACCGTTGTGGAGGATATTCAGTGTGGCTTCAGATCCCTCTACAATTACAAAAGTCAATGGGATGATGATGACGACGACGACGACGCTGATGATGATGATGATGATGGTGATGATGATGATGATGATGATGATGATGATGATGATGATGATTAAAAAATGAGGAAAATATAATAAGAAACAAAAAAAAAAAAATGAGGTTTTTTTAACTCCTGCGTAATATCTCATCTTTCATATAGCAATGAATGATGGACAATTTCTTTCAATTTCAGAGATTTGTAGCAACAAAGCTGAATTTCATGAACGGAATATGTTAGCAATGGGGAAGTCTTAAAATGAATAAGAGCAAAAAAGAAACATACTTACAATCAGAAAGAGACAGCTGAAATTTCTGGGACATATAGTGAGGAAAGAGGACCTGGAGAATTTAACACACACAGGATATAATGAAAACAAGAGAAATAACAGGTAACAGTGATTAACAAACTTAACAAGTTTGCATGAATATATAACAAACCAGGAATAAACAGGGATGGCAAAGTGTTAGGAATTAGAACAACAGAAGGCAGGAAGTTGTGAAGGGCATGATGACCCATGTCCTGAAGGGAGTGGTTTCATGAAATAAAAAGACTACAACATCATTGATTAAAGAAATAAAACCACAAGCTGCTATCAAAACAATTATATTAGATATATTTATATATTTGTATTCTATTGACAAGGAGTAAGTTCCATTTGTACAGCCTCTTCTCAAAGGCCATCACTTTGGCTAAGAGACTACCGAGAAGATGTTCCCCAAACACTACATCATTTACTTCTTCAAATCTAGAGTCAACTGTTATCTATCCTACATATCCTCATAATCTACAATTCTTATATACATAAAACAATGCCATTCAGTAACACTCTACCTCGACTGGCTCTTGGGCCTTGTGTTTGGTGAACAATGGAAAGAAATTTATTTTTGTGCTGTTACTGTTTCATGATCAGTCAGTCAGTTATGTGCCATGTGTGATACATGCTTAGGCAATCATGTATCTTTCGGTACATGACTGACGAGGCAGATTTTTTTCTGCAGTAGGTTACCATTTCTTTCTGAGGTAGACCAGTTGCTATCGAAGGCTACAGAACCCAGTCTGTCCTGCTATTTACCCATAGATGGGGGGAGAAGAAGAGGATTCATATCTTTCCCAAGGGTATTAGCATGTAAGTGAATGTAATGGTTTCAAGTGGAATTTTAACTCGATTCTCCAATTCCTCCATCCAAGCCGCTATCCATTATTTCACCATGCCTTCTTTCAGGATCGTAATATCTAATTCAATGATTACAATATCCGGTTTAGTCACGGTTACAACATGAAATTTCTTTTTCAAAGGATCTTCATATTTTTGTCTATCATACCATTTCATATTTCACAGTCTCTTTTCCTTCTCTCTTATTCTTGATGAAAAGTTTCTGTTAGTTGCCTTCAGCTCTCCCAGTAGTTATTTCCCAATTTATTTACTCCACAGCTTTAGATTAGGATGGGTTTAGAAGATGGACTTGAAAATTGGTAAACTTCTATTAGATTTTCTCCTGCTCATCCTTCTTTCTTTCCTTTCTTCATACATGCCCTGTTGGATGGGGCTGTGGAATATGCTGACAGCGCCTCGGCAGAGGAGTAAGACCCTCTAAATGAGTAGTCTTGAGTATGACGATAAACTACATCTGGCAGTATGACCTCTCATCTGGGCAGCTTCAGCCTGGATATGGCAGCCATACACCATTTTCAATTTGCAAGGTCTGTATAAAGATAAATCATAGCAGAAGGAATCAGGTACTTATTGGAATAATAAAAGGAACCAATCATTTTACATTTACCTTTAGTGATGGATCATATATATATATGCATTTCATTTGATGTCTGGGATAAGTTCTGACTATGACGATAAAGTACAGGCAGAAGCAAGACATCTGATAACCAAATTAGAGGTTTTGAAGATCATGGAACCACCTCTTATTTACACTATTTACATTATTAGGACTATTGTCCTCATCTTTGTCACCATATTTATTACAACGTTTCAGCCGTTTTACACTCTGGCCTTCTTCAGGTGGTTGGAATGTCGAACTGAACCATTTATTTTGCTCACTGGTTTAGACTGTTCCACGTGCCATGTATAATGGATATCAGTTATCTCCTGTTAATTCCTCAAGAACACATGGCACAATGGATAAAGACATTAGTTAGATCCAGTGACAGGACCCAAAGAGTGTGTGTTCAATACACAGTTAAGGCAATGGAGAACTTGGAGAGGGGAATTAACAGGAGATAACTGACATCCATTAAACGTGGCATGTGGAACTAGAACAGTCTACTCCAGTGAGCGAAATAAAGGGTTCAGTTCGACATTCCAACCACCTGAAAAGACTGGAGTGTACAACAGCTGAAATGTAATAAATATGGCGACAAAGATGAGGACAATAGTCTGAATAATGTAAATAGTGTACATAATATCTCATCTCAGAAATATAGACAGACACCTGTTATTTGTTTTTGTTCCCAAGTCCACCCCAACTCAGGGTGATAGCACCTGTTAGGGTCCCACCTATGGGAAAATAGTGAATCCCCAAACAAAAACAAAGCAGTATGAAAGTATAAAAATATACTTTTATAGAAGAAATACCAGCAATACATTTTTATTAAAAACATTACCACAATACATTTTTGATAGCAAAACGATTAGTAATATACTTAAAGTAAAATGACCAACAATAGGTTTTTATAGCAAAATGACAATCAATACAACACTAAAGTTTAAAAATACATTTTTATAGTAAAATTACTAGCAACACATTTTATACCAACGATATATTTTATCCTCTACAAATATATATCTAAAAAACATGTTTACTCTGAAAATATAAAATTATGTACAAAATATCTGTAGTCGAAGTTGCATTCAGAATATTTATAGTTGAAACCATAAACTGCATGCAACATATTTAATTTCAGCATTAAATAACTCATAGAGGTTGATATGCTGCTAAACGAAAGCAATCAAACCAATCTACTTTCATTATCTGACTTGCCGTGCTTGAGAGAGAGATTCAACACACATCCATCAGGTAACTATATATACTTGGTGAAGACTTCTCTTCCAGGTAAAGTCAGGCAATTAAAATACATTTATATGTCCATTAGTTCAACCATAGTACAAGATGTGGTACAAGGCCGAAAGTAGGAGGCACCCAGTGAGGATTGAACTCACTAGTCAGTTGTAATTGTTCTAGCGAGACAAGCTTGCTAACCATTACACTACCTCAAGGTGCTCCAGTTCATTTGTTATATAGTCAGTGTAGACACCATTTCTTTCCATATAAACATATTTATATAGACCCAAAATGTTTGTTTGTAATAATGAACGACCAGAAGTCTCCTTGCTTTGAATGTCTATTGAAACTATTCACTTAGACATTGGTCAGTTGATTTTGTTTAGCAGCATATCAACTGCCATGGGTTATTTAATGCCTAAATCTAAATAATTTGAACAAAATTTGATGTCTTCAACTAAATATATTTTGAATGCAATTATATTCCTTCAACTACAGATAAAATGTATTGCTGGTCATTTTGCTTTAAAAGGTATAGTTATTCATTTTACTATATATATTGTTGGTACTTTTTTATATAAAATGTATTCCTGGTCATTTTGCTTTAAAAGGTATAGTTGTTCATTTTACTATATATATTGTTGGTACTTTTTTATATAAAATGTATTGCCGGTCATTTTGCTTTAAAAGGTATAGTTGTTCATGTTACTAAATATATTGTTGGTACTTTTTTATATAAAATGTATTGCTGGTCATTTTGCTTTAAAAGGTATAGTTATTCATTTTACTATATATATTGTTGGTACTTTTTTATATAAAATGTATTCCTGGTCATTTTGCTTTAAAAGGTATAGTTGTTCATTTTACTATATATATTGTTGGTACTTTTTTATATAAAATGTATTGCTGGTCATTTTGCTTAAAACGGTATAGTTGTTCATTTTACTATATATATTGTTAGTACTTTTTTATATAAAATGTATTGCTGGTCATTTTGCTTTAAAAGGTATAGTTGTTCATTTTACTATATATATTATTGGTACTTTTTTATATAAAATGTATTGCTGGTCATTTTGCTTTAAAAGGTATAGTTATTCATTTTACTATATATATTGTTGGTACTTTTTTATATAAAATGTATTCCTGGTCATTTTGCTTTAAAAGGTATAGTTGTTCATTTTACTATATATATTGTTGGTACTTTTTTATATAAAATGTATTGCTGGTCATTTTGCTTTAAAAGGTATAGTTATTCATTTTACTATATATATTGTTGGTACTTTTTTATATAAAATGTATTCCTGGTCATTTTGCTTTAAAAGGTATAGTTGTTCATTTTACTATATATATTGTTGGTACTTTTTTATATAAAATGTATTGCTGGTCATTTTGCTTTAAACGGTATAGTTCTTCATTTTACTATATATATTGTTGGTAATTTTTTATATAAAATGTATTGCTTGTCATTTTGCTTTAAAAGGTATAGTTGTCCATTTTACTATATATATTGTTGGTACTTTTTTATATAAAATGTATTGCTGGTCATTTTGCTTTAAAAGGTATAGTTGTTCATTTTACTATATATATTGTTGGTACTTTTTTATATAAAATGTATTGCTGGTCATTTTGCTTTAAAAGGTATAGTTGTTCATTTTACTATATATATTGTTGGTACTTTTTTATATAAAATGTATTGCTGGTCATTTTGCTTTAAAAGGTATAGTTATTCATTTTACTATATATATTGTTGGTACTTTTTTATATAAAATGTATTCCTGGTCATTTTGCTTTAAAAGGTATAATTGTCCATTTTACTATATATATTGTTGGTACTTTTTTATATAAAATGTATTGCTGGTCATTTTGCTTTAAAAGGTATAGTTGTTCATTTTACTATATATATATTGTTGCTACTTTTTTTATATAAAATGTATTGTTGGTATTTTTACTATAAAAATGTATTTTCATACTTTCATAGTGTTTTGTTTGGGAGTTCACTATTTGCCTATAGCTGGGACCCTAACAGGAGCTACCACCCCAGGTTAATGGAGGACAACCTCTTAACAACCTCTTAATTGGAACAACGGCAATTAAGAGGTTGTTCCTCGCTCCTCAAAACCTTCAATCGCCCAATCAGAAGTCTTGCTTCCAGATGAAATTTATCATCATACCCAGGACTCACTCCAAGCATCAAATGGAATATCATATACATATAATCCATCACTAAAGATGCAGGTAAAAATGGTCAGTTCGTTTTACTACTATTCCAATAAGTACCTGATTCCTCCTGATATGCTCTATATTTGCACAGTCCAGTGCAGACTGAAAATGGAGTACAGCTGCCATATACAAGCCGAAGCTGCTCGGTCCTCAGTTTCCAGCCTTGATATAGTTCAAATGCCTCTATAAAATCTTGGGTGAAATTAATTATTTTCTACTTTTCAATGCCTTCCCCACAGATAAAATGTTGGAACACTCTTGCTAATTTATCGCTGAGTGGATGCTTCCCCAACTGCTACAATCTTAAACTCTTCAAGTCTAGAGTCAACAATTATCTATCCTCCCTGTCCTCATAATCTGCACTTCTTATCTCCCTTGTACATTCACAAAACAACCTTACGTGTCTCTTTGGCCTTATGTTTAGAGAATAATTATTTAAAAAAACAAATTCAATTTAAGTTCTGAAAATAGAAAAATCGGGTGTAGCTGACCACATACAGAGGGAAAAGGGATATCACCACCCCCTGTGGTATGAGGTTGAAATAATGGACAAAGAACATCACTAGAAAATATGAAAACTTAAGGAATCAGCACATATGCTAAGTCACAAAAATCTCCTAAGCCGGTCAAACATAGAAATGAATACAATATGAGAAGCAGTAATACAGAGTGCTAGTAAATAGCAATAATAACAACAAGATTGTAATATGAGCTCTGATAAAAAATGTTAACTCAGACAAATGTTAACTGAGTCCCAAAAATTCATATACTGATGTCCTCAAGGACATATGGCCTAGTGGATAAAAGTGTTGATTGGATCCAATGACTTGAAAAGCAATAATACCAACAAACTCTTGAATTCAATAAATGGCTGAACAAAAAATAAGGAGAGTTGAGCTAAAAGGGAGATAACTGAGACATCCAGAAGAGATATGGCAAGTGGATCTAGAACACGGTGGATGAAATAAAGGTTTCAGTTTGAAATTCCAATTACCTGAAGAAGGCTGAAGCCTACAATGGTCGGAACATCTTGAGCATGGCAATAAAGATGAAAACAACAGTTTGAACAATGTAAATAATACAAGTAATTACAATACATCATCTCAGAAATATAGACTGATGTTAATTTCTTCCTTGAATTTCAGGGATAATGATTTATCGCAATATTTAAAATGTTGTGCCATCTGGCCGTCATCAGGTGCACACAATCTCGGTAGCACCCTGGAAATTTATTCCAAAGCTCATACCTTGAAGGTTACCCAGATCGGCAATCACCTGAATGAAGGTAGAGGACAAACTGGCTGAAATATTGTGATAATAGCAACAAAGATGAGGACAATAATTTGCATGCAAATAGCAAAAATAACTTCAAGTTAACCACTAGCTGAGGTACATTATCAAATAGTCAAGTTTATATGTTGACCATAAATTTATGCTTTTTCATCTGATCACTGAAAATGAAAAAGATTAGTTTAAAATCTATATTTATTAATGCAAAATATTTCATTAGAAGCAAAGGAAAGTGTGCTGAAATGTTATGTAATATGGCTCCTCTTATATGGCAGCGAATGCCGGGCAATCTCATCACAGAGGAAGAAGAGACTTGAAACAATTGGGAGTACAGAGAGTGAAAGTGAGAGAAAAGACTGAGTATAGGGAGGATTGAGGAAAGGACAAAAGATGAATGAGATTCAAGAAGATAAAAGATGGTGATTGATATTGCATTTAAATTTTTGATGATTGTATTTATCAGGGAAGCAAGTAAATTGAAGTGAGTTCCACAGTGAGGAAGTGCAAGAAAAGAAACTATTGGAGTAGAAGTGATGGTTGCATTTAGCTATTTCAACATTAAATGGGTGGGACCTAGATGCCAATCTAGTAGCATGCTTAAATTCATGCAGTCAGGGCACCAAGAAAAAAAAAAGCTTGTCAGAGCAGTTGCCATGAAAATATTTGTAGAATAGATGGAAGAAAGCAAGGATTGATTACATAACAGTTCCTTCCTTGGATTTTGTCAAGAATCTTGAGATGAATAGCAGGAGAACCAGACTAAATATGGCAGCAGGGTCCAATGCATTGAGGAATGTTACAGTCTTAAATGTGCAATTTTCTGCTCTCAACACTGTGAACCAACATTCCTTGCAGTAGATGCAACTATTGATTAGATGTAGTCACTCCACTTCATCAGTTGAAAACATCAGGCCAAGAAGGTGCAATGTGTTGCTCTTGAGGAGTCTAGCATCAGCTATGCTGATAGCAGACAGAAAAGCTTCTCTATATAATCATAAATGTAGCCACTATGGTAGCAGAAAGGTTTGAGCCTTTGCATTTGATAATTTTGCTTAAAATGCTTACCACATTATTAGAATCCTGAAGTTTAGCTTAATGCTGTTTGGTTATATGTTGGAGAATTAAGGGAATAATCATAATCTTTAAGATTAAAGTAAGAAAATCTTTACAAGATTAAAAAAAAACATATACTTGTCTGCGATTTGATTTTTATTCAAGTTGCACTAATGAGGATAATTCCTTTGGGATTTGTTGATTTATATTCAAGAGGATTATACTCTTTTAACAGAAAATGAAAAAAGGTAATTTACTTTTTATTGTATTTTTTTTAGTATAGCTCAAAGGATAGTTTTGAACAGAATAGTTCATTAGTTTGTCTGGAATGAAAATGTCCACCAGCCAATTGCATACATGCAATTAATGTAAAAAAAAAAAAATTATGCCAAGAGGTGTTTGACTTGTCATGCTAAGTCACCGATCAGTTGAAACAATTCATTAGATGAGTTAGAACTTCTTTTGACTTTTTGGCAGAGATGGATGATCATCAGATGCAAGTCTCGATAAAGTTCAAAAGTATTACTGGATCCTTGTGGGTGATGAATTATTTCCCACCCTACCACCTCTTTCCCACAGATGAAACATCACAAGCTTCATGGCTAAGACCCGCCATGCTCTTCTGGCTTCTTGCTTCTCAGTAGACACTGATCTTCAAAAATTTAAATGCAGTATTATCGTCATCTTCTGTCTTCTTAATTTCTATTCTTTTATTATTCTCTTGCCTTAATAATGTTTTTTTCTCATATTGTCTCACACTCAGTAACCCTTTACATCTTAGTGGCTTTATTGCCATGCATGGGTAAAAATGATTAAAAGAAACTCCAAATACTTTGTAGGGAATCCCCCTCATTCTTTTCAGATTCCATTGGTGAGGTATGTTCTACTTGTGGAGCTTTTTCCCATGAACTGCTGCTTTGTGGAACCAACTGCCAAGAGGATTCTTCTACACTACAATCTTAACCTTTTCAAGTCTAGGGTTAACATTTATCTTCCCCAAATATATCCATAAAGAGTGCCTCTTACTTTCTAACTCTCTATCTTGAGTGGCTCTTAAGCACTGAGCATAATTGTAATAAAAAATTAAAAGTTACCTATACATTGGACAGATAAAAGATTATAAAAAATAATGCAAAAATTGCCAGTCAGTTATGACAAAATATTTTATTCACATAAATTCATACAGTATCTTCCTTATTCAATTATCAATTATCATTATTCAGTTATCAAATTGTCTTTCAATTTCTTCATACTACCTTTCCTGAATTAATGCATTTTTGAGAAAAACAAAAGGTAGCCCTGAAGATCCTATTAAATGCAAAGGAATGGATGAATGTATAATTAAAAAATTTAGCACACTGCATCATTAATATTGCTTCCCTTTCCACTGCATTCTTTTTCAAGGCATTTCAGTTGCAGTATCCATATTGTTGTTATGGTCCAATATCCTCATCGCCACTGTTATGGTCCAAGGTTAGGACCCAGGAAGAACAACACAAACACAAGAGTAGAAATAACAAAGATATATTACACAGAATAATTATACAAGATGTTGAAGGTGTTAGTATGACTGTCAGTCTGGTTTGGAGTGAACTACTATTGGCTCGACTCAATTCCGTCTCGACTCGTTCTCACATCTCAACTCCTTCTGTCTCAACTCGTTCCTACATCTCTCTTGAGAGGCGCAGTATTTATAGTGTCAGGACGAGTTCATTGTGTCGTTATAGGTAAGATCCCATAACAATTGTTAACTTCATTCAAAGCTATTTTCTGTTGCCATAGCAGGATATGACAACACATCCTTATCGCTGCATTCATTCCCGTCGAGAAATCGGTGCATACTCGTATCTCACCCGATTTCTTTTTCACGTAAACCGGAGGTACGGCCCATTGACTGTATTCTACCTTTGTCGATATACTGATTTTCACGAGTCTATCCAACTCTTGGTCTATTTTTTATAATGATGGAAAAGGTACATTCCTTTTCTTCTTGAAAATGGGTTGTACATTTCTTTTAGTTCTATTTTTGCCGCCATTTTTTTACACCTCCCAAGGCCAGCTGAAAATACTTCGGGGAAACTCTCCTTTAATTTCTCCATCAATTTCTCTGCTTTGGTCGATAAACTTTTCACTTTTTGGCAGAATGTATTTATCGTTAAATCCCAGAGGTCAAATTTCTGCATCCAGTCAGTTCCAAATAAATTTTCTGTATTTTTTAGAACATACATCTTTAGTTTTTTGGTCATTCCGTTGAATGTTACATTTGTGATAATTTCCCCCTCAAATTTGATTTTTCTTCCTGTTACCGACCTGGCTAATTTATTGGTTCTCAACATGTTCGGTTTGTTTAATTTCTTCCACGTCTGTCAGTTAATAATGGTTAAATCTGATCCGGAATCCAATTGTAGTCTGATTTTTTTTGTTTAACATTTCTACTTGTACGTATTTTCGCATATTTATCTCATCCACTTGGTCAGTTCTAGTGACTCTTACTCGGCTTTTGTTTTCTTTCCTAGTTCTACAATGCAAACTTTTATGTCCCACTTTATTGCATGACAGACAAGTCTTATAGTGGTATGGACAATCTTTGTACCAATGCAAAGTCTCACAGCAATAGCATGGACTAGGTGATAGTTTTTTCTGATATTTCATTTGAATTTTTGTAGTAAAGTAATTTGTTTTGCTTGTTTTTGAGGAGGAAAAAAACGTGTTTGTCATTGTACTTTTCGTATGTGAGCGACGCCAGACTCTTCTATATCTTTAGAGTCCTTTTTTACACTTATACATCTCTGACAGTCCTCAGCCAATTTTTGTAGCATCAATTCTGGTACACTCTCAAGTTTTGTTAGAATTCTCCGTCTGATCTCTGCATCTTTAGTCGAAACCAGGCCTTGGACGAATATCAAACATTTAAAATTGTTCTGGCTGAGTTCAGATAACTTAAAGTCATCACAGTGTTTGTTTACTATGGAAGCGAATGTTATATAGTCTTCGCTATCCTTTTTGTTAGATTTAAACATTTCCACCTTTTGTGGAGTAGTGAAGTGTTTGGACTAAATAATTCTGTTAAAAGTTTCAATTTAGTGTATTCGCATGACCCTAGTTTCCTCAGTAGTAGACGTACTTTTTTTGCGTCTGACCAATTCCCGCAATCAAACTCATATAAATCTTCATATCTTCTGAAGTAAGCCGCAAAGATTTTGTCTTCGTCTGGTGCATAAGTGAAGTCATTGATAGAGCTCCATATAGCATTTTGTGAGAATGCCGTTTCATTTTCAGAATTTTGCCCTTGATTTGTTACTGCCCACAGTAGTGATTCTTGAAGTTCAAGATGCTTGTCTTCGTTTTTCTGTTGCTGCTTGAATTGCATTTTCATTAGTTCCAATATGGGTGACTTAAAGTCTTCCATGTTTACACCGTAATTATGTGTAACTATTTTTCTTTGGTGCAGACTTCAGGTCTTTGTTACCTGTTGTTCTGGAAACTTAGTAGGAAAACAAATTTTCCTCCTTAGAATTTGTGTCTTTGTTACCACTGTAAAGTTGGCGTCCAAAAAAAAAAAATTTTTCTTTTACCTTCACGTAGAACTTGTTTTTTTCTCACTACCTACGTCACCTCTGTTATGGACGACCGATAGCAAAAGTTTTTTTTTTAGATTCTCAGCATAAAACTTCGTTATTTTTCAATATCCGCATAGAACTTCGTTTCTTCAGTGTACTTTTAGATTTCTCCGCGTAGAATTTGTTTCTTCAGTATCCTCGTCACCACTGTTATGGTCGAAGGCTAGGACCAAGGAAGAACAACACGAACACAAGAGTAGAAATAACAAAGATATATTACACAGAATAATAATACAAGATGTTGAAGGTGTTAGTATAACTGTCAGTCTGGTTTGGAGTGAACTACTATTGGCTTGACTCGATTCCGTCTTGACTTGTTCTCACGTCTCGACTTCTTCTGTCTCGACTCGTTCCTACGTCTCTCTTGAGAGGCGCAGTATTTATAGTGTCAGGACGAGTTCATTGTGTCATTATAGGTAAGATCCCATAACAATTGTTAACTTCATTCAAAGCTATTTTCTGTTGCCATAGCAGGATATGACAACACAACAATGAAATTTAATCTCACTATTGTTCATGGATCAGAGTCACCTTCAGTAGCAGGATAAACTTTTTGTACAGCAAATGAAGTGATATACAGAGGGATAAAGTTTAACTAGACTACCACCATTCTATGAAATAATTACTCTTACGTGTAAACATGGACACTGACAGATCATAAGATGCTAATTTCACCAGACCTGTTAAAAGTATTTGATGTGGGCACCATCTTCTTCTATTATGTGCCATATCCCTTCAGGACATTGGAAATCACGGCTCTCCACAGTTTCTTATTTATTTCTTAAATAAATTTTGTATTTTGGCTACGTCTTCTAAACTCTGTTCTGCCCTCTATTTACTCAAGCTTGCTAGGTAGGATATGCATTGTTTCCTCCTGTCTCTCTTGCCTTTAATTTACCTTGTAAGTATCAAATTTTATGGACTTTCTTTTCTCATTATGTGCTCTAGAAATTTCAACTATTTCTTTGTGTTGTTAAGTATAAGTTCAGTCCATGGTGTTCTCAGCATCCTTCTGTAGAATCACATTTCTATTTCTTCAAGTCTCTTCTTCATCTATGAAGAGATTGTCCAGCATTCACTGCCATGTAAGAGGACTGATATGACATAAAATTTTAGTCCTCTTTTTGTTGTTTCTAATATAATTTTCCTGTTTCTTAATACTTTGTTTGCATTTGGAAGGCATCTTTCATTATTGCAATGTACCTTCAGATAGTGTTTGTAATATTTGCTTTGAGGTTAATCTAGTACGGAATCAGATGATGTTGGTAAAACTTTTGGCAAACATCACTCTTCAGCAATGTTTTAAAAAAGCAATGATTAGAATTGTAATAAAACCTAAATATATGAAAGTGAATTCATACATTTTCTTTGTTTTTGAGAATTGACAACAAATATAGTAAACAATATTCCTTTATTAGATTGTTTATGTAAAATATTTATTTATTACATTATTTATTGGAATGGTTGGGGAATTTACAATTGATTCAAA
Source organism: Acanthosepion esculentum (assembly GCA_964036315.1). NCBI lineage: Eukaryota > Metazoa > Mollusca > Cephalopoda > Sepiida > Sepiidae > Acanthosepion > Acanthosepion esculentum. Next base: position 79,900,880 of record OZ038489.1, on the reverse strand, counting down.
TTTTATATTTTAGTAATTAATAAGGATTTCCTTATACTTGGTTCACATATTTTAACAATTCAGTAAATGTTTATAAATTTATGAATAAAAATTTTTTTTCACATTCATTTCTTTATAAATTGGTAAATGATAAATATTATATTTTATTAATTAATTTTGTTAATTTATAGAATGTTGTAAATATGAAATTATTCTTGTAAAGTAAAATCTAATAAATAGTGTTTAATATTTTTGTGTGTAAATTCTCAAGAACAAAAAAATGTATAAATTCACTTTCACCATGTGTTAA
>OZ038489.1:79813091-79895591 GCA_964036315.1 Acanthosepion esculentum | reverse complement strand
TCAGACACACTAGTTATTACGAGGGTCATTCAATAAATAAGGTTAATTTTTCGGTATAAGGACTTCTAATACAGATAGAAGCTTACTCTTTTTATTTATTTTTTGTTTTACTTCTTTTTCACATGGATTTAATATCTTTCGCAGATTAAAAAAAAACTTTGAGAGTTTTGGGGATTAACAAAGATGGCCGACCAAGAAGTATGCTCCTGGATTGAACAGCGGTCAGTTATCACGTTTTTGGTTGCTGAAGGGTGCAAACCAGTTGAAATTCATAGGAGAATGTCAACTGTGTATGGTGCCACATGTTTCAGCCAAAAAAATGTCTACAAGTGGGCTAAATTGTTTAAAGAAGGACGGAGCAGTGTTGAGGATGAAGACAGGCCTGGGAGGCCTACACAAGTGAGGTCTCCTGAGGTGATCGAATCAGTCAATGACCTCATTCAGTCTGACAGAAGGGTGACAGTGGATGACATTGCAAGGACTTTGAGCTTATCTGTTGGGACAAATGCAGGGGTCATCAGTCAGAAGGAGTCATCTTGCATCATGACAACGCAAGGCCTTACACAGCAGCCCAAACGGTGCAGACCATCAACGAGTTGGGCTGGGAACTGCTCCCTCATCCCCCTTACAGCCCAGACCTTGCCCCTTCAGACTTTCACCTGTTTGGTCCCTTGAAAGCGTTCACGAGAGGCACGAAGTTTAAAAGTGACGATGAAGTCAAAAGTGTTGTGAGCGACTGGCTGAGACATCAGTCCAAAGATTTTTACGCTGAAGGAATACGGAAGCTTGTGCACAGATGGGAAAAGTGTTTGACAGTGCTGGGAAACTACGTTGAAAAAAAAAAGTAAGCTTCTATCTGTATTAGAAGTCCTTATACCGAAAAATTCACCGTATTTATTGAATGACCCTCGTAAATAATGAAAAATAATTAAAAATTAGAATGAAATAGAAAACAGTGGCAAGTGAACATGTCCTTTTAAATCTCTTAACTCTAGTTTCTCATTTGATTCCCTCCTTGGCTTCACTCAAACATTCTTCACTATTTACATTATTCGGACTATTGTCCTCATCTTTGTTGCTATATTTATCACAACATTTCGGCCATTGTACACTCTTTCAGGTGGTTGGAATGTTGAACTGAATCCTTTATTTGCTTGCTGGGGTAGACTGTTCTAGTTCGATGTGCCATGTCTAATGGATGTCAGTTATCAGTTATCTCCTGTTAATTCACCTCTCCAAGTTCTTGACTGCCTTAACCAGGTATTAAACTCACAACTCTTTGGGTCCTGTAACTGGATCTAACCAACGCCTTTATCCACTGCACCATGTGTCCTTAAGAAATATAGACAGATAGTCAAACATTCTTCTTTGGCACCTACCTACATCATTGGCCTCAACTGAGTTCACAGTCCACAAACCTGCACTTCAGTTGATAGGTTCACCTATCGTCTAGTCCACACTTCTCCTCAGTCTTTTGAACAAGAGTAGACGTTTATCACTATTTTTTTTTCTTTTTATGATTGGGTTTCTGGTTCCTTCTAAAGTCTATTTCAACTCTATACTTCTAGTGTCTCTACGTAAACTCTGAGACTTTATGTATCGCAGAATTTTCAACTGTTTCTTTCTGATACTAAATATAAGTGTTTTTTTTTTTTTTTTTATTTATCTCATAACTTCCTGGTTGCTCACATGTTCATTATGTGGTATTCTCAAAATCCTTTTGTAGAAATTTTATTTACTATTTATTTTTTTTCCTCAACAAAAGAAGATAGGTTCACCTATTGTCCCGTTCTCACTCTTCCATGGTCTTTTGAACAGAAGTAAAGGTTTATCCCTTGTTTCCTGTTTAGGACTGGATTTTTGGTTCTTTCTAAAGTCTTCTTATTCTCTTTCACTCCCAGTAGCTTCTTACATCTTAGTGGCATTATTGCCTTGCCTGAGGAGAATTGATTAAAAAAATTGCAAACTCAACAATCTTTTTCATGGCTATATGGTATGTTCTTCTCCAGGATTACTTAGTTGTCCTTCTCCTAGGTTGTGTGCCATCTATGGTTAGAAGGCCCATCTCATTCTGCTATTTAACCCATATATGGGAAAAGAAGAGATTGATTCATATCTTTTTCAATGAAATTTGTGCAAAAGTGATGCAAGGAACTTAACTGGAAGTCTGCTTACCAATTACTTGTTTCATATTCTTATTATCATCTGTCCTGGGTATGATGATAAACTACATCTGGCAGCAAGGCCTCTGAGGTTTTGAGGATTGTGAAACCATCTATTGATTGCTATTATTCCCAGGCCCATTGTTAGGGTACCAGCTTTGGGCAAATAGTTAACCACCAAACTGGTGTCAAAACACTATGAAAGTATAAAAATATATTTTTATAGTAAAAATACTAGAAATACATTTAAAAAAAAAAATATTACCAACATTAGATTTGACTCTTAACATAAACCCTTCTTACAAAAATATATCAATGAAACCTGATCTACAAACTGATTTCTTACAAAAAATACATATTCTATTTATATGAACCTATCCTAAAAATCTTGTCTGCATTAAATAACCTATTGAGGTTGATATACCATAATCAAAATAAGCCATAAATTAATTATCATCATTTAATGTTATTTTGATAAATTCATATAGACATTGAAGATATTATAAATAATGTTTTTAATTATCAAATGAGTAATGTGGGTCGCAGTATCTTGTGAAACTATATTAAATACACGTACTTCTAGAGAATGATAGACATAATACCTATATCTGTAGGATTATCAATATTGAATGCATACCACTAGACTATTATAGATATTAAATACAAAATCTATAGAATCATAGATTTTAAATACCAATCTCTATAAGATTATCAGTATTAAATACATACATCAAGAGAATTATATATCTTAAATACCTATCACTAAAGAATAATAATAATAATAATAATAATAATAATAATAATAATAATTCTTCTTCTTCTTCTTCTTCTTCTTCTTCTTCTTCTTCTTCTTCTTCTTCTTCTTCCCGTGTCCCATCAGGATGTTGGCAATCATAGCTCTCCACAATTTCCTGTCTTTTGTATCTTTTAATAAATTTTGTCTTTGAGCTAACTCTCCTAAACCATACTCTGCCATTCATTTACTCAAGCTCACTGGATAGGTTATCTATTGTTTTCCTCTGTCTCTCTTGCCTTCAATCTGCTCAGTGAGTATTAAATTTTCAAAGTCTTCTACCTCCATTATGTTCCCTAGAACTTAAATACCTACTTTTATAGAATCAGTAATAGGATGGGAGAGAGCAGTGTTGAAAGATTTATACTCCTGTGGAAAAATCTGTTCACATCAGCAGGTCACCAGAGTGGTTAAAGTATTGTAGATATTCTTGTTGTTTAAAGGAAATATAGGACATAATAAAAACAGGGTTGAAACGTATAAGGCAAAATATATCTTCTTATTTTAGAGTAATGAGTGATGAAATGAGTCCTTTGGGATTCAGTGTTTGTTTATAAGGTGGATATTGGTAGCAGTCTGGAGAAACAGCCATTTCTGCTCGGTAGTTGTAATTTTGAAGTTAGACCATGACAAGGGTAGTAGTAATGTTAGAAATAGCTCAGTGTCAATATACTGTATTTTCTCGGCCCTGAGCAGGGCAGAAATATTATTAGTAGATAATCTCTAAACCACTTCTTCATGTGTCACAAATGGCTGGTTTCTCTGCAGTAGGATTATCTTGTTGTCATTCTCACCATCTCGACTGCTGTCTAGCTCAGAGTTGGGAGTTTATATCGTTTTGACCAGTCTCCAAGACTCTGATGCAAACCTTGATTTCAGTTAACATCAAAAGTGTCTTTGTGTTAATTTTTTTTGATTGGCCAAAATTACTTTATTTTCCGACATTCTTTTGTTTTTCATTTTTTTTTATAACAGGGAAGCGAGGTTATGGCAGTGGGAAAGAAGTGGAAAAGCTTTTAATTTTTTTTGCAATTAGATTCATAAAAGTTTTAATAGTTCATAATCAAATAATAATGGGAAGATATGTAAAAAATTTAATGGAGTTTTTTTTATACATGTTTTCCATCTCGTCAGCTCTTTCAAAGTATATTATTCATTTAATATTTGAAAGAAGTTGAGAGACGGGTATCTACTATTATTAATTCTCTAGTGGTATGTATTTAATATCTCTGTAGTGATGTAAAAGGCGATTATCTCCCTTTGGTTGAGATATTACATAGGTCATGTGACAGCTGCTTAGTGATATCACTTCACACAGTGATGATAGTAATAAAGTTTGTTTAAGGGAGCTAAATGAACCGCTTGCTTGTTTATCTTGGGCTGAGAGCTGAAACTAAACCTACCACCCCCAACAGCTTATAAACCCATAGCACTGTTTCCCTTTGGAAATATATCTTCCCCAGATATAGAAAGAAACTCTGTCTAGCAGTCCTCATTTTTCCGTTTCCTGTTTGTGGAATATATCCTCATCTGGGACATAGTAGATGAATCTGGCAAGTTTGAATCTGGAGTCCAAAAAATGACTTCTCCATCAACACTAAAGAATCTCCATATTATATGTAAGACATATCTCAGCTTGCTGTGTAGATATATGGGATATATTCTCTGCATGGGACTTCCCTGTTATATCCCAGGCTGTTGAGATGAATAAAAACAAATGGAAATAAAAGAGAAGTCTATTTTAACACATAAATAAACAGATTTTATTCATTCACTGTCTGCGAACATCAAGGATTGTTTGAATTGAAACAAAGGAATTCCATGTGTGTATCAGCTGGTTGCCATGTTCAATTCAAGAGTTGGTGCCCTCATCTTCACAAACAAGGGAAGTAACTCAATTTTCTTTTGAGTTATCATTTTTAGGGGAAGGAATTTAGCTTCCCTTAACATTTCCTGTGCATTTTCTATAAATATTTTTATGGTAATTTTTCTTTTAACAGTAAGGTTCACCCTGTACACAGCCCAGAGGCCACTCATGATAAGGGTTTGTGTTAGGGGTAGTTTGTATATATAGGAGGGGAAGATAACAGTTAACTCCTTAACAGGCTAAGATTGTAGTGATCCTTTTTTCTTTTCTAATATTCCTTCACCTGTTGTTTGGGGTGAAATGATTAAAAAAATAAAATAAAATAAAAACTACCCTTTTAAAAAATGAACTCTCTCATTTTTTTACCCATTTGCTTGCATATTCTTGCAACCCTTTCCATTTAAGAGTTAAAGCATCATAATAAAAAAAAAACTGATTGTTGTCCAATATCGTGGCTTTATATCAAGGAACAAGTCAAGGCCTGTGGCCAGTAAGGTCAAATATTATTTCATTTTCTTTTGATTCTCATTATCAGTAGATTAATTTGTTTGTTTGTTTGACAGAATATAAACTTCTTATGGGTCATTTAATGTTGAAATTTAATTTTCTTGGAGTAATAAAAATATATGTTATTTTGCTTTCATAAATTAATATATTATAGATACTCTGAATTTGTGCTTATATATGTTTGTATGTATACAATTACTAGTGGTGGTGATATCTGTGTTTTATATAGTGTTGAATTTATAGTTTGGAATACAGTTTCATTTCTTTATAGGCTATTATATAGATTAATGTCATGAAAGTGTTCTTTAATGTTGTTTATTTGATTTTGGGTCATTTATTGTCGAAATCTAAATATTTCAAACACAATTTTATGGCTTCAACTAAATATATTGTGAATGTAATTGTATCCCTTCAACTGCAGATAAAATGTATTGTTAGTCATATTTTTATAAAATGTATTGTTGGCCATTTTGCTATGTGTAATTTTAGTAATTTGGTTATATAAAAATGTATTGCTGGCAATTTTACTATAAAAATGTATTTTTATACTTTCATAGTGTTTTTGCTTGATTGGTAATGCTTCTCCCGTCGAATTCGACGTATGAGGGCCAGACAGATCAATTCCTAGAAACTGAAAGCCCGACACCCACACAGGATTTGATTATAGTGGTGAAGGCTTTGTACAGGGCCATCCACACTTTTTGGAGGGACGAATACAGGGACCTGGTGCAACGGATGCCGCAAGGTCCCTAAACGACACTCCGCAGGTTTTGAATTCAGAGTTGTCCTTCTCCTAGACCAGTTGCCATCCAAGGCTATAGAACCCAGTCTGTCCTGCTATTTACCCATAGTTGGAGGGAGAAGAAGAGGATTCACACCTTTCCCAAGGGTGTTAGCATGTAAGTGAATGTAATGGATTCGACTGGAATTCGAACTCGGCTCTCCGATTCCTCAATCCAAGCCGTTATCCATTACCCCACTGTGCCTCCTCTGCCTGATTGGTGGGGATTCGCTATTTGCCCATAGCTGGGACCCTAACAGGTGTTACCATCCTGTGTTAGTGGGGGCCTGGGAATAACAGCAATTAAGAGGTGGTCCCACACTCATCAAAACCTCCAATCTCTCAATCAGAGCCTTTGTGCTGGATGTAGTTTATCCTCATATCCAGGACTATCTAGCAGGTTAAAGCCGTTAGTCTAAGTAGTAGAGACTCAGTCTCCGTAGAAAGAGGGCAAGCAATAACTGAACAGTAATAAAAAGAACAATATGAATTGATTTATTGGTTTGTTTTTTATTGCTTATCAACATTTCACAGGTTATTTTTTAGTTTCTATGAATTTTGGGGGAGATAATAATGATTTCCTGATATGTGTTCTATTAATTAACCTATAGCTGGGGTGAGAAAGGGTGGGTTTCATACCTGTCCTCAGGATATTTACATGTACATGAATATAATAAATCGAACTGTAATAGGATCTCAGCACTTGGATTTCCAATTCCAAGCTGCTATCCATTATACCATCTGTACATTCAGCTTACAGGACCTGGTATATGCAGTCAAACATATAAGCTTGACAGCAAGGTGAGCATACAAGAACCAATGTATCAACATGCTATGGCCATAAGTCCCGAATAATATGAAATATCCCTAGAGATGAACAGTCAAATGAGTAAATTTACCCATATAGTTTAATTTGAAATTCCCTGAAAGTTGTCCAGACTGGCAGACACATGAGAGGTAGATGGAGGACAAAAAGGCCAAAACATTGTGATAACAAAGATGAGGAGATTTGTCCGAATGCAAATACTGATAAATCTTATCACAGAAGTTCAGACAAAAGGCAATCAGGTGACAATAACCACAGAGATTAGGAGATTCGTCTGAATATAAATAATGTAAATACTGAGTACATTAATTCAGACATTAGAAATTAGAATGCTTTAACTAATTTTTCCAGTAAAGAATGAATTAGATATCCTACCAAGTTTTTTTATTGCCTTTTTTTTTAAGCTTTTCACCCCAAGCAAGGCTGGAAGCCACTAGCAGGCAAGGGATTACAGAAAGTTTGGAGGAAGAGCAGATAGGAGTGGTAGAGGAAAGGATGTGGATCGATCAAGGCAAGGGGGTTACAGAAGATTTGGAGCGAGAGAAGATAGGAATGAAAGGTGAAAGGATGTGGAGAAGGGAAGTGGATAGATCAAGACAACTGGAGATGTCGATTGACATTACACTTAAATAGTTGGAGATTGTATTTGTCATGGAAACAGGAATAAGGAAGGGAGTTCCACAGGCAAGAAGTGCAAGAGATGAAGCTATTGGAGTAGAATAGACATCTACATCTAACAGTTTCAACAGTGAAGGGGTGGGAACGGGATGCCAGCCTCGTAGGACGCTTAAATTCATGAGGCCTGGGAACCAGTAAAAGCAGCTCATCGGATCAATTACCATGAAAGTATTTGTAAAAAAGACAGAGCGAGGCAACGTTGCATCTGTGAGAGAGCGACTGCAGACGAGATGACAGATCAGGGCCAATTACATTGCATATCCGTCTCTGGATCTTATCAAGGACCCTGAGGCAAATACCAGGGGCTCCAGACCATATATGGCAGCAATACTCCATGCAAGGGTGAATGGTTGATTTATAGATTTGGAGGATCGATTCCGGGGAGAAAAATTTCCTGGCCCGTCACAGGGAGCCAACTTTCCTTGCGGTGGATGAAGCAATTGACTCAATGTATTTGTTCCATCTCAGGTCAGCGGATAGCATGAGACCAAGCAGCCACAGAGAGGAGCTCATGAGAAGTTGGTCTTCAGACATTTTAATGGGATGCAGGGAAGGATCCCTGTGGTGGTTAATATAGAGCAGTTTTGTTTTAGAGGTGTTAAAGTTAACCAACCAATTTTTGCCCCAGTTCACAACTGATTGTAGATCCGCCACAATCTTAATAAGATATACAGATGCCAGGTTCTTGGTAGCAGAAAAAGAAAGGAAACTACAAGAACTATAGAAGGTGGTAAAAGAAAGAGAGAAAGAAGGACTAAACATCAATTGTAAGCAGATAGAATGCATGGTTGTCAGAAAAGAACAGCTTAGCTTGCAAATTACAAATTGGAGGTACCAAAATCCAACAAGTGCAAAAATTCAAATATCTAGGAAATGTTTTAACAGAGACACTGAAATCTGAAGATGCGCTGGGATTGCAAAAGATGTCTTGAAAATGGTAAGCCAAGTTTTTTAAAAACATGAAAATATAATTTGCAACAAGAAAAAGTGTACTGAAATGTTATGTAATATTGGTACTATTATATAGCAGTGAATACTGGACAATCGCAGATGGAGAAGAGACTTGAAGCAACAGAAATGGGGTTCTACAGAAGGATGCTGAGAATATAATGGACTGAAGTTGGTCATCAACACCAAAGCTTTAGAGTAAATGGAAATGAAAAGCACAGAAAGAGATAGTTGAAATTTCTAGGGAACATCATGAGGAAAGACTTGGAAAATTTGGTACTCACAGGACATGTTGAAAGCAAGAGAGACAGACGAAATCAGTACTAACAACCTGTGTAAATGGTTGTCAGAATAGAGATTAGGAGAGATAGCAAGAAGAGAAAACTAAGGGCTACAAAAAACGGGAAGTTGTAGAGATCCCTGATCAACAACGTTGTGAATGAACATAATACATTGAAGAAGAAGAAATATGGATACGACAATAGAAAAATGAATAAACACATTGATAACAGCAAACTTTGGTGGGAGAATATTCATACATTGACTTAATTATCATCACTGTCCGTGGATATTGGGGATAATACTCGACACTGGACATGGTAGTTGTAATATTTATAAACTGCTGAACATATCTGAGCTATTTTTGGAATTCACTAATATCAAATATGGCCTCTATAAATTTACCTGTCCATGCAGAGTTAGTCTGCAAAAAGTTCAAGCCCTCCATTAGCCAGTTCAAACTTGCGTTGACCTGAATGGCCTCCCCTAGGAGGCTATAACAAGCTCTGGGCATTGCTTCTTAGTATCAATAAAAACCTTCTACTCAAACTTCTCCTCTGATAAAGATATTTGGAGATGATTACATTGAAGATCACCAAAAGAAAATACCGTGGAAGATTATTAAAAGAACTTAAGCATACACTCAAAATATTTTAATCCCAATAAGAAAAGTATATGCAAATATTTTATGTATATATATATATATATATATATATATATATATATATATATTTGTATATATATATATATATATATATATGTATGTATGTGTATACATATATGTATGTGCATACATATATATATATATATATGTATGTGCATGCATATATATATATGTATGTGTATGCATATATATATGTATGTGTATGCATATATATATATACATGTATGTGTATACATATATATATATACATATATATATATATATATATATATATATATATATATATATATATATATATATATATATATATATATATGTGTGTGTATACATATATATATATATATTTAGATAGAGCTAACATATTTAGTTGGATTGGTGTGAGTTTGTGACCCTGGGTTTTCACACTGTTTGCAATCATCAGATTTGTCTGACGATCACAAATATCATGAAACCCAGGGTTGCAAACTCACACCAATCCAACTAAATATATAGAAACTGAAATTCTAAGTCAGCGTTCCCTTTTTTGGATTCGGTCACGTTGGCGTCGCGCAGGTGATGCTGCGAAAATGCGCTCCCAAGAAAGAGACTTTAAATTAAGTGGAAACCATTTTCAGTTTTTCTGTTTCTGACTAGTCTTGTGTCTATCGTCTCTTCATGTTGATTTAAATATAAATATGTTTCCAATAACCATGTCCTGAAGATGGTCTACTAGACCGAAATGTCTGACGTCGACAGTAAAACAAAATTAAAACAGTAAACTTGCATATTCGGATTTTGCCTTGTCTTTTCCATATTTTTCATCATACCGTCGGATCTACATCCACATATTTGCTTACATCAATAAGTCTATAGCCTCATGATAAAAAGGCATTTATTTTACAAAAGGGGTATTGAAAAGTTCTTATATTGAACCTCTTCCCAAGATCGAACTAAATGGTCAAACATTAAAACTTTGGTGGAGCTAAGCTTCTTGCTTGACCTAAGAATATTTCAGCACCCTCTCAACAAATATTTATTTTTCAGTCTTCTTTGTCAATTTAATTAATCCAATACATTAATTTTATTTCATATATTGAACAGTATATTGTGAAAGTTTCAGACCAAAATTCAGTTAATAAGTATGTTATGCTACAGAATTATGAATCTAACCTCAATATAGCAACCTTTTTTTTCATTTCCACTATGTGCATTATTATTCTAAGTATCCGATGAAAGGTTGTCCATTTAAAAAAAAGAAAAAAAAATTCCCCGCAAACAACTTAAATAGAGCACACACCATTGTGATTGGCTATTGATCAACTACCAATCAAATGCGCGATGACGGGGTATATTATAGAAGTTAGTGTCTGTAAGCATTTTTAGAGGGCGTATCAGAGTCCGATCAGCTCTGATGGGGTCGATTTGGTGAGGTCAGTATGATGTTTGAAAGACCCGAAACTGCCCAATGATCCAATTCAGAACATCACTGATGACGCCCTCTAGCGCTAAAGAGCGTATATTCAAAGTATATATGAATTTTTGCTATGAACTTCATGCCTGCAATAAGGTTTGAAACCAGAACAATCTGACCGCAAAATATAGTTCTGCTCATACAAAGAGTTTAACAAGAACATTCAAGTCTTCCATAGTTAAAGAATTCATATAATCATTCCAACAATGAAGGGACTAAATTATCTATTTAATACATCTGACACATTTTACTTTTAAGCTTTCTTATTTTCAAGGAATAGGATTGGACCGGGGGACAGATAGGGAAGAGTTTCATGTTGTCAGTGGGTCTGTATTTATGAGTTATTTCATTAAGCAGTGTGAATATATCATCAATTCAAAATAAAACAAGGAAAGTAAGAATTGTATACCAAAACTGAAATAACTCTTCATTTATCAAAAGCCAGAGACATTCCATTCTTAGTGGAAAGTAATTCTTTTTTTTTTACTTTCATTCTCTTGTAGGCTTTTAATATTACTTCCTGATCAGGAGAAGTTGCCAAATTAAAAAAACAAAAAAAACATAGCAAGACAAATAATGTCAAGGTACTATTCTTACCACTTTGTCTTTACAGGGATGTGAAGGTGGTGTAAGAGACATGACGAGGAATTGTTCAAATTTCAGCCAGGTTTGTTGCATTCACTTACATGCAAATACCTTTAAGAAAAGCATGAATCTGTATCCTCTCCCTAGTTATGGATTAAATAATAGGATTTGAGAAAATCATTTTTATTCTCAAAAATCTGTTAATACAATATTCATTTGCAAAAAAGGAAAAAAAAAAGAATTATTATTACACATTCCAAAAGTTGTTTTGGCATTAAATAACCCCAAAAAAGGGTTGATAAGCAATAAAATAAAATAAAAAAAATAACAAATCAATCATCTTTAGTCAAAAACCAAGGGGAAGATATCCTGACTGCCATTTAAGAAAACAGTCATCAAATCTGAGTGTATTTGAGGATACACTGAGATGCTGTCTGTATTAGTGTGCCTGAAGTTTTTATTATTATTCAATGTATGATGTCCCTTGAGGATCTGGGTGATCATTGCTTCCACAACTGCCTGTCCTTTGTAGCTCTTAGTAAGGCTTATCTATTTTTTGTCACTATTTCTCCCAGTCCCTATTCTGTCATCCATTTACACAAACTCATTAGATAAGTTACCCACTACTTTCCTCTGTCACTTTTGCCTTTAATATGCCTGGTGAGTGTTAAATCCTCCGAGCTTTCTTTCCTCATTATGTGCCCCCAAAATTTCAGCACTCTCTTTGATTCTAAGTACAAGCATTGTTTTTGTTTCCATTTTCTTTGAAATTTTCTCATTACTCACATGTTCAGTCCATGGTATTCTAAGCATCCTTATTCCTGTTGCCTCAACTCTCTGCTTCATCTTCGAGGAGATTGTCCAGTTTTTACTGCCATCTAATAGCACTGATATTAACAATTGACTACTATTTTCTTTAGTTATAACAAAATTATCCCCTCTTTGGATACTTTCCTTAGCTTTTGACAGGAATCTTTTTCTATTCCAATGTTCTTTCAGATTTTGGTGTCAAATTTTCCATTGTCTGTTAAAACACACTGCTGATATTTAAATTTCTGTACCTGCTTGATAGAAAGAGGAATGGTGGAGTAATGGATAGCATCTCAGACTGAGGAATTAGAGAGCCGAGTTTTGAATTCCAGTCAAATCCATTCACTTAAATGCTAATACTCTTGGGAAAGGTATGAATCCTCTTCTTCTCCCCCACCATCTATGTGTAAATAGCAGGACAAACCAGGTTCTATAGCCTTGGATGGCAACTGGTTTACTGCAGAAAGAAATGGGAAACTAGTGCGGGAAAAAATCTGCCTTGTCAGTCATGTATCAAAATATACATGATAGCTTAAGTGTGTATCATGTATGACACATAACTGACTGACCTGCTTGATATTGGTATGTCCAGTTTATAGTTCATATCTTGAGCCATTCCTCCTAATTTAGGTCAAACAAATTTTGTCAGAATTTTTTAGATAAAAAATTATCATTATTATTATTATTATTATATGTTTTGCTATTTGGACCAGTAAACACATTATGGTTTCATTGATTTAACCCTGCTGCCTTTTTCAAGCATTTGTCTTTATATATGGTAATCTTGGAATTTTGAATCAAACCATTTGCTCAAATAGAGTAATTGAAGAATTATGCTGCCTGTAGTACAGACTCAAGATGTGAACTTCAAACTGAAGATGTCAAAATCAAGTAGGTGTAGAAGTTTAGATATCTCAGAAGTGTTTTAGCAGAGGATGGAAGATGTGAGACTGCAATCCAAATGGACATTGGAAGAGCAAAAGACGTATTCCAAAAGCTAAAGAAAGTAATAAGAAACAAAAACACTTAATTAGAAACAAAGAAAAGAGTGCTGAGAATCAGAAGGAGAGAGGCTGAAAGTTCTTGAATAGAAAATGAGCTTGGAAACTTTGATACTCTTTGAGATATCAAAGGTAAAAGAGACGAATGAGGCAGTGAGCTAACTATCTTACAAATGAATAACAGGATGGGGAAGGATGGTAAAAAGACAACAATGCTAAGAGCTACATGGGATAGGAAGTTATGGAGAGCCATGATCACCCATTTTCTGAAGGGACACAACACATAAAATAATAATAAGCTTGACTGAGATGTTTTTTTGGTGATCAGAATATTATTAGTGGGAATGTGTCAGTGACAGTACCAAATTAGATGGAGAGATAGGACAAGTGAAGACATGCCCTAACTTTTTTGGTACTGTGACACATTTTATTTAATTTTACAAAAACAAATACCTACTATTATTTCAATGTGCAGTACAGAAGATTATATGAGAAATAATTTAAAACTTTCTTGAACATACATGCATTTACCCCATGTAGCAATAACGGTGATCCAAAACAAAACAACTTACCTTTTAAGTGACTTCAGGAACTCTTACAGAAGGTAGTAAAGAAAAGTGAGAAGAATGAGCTAAATATCAATTGTAAAAAGACACAATGCATGGTCATCAGGAAAAGAAACAGTCTAAAATGTGCAAGCAAGCATGAAAGTTTAAATATCTAGGAAATGTTTTAACAGACAATGGAAACTGTTATGATGACATTTGAAGGCTCATTGGAATAATGAAAGATGGATTCTAAAAGCTAAGCAAAATATTAAGAAACATGAAAAGTTCATTAGAAACAAAGAAAAGAGTGCTGAACTCTGATGTAATATTGGTCCTCTTATATAATAGTAAATTATGGTCAATTTTCTTACAGATTAAGAGAAGTCTCGAGGCAACAGAAATCTGATTCTAGGGAAGGATACTAAGGATACCAGGATAAATAACTAATAAGTTTTAAGAGAAAAATAAAATAGAAGGACACTTATAGTTCAAATCAGAAAGAAAAAAATTGAAATATTTCAAGGCTATAGAATCAGAAGGGAAGTAACAAGTAACCTACCAAACAAGCTTATGCAAATGGTTGGCAGAACAGCAATTAGGATGAAGCAAAAAGACAAAACTTATAAGGAGTTACAAAGGAGAAGAAATTTTGGAGAGCCATGATTGCTCATGTCCTGAAAGGGACAAGGCATATAGAAAATGAAGATTAATTTCAGATTTTCTGGTCATTTAAATAAAATGTTTTACTGTCATGTACAATCTTAAATTTTCAAACCATCCGCTTATATGATGGTAAATATTGGACAATTTTCCCATAGACAAGGAGAAATCTAGAAGAGGTCAAAAAGTGGTTCTACAGAAGGATACTGAAAATTCCATGGATAGTGTTAGTAATCAATGAAGAATTTTTTAAAAAAATGACAACAAAAAGAATACATACTCAGAATCTGGAAGAAAAGGATGAAATTTCATTGACGCATAACGAGAAAGGAAGGCATGGAAAACTTGATAATTACAGGGCATATTAAAAGAAAGAGAGATAGGAGAAGGCAGCAAGCCACCTAGCTGATAAGCTTGTATGAATGGATGGAAGGATGGGAGAGCAACCCCTTAGAAAAGGGGAAAAAAAGGACCACAAGTAATAGGAAGGTTTAGAGAGCCATGATTGTCTATGTCCTGAAGGTACACAGCACATAGAAGAAGAAGAATCTTGAATAAAACCTGAATAATGAAAGCATAAACATACTTGACAAAAGGTATTTTAAAAGTATTGAACCAATATTCTTCAGGACATGACAGTGTGTAAAGAAAACTCATATCAACAAGAAAGTGATTAATTTGAGGCCAGCAGAAACTCAGAAAAGAAACTCAAGGGACATTCTCAATTCATTCTATTTAATCGAATATGTTTGAATGAACAAGAGTTGCTTGAATTTACTGTAAGGGTAATGATTTGTGCAGATTAAAAAATGTAATAGTCGCTACAATCTATGGTCATAAAATCCAAACATGTATGAACACATATGAGCAATGAAAATACACACTAGGGCACTCATGTGTATCAGTTTATATACACACCTAAAATGCCCACCATTGGTCAGATCATGTCCTACCAAATGCAATAGAACCACAACTTGGTATTTAACAACCCTCCCACGTGGGTCTTGGGTTTATAACAAGGAAAATTATTTTCAATAGAGAATACACACAGTCTGTGGGTATTTCATTTGATGAGGAAAGCAAATATATTATTGTTGTACATACTTTAAAATCTCTCTCTATCTCTCTCTCTACATATATATATATATATATATATATATATATATATATATATATATATATATATATGAAGAAATATAGTCTTAAAGTGTGCTATATTTATGGGATAAAGTGCTCAATATCAGAGATAGAGCATGTGTAAATATAAAAGTGAACATAGAAGTCAACACTTCTATGTTCACTTTTATATTTATATATATATATATATATATATATATATATATATATATATATATATATATATATATATATATATATATATATATATATATATTGAGGGGCATTTCCAACTGAAATTAAATCACTAATTTGAGGCTAGATGAAAGAGGAAAGTCAACAGAGAGGCAATTATAACAGTCCTTGATTATTGTTTTTTTTTTACAGTAAGGTTCACCCTGTACAAAGTCCAAAGGCCACTCTAGGTAGAGAGTTATGTTCAGGAGTAGATTATATGGAGAGGAAGTGAAGATAATGGTTAACTTTAGACTTGAATAAGTTAAGATTGTAGTGATTGGAGAAACATCTTCTTTGGAGTTGGTTCCACAGTGTCCATGGGAAGAAGCTGTTCAAGTGGAACTTGCTTCTCACTGATGGAATATGAAGGGAATGTAAGTGGTTTGCCACAATGTAAGTGGTATGGTGGGTCCTATCTATGAAGGTTAGAACTGGTGGAACAAGGAATCTATTTTGTCCAAGCACTTTCCATGGAAGTAGCAATATAACAGCAAGAGGCTTGCCACATTTCGCCTGTGAGAGGGAGGTTGGAGGGTTGAAAATAATTTGTCACCCACACGGACTCAGAGACACTTTTGGATTCTATCAAAGCTAGAGAGTGAGGTCTGGGCAGCTCTCCGCCTGCCAATTATGACAGCAGTACATGTGGCTCTTGTAAAGATAGATGAGAGCATGAAGAGACAGATACTTACTGGAGTCTTACAGGGCGCCAACCATTTTACCTGTATCTTTGGCAATGGATCATATGTAACTTCGTAATCAGCATTAGACTCATCTTGTTCTAGTTCCACATGCCATGTCTAGGAAGGTCAGTTATCAGTTATCACCTGTTAATTCCCCTCTCCACTGCCTTAACCAGGTATTGAACTCACACTCTTTGGGTCCTGTCACTGGATCTAACTAATGCCTATATCCACTGTGCCACTGAGGACATCTGTGTATGAATTTCTGGGTATTATAAATCTGTCTTCAGCAGCCATTTTATACCAGTGCTCATATTGCAATTTTTGCTGATAACTGACATTAGAACTGTCTACCCCAGCAAGTGAAATAAAGGGTTCAGTTCAACATTCCAACCACCTAAAGAACAGCTAAATTGTTGTGATAAATATGGCAACAAAGATGAGGACAATAGTCCGAATAATGTAAATAATGTAAATGAGAAGATGAACTTAGAAAGAGTAGAAGAAGCTATCAGATAATAAGATGATCCTGAAACATGCTTGATCTCTTTCTACAGTAGAGGATTAAGAGTCTGTTTTCATTCTTTTATTTTAATTTCATGTCCAGGTTCAGGTTAACAGAGTCCTATGCATGGGCATCTTATGCCACTAATTGTGTATAAGGCAAAAGTGGCCAAACCATGGCTTGAGAGTCATATGTGGTTCTTTGACTTTTAATTATTAATTCCAGCTCATGGAAATATACTGGCTGCATCGCAGTGGCATTGTCACTTTTCTTGAGAGAAAAGGATTAAAACAAAATACAGGTACGCATATTTTTTGTCTAATGTTGCATAACCTGACTTACAGCTTTCTTTCACTTTTTTTTTTTACTTTTGTTGTAAGAGGCTGGATTTAAATTTACTATGGTAGTTTCTGGAATTAGTATACATCTAATATATTTTGTCTTAATAAATTACTTTCTTTTTTAATTAAAACTGCATTCTTTAAATTGAAATTATGGTCAAACTTATGATGAATGACAGATGCAGTTAGTGAACTCTTTTGTAAAATTTGTTTTCATATAATATTTTATTCAGACTCATAGATGTATATCCCTGAACCTTTTTACACTCTAATGTAAGGGTTTTTTCAGTTTTGACATTCAGTTATACACTATTAGTCTGATGTATAGATTTGTATATCGCCAAACCATGTCTCCCCCAACTACTAATAGCTGACTTCAATAATCATTCAAATGATATAATGTTTAGAAGAGGTTTAAGTTATAGAATTTTATAGTAGAAATCAAGAAATCAAAACTGTAAATTTTTAGAGTAAGGCACCAAAACTTACTTGGGAAATCACATAAAGAGTTAAGTTTAAGAATCTTAAATTATCTTCTTGGTTATCGACTGAAGCTGCTATCCACTGAAAAGAAAAAAGAAAGAAAAGAAGGGAGTTCCCTCATGGACCATTTAAAGTGAATACATGAAGTGGATTGGTTGTCACAAACATCCAATCGGGTACATGGAAAATGTTGTCTGTTTTTGTCCAATTTATTAAAAAGGCCAGAGTCTCTGTTATCACTTGATTGCGTGAGGGAATCAGGGATTGATGTCCCCTGATTGGGTCGGCTTGATGATGGAGTATATGATGTTGAAAGACCTGAAACTCCCTGATGAACCAAGTCAATTTACATCACTGATGACTCCCTCTGCTGCCTATTTAAGAGTGTATATTTAAAATAATTTAAAGTATGTGGTTTGTGGGAATATGTTAGCTGAGCTTCTTCTTTCATAACAGTCAATATAAAAGTTAATAAGAAAAATTTCAAGTTTTATAATTATTTACTGGGTATGAATTGTGATCCCATTGGATTAAAACGTAAGTTTAATATTAATGTATATGTAACTAAAACATATGTATAAATTTTGTTCCGTCCTGGGTATGACGATAAACTACATCCGTGTCCTGGGGATGACGATAAACTACATCCGCTTTCAGGGTAAGACAATAAACTATGTCCAACAGCAAGGCCTCTGATCAGGAGGTTTTGAGAAGCATGGAACCACCTCTTAATTGCTGGTGTTCGCAGGTCCACCTTGACTCGGGGCGGTAGCACCTGTTTGGGTCCCAGCTATGGGCAAATAGTTAATCCCCAAACTGGGGTAAAAACACTATGGAAGTGTAAAAATAGGTTTTAATACCAGAAATACTTTGTAGAAAATTATTACCAGCAATAAATTTTTGAAGAAAAACAAATATTACCAGCAATACATTTTTGAAAAAAAAAATATTACCAGAAATAGATTTTTGACAAAACAAAATATTACCAGGAAAAAAATTGTTGGCATTAAATAACCCATTGAGGTTTATATGCCGTAAAACAAAAGAAAGAAACAAAACATAAATTTTGTTCATGTGAACTGGGGCAAGAAATGGAGGGTTAACTTTAACGCCTCTAAAACAAAACTGCTCTCTATTAACCACCACAAGGATCCATCCCTGCATCCCATTAGAATGTCTGAAGACCAACTTCTCGAGAGCTCGTCTCTGCGGCTGCTCGGTCTCACACCGGCCACTGATCTGAGATGGAAAAAATACATTGAGTCAATTGCATCATCCACCGCAAGGAAAGTTGGCTCCCTGTGCTGAGCCAGGAAATTTTTTTCCCCAGAATCGATCCTCCAAATCTATAAATTGACCATTCACCCTTGCATGGAGTATTGCTGCCATATATGGTCTGGAGCCCCTGCTGTTTGCCTCAGGATTCTTGATAAGATCCAGAGATGGATATGCAATGTAATTGGCCCTGATCTGTCATCTTGTCTGCAGTCGCTCTCTCACAGACGCGATGTTGCCTCGCTCTGTCTTTTTTACAAATACTTTCATGGTAATTGCTCCAAAGAGCTGCTTTCGCTGGTTCCTAGGCCTCATGAATTTAAACGTCCCATGAGGCTGGCATCCTGTTCCCACCCTTTCACCGTTGAAACTGTTAGATGTAGACGTCTCTTCTACTCCAATAGCTTCATGTCTCGCACATCTCGCCTATGGAACTCCTTTCCTTATTCCTGTTTCCCTGACAAATACAATCTCCAACTATTTAAGTGTAACATCAATCAACATCTCCAGTTGCCTTGATCTATCCACTTCCCTTCTCCACATCCTTTCACCTTTCACTCCTATCGGCTCTCGCTCCAAATCTTCTGTAACCCCCTTGCCTTGATCAATCCACTATCTTTCTCCACATCCTCTCCTTTACCACTCCTATCTGCTCTTCCTCCAAACCTTCTGTAACCCCTTGCGTGCTAGTGGCTTCCAGCCTTGCTTGGGGTGATATGCTTAAAAAAAAAAAAAAAAAAAATGTCTTGCGGCTCTCAAACATTTGATGTGACTCATAGATTAAGCAAGTTTGCTCCCCCCCCCCGTATAGGGTAAAAAAACTAATTTTGGAATTGAGATCAGCTGATTATAGTGTTTATATTTCCTGTTTTGTTTTTACATGATGGGAAGCTGGTTTATTTATGTTTATATTTATTTAAATATATATATGTTTATATATATTAAATATATATATTTTTTATAACTGCCACAATACATCCCCATGTAGAAAGAATGTGCATGTGTTGCAATGGATAGTGGCTCAGAATGAGAAATTGGAAAGCCAAGTCAGGTTTCATTACACTCACTCACGTACAAATATTCTTGGGGATGTTATCAATCCATCATCTTCCCAACCAGGAAAAATTATTACCAAGGCAATATTCACTTGTAAAAACAAAGAATTATTCTTAAAATCCAAAATATGTTTTAGCTTTTAAATAACCCATTAAGAGTTGATAAACCATAAAAATAAATAAAAGAAACAATCAATTCCCCCCAAAATGGAAGCTGGTATGTGAGATAGTGAAACACATTCCATTTGGAAAAGACTACACCCTGTTCATTGTATTTGATAAAACATGACTGAATGAAGGAATCCTTTCTAAATATACTAAATTGATATAAACATGTATATATATATATATATATATAGCCAGCGTTACCTGACGATCCGCTTAGGTGAAACCTTTGTCTGGCTCTCTAGGTTTGACTATGTCTGCTCTACTTTTGTATTGAGCACCTTTTTAGCACTCGTATCGGGGTTTTTTCTTTGGGCTTTGGACCTGTATGTTGTACGATTATTTTCGACAGACGTTTATGTTCATAGCTCTTTCTTTTTTTAAAAACTTTTTTTCCTTTGATATTGATTTGATCATTGGCAAATCAAGAAACTGAAGGTTTTCCAAGACGAGTGTAGTTACCTATATATATATATATATATATATATATATATATATATGGAGAGAGAGAGAGAGAGAGAGACAGGCAGACAGACAGAGACAGAGAGAGGTGCAATGAAGAAATTGTTGTCTAAATTATACAAAAATGAAAATAACCATGACATCTCATTTATTAGATATATAGGGTGTAGCAGAGAGGATGGACATGCTTGAAAAATTCACAACATTAATTTTAGTTTCAAAAAAATTTTCTTGACATCAATGTGTTCATATGGAATTAGCATTTGACAAAATCAAGTGTGAAAAACAATATCCCTTGTGTAGTGTCCATTTTCATTGATGCCTTTCTGAAGGTGTTCTTGGAAGTTGGCCTCCACAATTTCCAGTATTGCTCTGTCGATTTGGGTGACTTCCACATGAACAGCTTCCTTTAAATCATTCAGATGTAAGAGGTGACGCGGTCACAGAAATTGTCTGACAGGTATGACTGGGTTCTCCAGCTTGTGTGGCATGGTGCAGAGTCTCGTTGCCAGACATAGTGTCCTTCATCAGCCACCCTCTTGACTCAGGGTAACACTACCTTTCCAAGGCATTTGATGTAGGCCTTTGTGTTGAGTCTGAGGTCCTTACCAACAAATTTGGGAGTTCTTTTCTTAGCAGAATGATCAGTGTGAGTTTTATGCACTGTTGTACCTTTGTAATCACCATTAAACTCATCCAACTCTTTCCAAATCCTCTGCACATTCCTCAGATTGACACCCAGACACTCTGAGATGTTTGTATTGGAGATTCTGGTGCGAATGCCAAGCAGTACAGCAAATTTCTGCCAGAGTGAGTTGCATCATGGTGCTCTTTTCGTCACAGATGGTGTCCAACTGACCCTACTATACTGCGCAGTCAACAAAATCAAAAACAAGCAGCAAAATTGTGACAATTTACCCATCTCACCCTGTACATATATATGTGTGTGTGTGTGTGTATGTGTGTGTGTGCATATGTTGATATATTGATTTTTATCTTCTGTCTCCAATTCGTTATTGTGTGAGCAACAAAATGAAAAGTGAATTTTACAATTATGTAATTTGAATGCACATTTTGGTAAATTAATCAAATTGTACACCTTTTCATTATGCAGTTCTCATTATTTCATTTTATTTTTTTTTCATCTCTTTTTTTCATTTCAAATCAAACTTTTTAAACTTTTGATTAATGTAGTAGATAACTGACATCTTCCTTTAACTGACGCTTTCCTTTTAATTTAAAATTCATGATTTGATTCGCGAATCAATACAAAATCTTTACTCTGGAACAAATAACTGAGGAACCTTTATATTATATCAGTTTTGATTCCAAAGCAAATGTAAGTAAGGTTCACATTCTTCTTTTTTTAGATGTCATGTCATTTTAGAATGTGGTTAATCATGACTCTCCACAACTTCCTGTCTTTTGTTTTCCTCTAAGTAGCTTTTAAAACTTTATCATCCCACATTATTCTCATTCTGCCATCCATATTCATCTTTTATGTGCTATGTCCTTTCATGATGTAGTTGATCAAGGCTCTCCACATCTTCCTGTCTTTTGTGGTTCTAACTTTTAACTCTTTACCATCCTACTTCATTCTTGTTCCATCATTCATATTTTTTTTCATTTATGTGCCATGTCCTTTCATGGCAGTGGGTGATAATGGCCCACCACAACTTCCTGTCTTTTGTTGCTCTAAGTAACTTTTAACTCTTTACCATCCAACTTTGTTCTCGTTCCATCATCCATATTCTTTTTCTTTTATGTGCCATGTCCTTTCATGGCTGTAGGAGATCATAGCTCTCCACAACTTCCTTTCCTTTGTAGCTTTAAGTAACTTTTAACTCTTCACCATCACTCCTTGTTTTCATTCTGCATTCCATATTCATCTTCTTTTATGTGCTAAGTTTTGTTAGGATGTGGGATGATTACGGCTCTCCACAACATCATGTCTTTTTTGCTCTATGAAACTTTTCATCATTTCTTGTTCTGCTATCTATATTCTTCTGCTTTTGTGTAGCTTATCCTTTCAGGACAAGGTCAACCATGGCTCTCCACAACTTCCTGTCTTCTGTTACTCTAAGTAATGCACAGTGATGGTGAAGGGTTAAAAGTTATTTAGAACAACAAAAGACAAGAAGTTACAGAGATCCAGGATCACCCATGTCTGGAAAGAAGATGAATATAGATGAAAGAATAACAAGTGATTGTGAAGGGGTAAAATTTACTTCGGAAATTGGGGGGGGGGAAACATGCATGATCATTCACATCCTAAAATGATATGGCTCGTAATCACACCCACTCCTGAAAGGACATGGCTCACCACAACTTCCTGATTTTTGTTGGTCAAAGTTACTGTTAACCATTCACCATCAATCCTTGTCCTTATTCTGCCATCCATATTCTTCACCTTTTTTATACATTGTTGTTTCAGAACCTGTATGATCAGGACTCTCCACAGCTTCCAGTCTTTTGTTATTCTAAGTAACTTTTATCACTTCACCATCACTCCTTGTTCTTGTTCTGCCTCTATATTTTCTTTTAGGTGGCTTGTCATTGCAGGCCAAGGACAATCATGGCTCTCCACAACTTCTTGTCTTCTTTTTATTGTAATTAATTCTTTACCCTTTACTATCCCTGTTCCTAAATTTATTCACATAAACTAGTTAGGAAGATTACTCACTGTTTTCATTCAATATATCCTCGAAGCTATAATTTTATAGACACTTTTTCCCAGATTGATTGATTGATTGGTTTTTCATGTCTTGCAGGTTATTTAAAGCCAGAAAATATTTTACATTCTAAGAATTTATTTTATGGAGACAATAAAGGTTTACATACAAGTCTTACTAATTAAACCATTGCTGGAGAATATGTGTCCGAGTAATTTCACCTATATCTTTTTTTTTTTGTAATCATGTTTCCATGTAGTTTTTGTTGTATTTAAAACTTCCACATTACTTACTGGGTGTAACACCAAAATTGTTCAACTGTTAGATTAAGCTTTGAAACATTATATCTTAGAAATGATTAAAGATATCTTACTGGAATTCTCCAAGGTTTATATAACACGATTGGACTTTACTTTGAACAATAAGAATGTATTTAGCTCTAAATTGAAATGATGATCCCTCTTGCTGTTCTGAACCCCTGATCCAGTTTTCCTCACTACTGTTCCCTCTTTTATGAACGTATTCACCAGTCGCTTGATGGTTCTTAAATGGACTTTGAAGATGGAAGCCAGAGTATGAATTTTGGTATCATTACTGAAGCCCTGAATTATCTTTTTCCTCTCACCATTGCTCAGTTCGGAAGACATAGTGGGGCTAACACAAAACGATTTTAACCTGCTCGTTTTCTAGCTGAATTGCTCAAATTGTTTTTCAGTGATTCTTATGACAAATGGTATCAAGATAGATAAACGTCTTATCTGAAAAGCTGGAAAAAAGAAATTCAATTAGTCCAGTGGTTTTTAGATATTAAACATTTCGTGGAATGGACAATTATCCCATGCCATTGCATGATTTGGACAATTCTGCTGTTACATTGTATTCTTAGTAGTCATTGATAGAAACACATCCCTGTTGCTTCAACTCTCTTCTTCATGAAGAAATTGTCCAGCATTCAATATAGGGCATTAGACACTGCATAGTAAATTCACTATTCTTTCTTAATAAGAACATTTTCCTATATCTGCTCACTTTTTGGAAGATATCTTTTGCTATGCCTCCATATTTTTTTCCTTAATATATTTGTTCTTTGAGAACTAACTTTAGCAAAATGCCAGATTCGACTGCATGTGTCCCTGACTGACATTGTTTAATGTCCCTTGAAGATAGGTGCGCTTAGAAAACAAGAGTATCCAGCCATGAGCTACATGGTAACAGTAGCAAAGAACAAACTCTGAGTGGAATGGCCCAAGGTTGATTGTTTTTACAAGGTCAAAATTCTTTAATAGACCTATTATTTCATCATATGTGTTGTAGGGCAAAGTGTGTTCATGCCTTTCCTAATCTCATGAATGCAAAATGGTATAAAAACTGTGCCAGATTCCATTTTAAATATCATTAACTGTTAGGCCACTTGCATTTCCACAATATCTCATTTCCACATATATCTTGTAATTTTCACAATATCCCATCATTTGCACATATATCTCATGATTTCCACAGTGTCTTATGATTTCCACATATATTTTGTGATATATTTCCACAATATCTCATCATTTCCACATATATCTCATGATTCTTGACAACATCCAAAGAATGTTCTCTAATGTTATCAGTGCTGACATAGTAACTCAATAAAATATATAATTGTTCTAATGAGCTTTCCTCCTTGGCACCTCAACCGTATGAATTTAAGCATAGTACTAGATTGGCTATTAGGTCTCATCATTTTACTCTTGAAATAGCTATATGCAACCATGTTCTATTCTTATAGTTTATTTTTCTTATACTTTTCACCTGTGAAACTCATGTCCCTGTCAACTACATTCTTCAAAAAAATTATATGCGACATCAATCACCATTTTCTGTCTTCCTGAATCTGTTCTGTTACTGTCCTTTCTTCAGACTAATGTTTTCTCAGATTTTTTGTCAGTAACTCCTTGCATCTTAGTGACATTATTACCTTGCTTGGTTGTGAAATGATTTTAAAAAAATGCATCATGAAGAGATTTGTCATTTTTTTTTTAATTCAGTGTGCTTCTGGAGATTTACAATTTAAGAACAAAGAATACATTATTTGACTTCAATTATGCAATTATATCTACACAATTACTTCTTCCTCTAAGTATATATATATATAAGTTTGTCTCCAAGATATTTCCAGACAGTGATATGTAAAGTATAGGAATTGGAAATCTATGTATCTTTTTTTGTTGTTTTTGGTAAAGTCCTTAATCAAAACATCATTTTTCAAATGGAAATCTCAGGCTGTTTTCCCATGTAATTCTTCTTCTTGTAATTAAAAGATGTGCAGGTATCTTTTCAAAGAATAGATACACTTCCAAATTATTCCCCTCATTATGGAAATAAAAGCAGAAGAAACTGGCAAACATAAAACTGAAAAGCTTGTATTTTGGTCTGGCAACAGTCAGCTAGTAAAGCTGAAAAACAGTCAGAGAAAATTCTGACTGTAATTTAGCATAAAGAGTTTCATCTTCCAGCCATTGCTGTGATGAGAATGACAATGGAAAATACATAATATTATATACCCCCCACCAAAATGGATTCATACTAAGTTTGGTACTTTGGAGGTCATTGAATGGGACTTACCATAATCCATTTATCCAGCATTTACTGTGATGATTATACTGATGTTAAAATTTGGTATTTTATACATTATTTTTATACTGTTGTTCACCCACTACAAGGCACAAGAGTAGCTCAAGGTAGAGGCTAATGATGTAATTGTTGTAAGGCTGCAATGGAGGAGGAAGGAGGAAGAGTTGAATATTATGAGTTGATCTAGGATAGATATTGGCCCTAAACTGGAAGAAATTTAGATTGTAGTGGTCAGGAAAGCATCCTCCCAGCAGTTTTATTCCCCCACCAAAATGGATTCATATTAAGTTTGGTACTTTGAAAGTTATTGAATACAACTTACCATGTTGCATTTATTATATACAAGAGAAATTGTCTGGGATAATCATGAACTAAAGGTCTGGAAGATTAATTTCCAGTTTTGGTTAAATTTAGGTAATAACGCAGGCCCTCCCAAACGTTTTTTGGCTATGTTTGGAAAGTTTTTTGTGATGTATTGTTGAATTTGAATAATTTGGGGGTCCTGAATCCAAAAATAACTTTTCCACCTTTTAACTTTAGTTTTCTTGCTCGTAAATAGTTATAGCCACTGTAACTTAAGTTTCTACCACAGATGCAGACTATGAAAAATGATTATATCCAAGAGTTTTGCATTGTTTCCATTTATAACTGTCATTATAATCATGCATTATCACAAGATACGAAATAAGTGTTTTAGCAGTCAGAATTCAATAATACTTATGATTTTTTAAAGAAGATATTCAGAATTAATTGGAACATTATTGGAAATTTGGCTATAAAGTTCTGTAGAGCAGAATATGGTGCTAACCACTAATAAAGGACTTGGTCTTTGAACTCATCATTCCAAAAGTAACAATAATATGTTGGCTTGCACCAAAACATATTCAGACTGGTATAATTTATCAAGAGTGTTCAGAAAAAAATGTATTAATATTAGGTTGTTTGGAAAATAATGTCCAAGTTTAGAATCAATATTTATTCCTGAATTAATATATTTAAAATGTATTTAACTTAGTCAAAGTAGGATGTCTGACATTGAGTTCCAAGGTTATTTATGCCATTGAACCTTGTTGATTAATCAGTGTTGGTCACATTTTGCTTAACTGAATGAAATTTAACCCAGCTTCTGGTAGTAAACTTTGGTAGTTATGTTCTGGTTAGATTCCAGAAAGCTGTAATGAATAATACCAACAGCAAACCACCATAATCTTCTGCCAGCACAATTTTGATTTTAAAAGTGTTTTGGGTCCTTCATCATGATCAAACCATTGAGCCAATCATTTACAATTGTCATAAAGGATCCATTTCCCATCAAAAGTCATTATTCGATGAAGAAATGGATCTTTCAAATTTCACAGATGCAGCATTGAACACACTTCAAAACCTTTCCAATTTTCTCGAGATGGTCTGATATTATTGAAATGCTGACACACATTTCTTGATGTGGGTTTTGTTCAACTAGTGTTTTCAAATGCTGATTATCAATTCCAGATAAACATCTGCTACCACCTTGATTTTCATAATTCATAACCCTACTGCAGACCTTTAGAAATCAGCACCATGCTGTCTGTTCAAAGTGGATACTTCACCACTTCTCTGTTGTTGTTGGAAGCAGTATGAGAAGAATTATGACTAAGGTTGAACTTAAGTAATAAAAGTAAATACCTGTCTTCCTTTTTCATGTGCAAGATGAGTGTTATATATAATGTTTTATGTTGAATTCTGAAAGAGATTGATAAAAACATTAACAAAGAGGACACTTTAATCATTAGGAATGAGTAATATATTTTTGTCTAGCTGTTATAAAAATATATTAGAACACAAGTAAACTTCTAAAATCTGTCATTTTGCGAATAACCTAAAATCTGTAACCTGTAAAGGTACTCTTATCAAACTTTTGCAGGTATTTAAAGCCTGAACATTTTTTACACTGTACAAATTTTTTTAGATATTAATTATTTACTGATACAAGTCCTACTAATTAACCCATAGTTAGGGGAGAAATGGTGGATATATATCTTTCAGTAGGGGATTTGCATGTGAGTGATTATAACAAACATGAGTGGAGTTGAAACTCAGCCCTTGATTACACCACCCACACATTCAAGCTTACAATACCTAGTATTCCCAAGTGGTCATCCATCTAGGTACGAACTAGGCTCAATGTTGCTTCAACATGATATGGCCATAAGCCTGATCATTCTAAGAACATTTAGTCTAATATTTCTTTTTCCTTACAGATGTGAACTTCATATATGTCTTTTTTATTTGTAGTTTTGTTGAACAAGGTAATTAAATTCTAGTATGAAGTATGTCATTCTGTCTGAATTTCTGGGATGAAGAGTTTATTCATTTACTATTTACCCTATTTACATTTGGACTAATGTCCTCATACTTGTTGTTAATATCACAGTGTTTTGGCCATTGCAGCCTCTAGCCTTCTTCAGGTATCTGTAACCTTCAAGGAATTTTAGAGTGAACCCTTTATTTAATGTATAATGATAGATTGTTCTCATCCAACTGCCCATGTGTAATGAACATTTCATCTCGTTTTCTTTGTTAGTACTACTCAATTATTCACAATTTCTACATCACCAAATATGCAAAGCAATGCTGTGTGTTAATAAATAAAGCAATAATCATTTTCATGAACCAAAATTATTAAAATCTTCAAAGAAAAAATAAGATGCACTTGTGGTCTTAATTCTTTTTTTTTTTTTTTGAATTTTTTTTTTTTTTAAGCTCATCGCCCCAAGCAAGGCTGGAAGCCACTAGCATGCAAGGGGTTACAGAAGGTTTGGAGGAAGAGCAGATAGGAGTGGTAAAGAAGAGGATGTGGAGAAAGATAGTGGATCGATCAAGGCAAGGGGGTTACAGAAGATTTGGAGCAAGAGCAGATAGGAATGAAAGGTGAAAGGATGTGGAGAAGGGAAGTGGATAGATCAAGGCAGCTGGAGATGTCGATTGACGTTACACTTAAAGAAGTGTTAGACAAAGATATGTCATCTCACTGGACTAATTCAAATTTAAATGATCCCGTAAGGTAATTCTGAGAGAATTAGAAATCCTATATAGATTTATTACTGGTAGCCACAATCTTAATAACATAAGATAGGCAAATGACACAGTGTTGATAGCAAACATAGAAAGGAAACTACAACAAATCCTACAGTAGGTATTAAAGGAAAGTGAGAAGCAAAGACTAAACACCAGTTGCAAGAAGATAGAATGCATTGTTGTTAGCAAAACAGCCCAACATTCAAATTACAAAGTAGACATATCCAAATCAAACAAGCACAAAATTTAAATATCTGGGAAGTGAGAACCTGAAATACGAAGGCACATTAGGATAGTGTAAAATGCCTTTTAGGTGTTAAGCAAAGATTAAAAAGAAATATATTTAATGAGAACAAAGAAAAGAGTGCTTAGCTGTTAATATTGGTCCTCCTATATGTCAGCGAATGATGAACAATTTCCTCAAAGATGAAGAGGAGACTGGAAGCAACAGAAATGTGGTTCTTCAAAAGGATACTGAGAATACCATGGACCGAACAGGTGAACAATGATGAAGTTTTAGAGAAAATGGAAACAAAAAGGACACAAAATCACGAAGAGACAGTTGAAATTTCTAGGGCACATAATGAGGAAAGAATGCTTGGAAAAAGTGATACTCACAAAACAGACTGAAGGCAAGAGGCAAAGATGAAATCAACTTATCATTTACCTAGCGAGTAAATGGATGGCAAAATAAGGTTTAAGGGAGATTACAGAAAGACAAAATTTATTAAAAAGGTACAAAGGACAGGAAATTGTGGAGAGTTATGATCACCAATGTCGTGAACGGTCATGACGCATACAAGAAGAAAGTCTGAATTTTAATATCAGTTAAACGTATGTATGTCTTTGACTTTTACTCATTCTTCCAAGTTGGTAGCACAAGAAATTAAGAAACTTAAAAGAAAGAAAATATAATTATCACCAAGACAGGTATCAATAAAGAAAAAAGTTAAAAAAAACAAAGAAAAAGCAGAAAGTACTGCAATGCAAATATATTATAAATTTCTGTTACACCTGCCAAGAAAACCAATTTTTCTAGCTGAATGTAAACAAACAAGCAGCAAAAACGTCTTCGGACAATGAAAGCTGAGGAAAAAAACAACAAAAGTACAACACAAATATGCAGACATACATTTGCTGCACATTTCCCAAGGATTGATATTGTATAGGTAGTTTGATTGGATTTTACTGAGAAGTTGAGTGGGTGGATGGTTTGTTTCAAAGCACCATTTTGTTGAGTGTTTCATCAATTATGGTGGGGAAAATGGAAAGCCTGTTCGCTGAGAACAAATGGATATACACAATATTGGAGAAAATTAAATATAAACAAAAAACATCCAGTAAAATGAACAACAGTAGGTATATTTAAAAAGGTTTGCTGAATTTGTTTTCTCTGGAGGTAATTCTATGTCTACATATACCTTTGGGTATCGCTAAGAATATTCACACATATACGCATCTAAATATATATATATATATATATATATATATATATATATATATATATGTATATACCTAAACATATAGTATATATACCTACACATAAAGTATATATACCCAAACATATATATTTGTTATTTTACATTTAGATTTAAAAGTTTAAAATTTTAGCATCTCCACCCCTTTGTGAATGTATATTAATTTTCCATGTATATATATATATATATGCATGTATATATATATATATATATATATATATATATATATATATATATATAAATAAATATATATATATATATATATATAAATAAATATATATATATATATATATATACATATATGTATGTATATATATATATATATATATATATATATATGTACATATTAGTGAAAAATATATCACAAAGTGGAAAAAGTTTTTGTGTGATGCATTTTGTATTTTAGGACTTCATTGGATGAAACATGTCAAACGAAATATTCCCTGATATTATTCTTGATACATAAAAATTTATATATCATTATCTGTATATCTGTATATATATATATATATATATATATATATATATATATATATATATATATATATCATTTACTATTGCAGGTGGTTTTTTTTTCTTAAACAGTGACATTAATAACAACTAGCCTACATTGAGAAGTCCTACTAATATACCTCCAGTAGGAATTGAACCTGCATACCTTTTTTTGAAAGATTAACAACAAAAGTTAGAATAATTATTTTTAATCTCCTCTAGTAATTAATTTTTTATGAAATTACATCACAATACAGATTCCAATAAATAAATGAACTGTGGAATGGGTGTAAAACAGCTTTCCCTCCCACTTTCTTCTTTATTGTCTCATAATTAAAAAAATATTTCTAATTTATTGTTAAATTTATCTAATTGTATTGAATAATTTCCAACTACTGAAGTAGGAATAAAGTAGCAGCTCATGACAAGACTGACATATCTGAGAAGCTCATCTTACAAATCTGGGGCCTTAACCAATTTGGTCACAGTAGCTCATGCTCTGATTAGTTATAAATCTTGTCGGTGTTATTCTTCTGAAGTTCTTATTCTACATTAACTCATTGTGAAAGTTGAAATTATATATATGTGTGTGTGTGTGTGTGTGTGTGTATGTGTGTGTGTGTGTGTGTGTGTGTGCAAATAAATTGAAAAATAGGAAAGAACCGTTAGGTTAATAATCCGAAGTTCTGTAGTATTTTTGTTTTCATTTTTAAAAAACAGTGCTCAATACAAAAGTAGAGCCTATATTATAATTATTTTTTTAAAAATATGATTCCATCGCTACATAGGAATTACCATGTTTCAAAAACAGAAGCTAAAAACTTTCAATTCAGTTATAGAATTTGAATTAAATTAAAGTACCTAGTTCTGTTTCATCCTCAAGTGAATTTTGGAATAACTAATTTTGAAATTTATGGAGCTTTATAAGCATATACAAACGTAATATTAGTTTCTATGGATATGGAAAAATAAAACAATCATTTTAATAAGGGGTGGTAGGGTATTCCTTTTCATTGACAACTATTGTATCAACATTTTAGTTACTTTTGGAAAGAGGTTAAGTCAAGGTAGGGTCGGGGTGACTTTTTTCAAACAAATGATGACATCCGTTCAACACATATTGTCTGTTTTTTTTTGACAGAAAGTTTTTGGCATGTTTACGCTGTTAAATTTGTATTTGTATACATAAAGGTTTTTTGTTGACAACTTCTTAAAGGGACTTTTTAGCTTATGATTGGGTTAAGTTTTTAAACCTATTGCTTTAATTTAACTTGTTTATAGATTTTAAAATTAAAAATATTTTAAGCTAATTATTTAAGGCGAATATTTGTTGATGTCAGCATAAAACCATTATCTCATGTCTTTGATTTAATAAATTTTCGTTTTTTAGAAACTTAAAAATGTGTAGTTTTTCATGTAGGCATAAGGGGAATCCGTTATCCTAGGTTTTACAAGTTCTTGTTCTAATTATTATTTTCCATTTTACTTTTGGTGTTTTATTGTTTTCTTTTAAAAGCTAATTTTTTTAAATACATATATATATATATATATATATATATATATATATATATATATATATATATATATATAAGGTCTGGTCAAAAATACTGGGAATAGCAATGGTAATAGAGCTAAAGTATGCCCAGTGAGGCTATTTATAACCTTCTCGGTCACTTCCATTGTTTATAGCAGTGCTTGGAAGGAAAGTGTGTAGAGTGTGGTCGCCGCATCACACCACTGAGTTCCTATTAGTGACCAAGGTTGATGCAGCAGTTTTTGGCAAAGAGCAACCTTTCCCAGGTTTGAGAACCACTGTATTCACCAGATCTCACCCCTTGTAACTTTTTCTTTTTACTATAAACATTTTTAGTGGGTACATGTATTTGAGTTGCTATCCCTATTTTATTAAACAGTGAAATTAATACCAACCAGCCTAAACTGAAATGTCCTACTAAAGGAAAATTGTGCCTTCAACAGGAATTGAACTTGTATGACTTTTTCTCTCAGGAGAAACAATTTTTGAGCTAAAGTGACTAGCCAGAACAAGATTTGAATTACAGTGTAACCCGGATATAAGAGAGTTGTCCGGACCGGAGAAGAAGTATCTTATATCCGGGTTTGGTCTATTTTGTTTAGGTAAGTATGGCTCTAATTTGGGACCAGAGAAAATCTCTCTTATACCCGGGTTTCTCTTATATCCGGGTCTCTTATATCCGGGTTACACTGTACTTATTTTATACAAGCACATTTCTCATTAGAACTTCTTCAAATTGTAAATAACAGTAGTTTTTTAAAGGGTTTTTTTTGTCCAGTATTATTTTTTATTACTATAAACATTATTTTTTAATGGGGAGACGTGTTTGAATTGTTATCCCTGCATTTTCTTGTTTTTAAAGTGAAATTAATAACAGGTGGCCTAAATTTAGTAGTCCTTCTAAAGAAAAACTGTGTCTCCAGCAGGAATCGAACTTCTGTCTTCTTTTTTTTTTCATCGGGTAAATGATGTTTTGAGCCAAAGTGTGCTACTACCCAATGTATGTATATGCACATGATAGATGTTTTCTCATGTCCTAGAAGCCATTGCTTGGTATTCATTCCATAGGCGGACAAAAAACGTGCATTCTCTGCCACAAATATAGCAGATGTATTTGATTTTAGCAACAAGAACAATATTACTTTGGATTCAAAAATGATGTTGCTACTCACCAACAATTTACACTCTGAACTTCATTTTCTATATGCAACAGTACCCTGTATGTCATAGAGCATCGCACCAACATCATGATATCTTTTTGCTAACACTTCAGTAATGCCAAGTCTGCTTCATACATTGCATATATACATAATAAAGATTCCCTTGTAGATTTATATATATATATATATATATATATATATATATATATATATATATTTAGTTGCATTAATGTGAGTTTGTGACCCTGGGTTTCATGCCCTTCTGACAATTGCAAAGGGCGTGAAACCCTGGATCGTAAACTCACGTCAATGCAACTAAATATGTTAGATCTATCATTGATATTGAGCACTTTAAATAAGTACTGCACATATATAATACATAAATAATATATATAAAACTTGCATATATATATATATATATATATATATATCAATACATACTTATTATATATATATATATATATATCAATACATACTTATTATATATATATATATATATATCAATACATACTTATTATATATATATATATATATATCAATACATACTTATTATATATATATATATGTATCAATACATACTTATTATATATATATATATATATCAATACATACTTATTATATATATATATATATATCAATACATACTTATTATATATATATATATATATATCAATACATACTTATTATATATATATATATATATCAATACATACTTATTATATATATATATATATATATCAATACATACTTATTATATATATATATATATATATCAATACATACTTATTATATATATATATATATATCAATACATACTTATTATATATATATATATATATATCAATACATACTTATTATATATCTATATATATATATCAATACATACTTATTATATATATATATATATGTATCAATACATACTTATTATATATCTATATATATATATCAATACATACTTATTATATATATATATATATATATATCAATACATACTTATTATATATATATATATATATATATCAATACATACTTATTATATATATATATATATATATCAATACATACTTATTATATATATATATATATATATCAATACATACTTATTATATATATATATATATATCAATACATACTTATTATATATATATATATATATATATCAATACATACTTATTATATATATATATATATATATATCAATACATACTTATTATATATATATATATATATCAATACATACTTATTATATATATATATATATATATCAATACATACTTATTATATATATATATATATATCAATACATACTTATTATATATATATATATATATCAATACATACTTATTATATATATATATATATATCAATACATACTTATTATATATATATATATATATATCAATACATACTTATTATATATATATATATATATATCAATACATACTTATTATATATATATATATATATATATCAATACATACTTATTATATATATATATATATATATATCAATACATACTTATTATATATATATATATATATATCAATACATACTTATTATATATATATATATATATATCAATACATACTTATTATATATATATATATATATATCAATACATACTTATTATATATATATATATATATATAGATATATGCATACATACATCTGTATATTTATACCTATCTATTTATATAATTAAATATATATATATATATATAAAATCAAAAACAAATTGTAGCAGCTAAAAATAAACCATAATTGATATTAAAAAATTAATCTAGAGCAACATATTTAAGCAGATATTAAATATAAATTATATTTATACATTATAATAAATATCTGCTCAAATCCATTGATCCAGATTAATTTTTAATATAAACTGACATTTATTATTTAGGTATATCATGGTTTTATATATATATACATACATATATATATATATATATATATATATATATATATATATATATATATATGTGAAGAGAAATAGTTACCAGAGCAAGTGATCTTCCTTCAATAATGAATAAGATTTATATTCAGAATGCTAAAATATTCCCTAAATTTTTTTCTTACACATATATATACAAATCACATTTATTTTAAATGCCAAATATAATTTTTTTTCAATTAAAAATCTGTAATTCCAGTATGGTCACTAGATATATTTTTTAAGTTTCAATTATGTAATAGCCAGTCTATACTTAGCACCTAAAGATTGCATTGTGTATGAAACTCCAAGTCATGCTATCAGTGAGGGATAACATATATATTTAATTATACATACTTAATAGTTCTGTTGTATCATATATATATATATATATATATATATATATATTTGCTGAAACTTTAAACAATTATTTCTCAATATCAGTGTTTGAGTAGACACATTGATTTTTATGTAATTACAAGATCATTTTTTGTAATGTCAGATGTCTTTGTGTTGTCACTTTTGTGATGTCAACGAACGCTTGTTATCACATTCGTAATGGTCATTGTAGTCGAGACTTTGGAATCGCAGATATTAGTAGTAACTCCTACGAATAATTCTCACACTAGTAATACTTGTTTGAAGAGTAATCCACAGAGTGATCAGTACAGAGAAATAGTATAGAGAATTGCGATCACTTAGACACAACACTAATTCCCATATATACCGATCATTTACGATCACATGGTCTACTTATGAGAAATGGAATCATCTGTGTTTGCTCACTGGTGTATCAGCAATGACACTTTATCCCTACACAACACATTTCAAAGAATAGATACATTTTCAAATTAGTCCTTTCTATATAGAAATAAATGCAGAAGAAGCTAGCAAACACAAAACGCTTAACCGGAAAACTCATTTTTGATCTGGCAACAGTCAGAATGTTGAGGTTAAAAAATTTTTTTTTTTCAGAATTACAATTCAAAAATGCACATGTGAAAGCCTAGAAAGAGAGAAAAAAAAACATAATTGACATCATAATTGTTAAGTGTTAATTAGTAGTGTTAATGATGTCACTTCACATAAACAAAATTAATATAGGAAGCAATCATAGAATGGTAGCTTGCAGTGTAAAATTTGAATTTAAAATCGGGAGAAACAAAATGATTCTCAGAAAGAAAACGTCCTAATATGATTAGAGAGAATATCAGCAAAATTCAGATAGAAATCAGGAACAAATTCCAGGCTTTGTAGAATAACAAAAATAAAACAGAAAATATGAATAGAAAATTGACAAGCATAATTAAGGAAGCAGCAGTGATAACCAGGAAAAACAAGCAGAAATAGCAATAAGAAAGGGAATGCTCAAAGTCAACACTATATATATGCAGTCTAGAAAAGGTCAAGCTATCTAATATGAATTTAACAAAAAGAAGACTACCTTACCAGTGAGCAAATCAAAGTACTAGACTGGCCCGGAGACTATCCTGATTTAAATCCAATCGAGAATCTATGGTCAATCTGCAAGGAACAACTTCATGAAATTGATATATGAGGTACTAACATTTGCACTGGGTTATGTTTCATTGGAAAAATATGAAAAAAAAAAGTAAATAATAATGTAATTATTCATTTTATTTCAATTAATTTGCACAAGGGTGTA
Organism: Acanthosepion esculentum; assembly: GCA_964036315.1. Lineage (NCBI taxonomy): Eukaryota > Metazoa > Mollusca > Cephalopoda > Sepiida > Sepiidae > Acanthosepion > Acanthosepion esculentum. Next base: position 79,858,105 of record OZ038489.1, on the reverse strand, counting down.
TATATGTATAAAATAGGATACAGAATCCAGACAAAGTTTGATGAATATGAAAAATGGAAACGTTTCATTGGTTTTGATCTGATGAAACCTAGCAAGGTTGTAACTCATAATCTTCTTTCAATGAAATGGTTTTGCATTTTCATATTCTTCAAACACACACACACACACACACACACACACACACACACACACACACACACACAGACATATATATATATAAATATAAAAGTGAACATTGAAGTCAACACTTAGAGGTGACAGGCTGTTTCAAGCTAGACACAATCGTCAGGCCATGAGTGTTAACTTCAATATTCACTTTTATATTTACACATGCTCTATCTCTGATATTGAGCCATTTATACCATAAATATACTACACCTTAAGAGTATATTTCTTCATATATAAATATATATATATATATATATATATATATATATATCTAGGATTAATACAAATAACATTTGTCACTTAGTTGATGAAGCTTTTTGTACTTGTTCAGTCCACTCTTCAGGAGGTCTTCCACAATTGACTTCTGTTTTTTACGTTTTTCATTTTTTTTATACTAAGTTTTATTTAGTTAATTTATATCCTAGTTGAGATGCTCTTATTATTGGTCTGAGGTTAATTTTCTTCTTTTTGCATGAGTGTGTGTGATTGTTTGTGTGATTGTTTGTGTGTGTATGCATGCATATTTGTATGTGTGTGCATATTTGCATATGCATATGTCATGATTATTTCTCCTTTTCATCATTTCCTTGTCTCCCTATACTATCTCCCTTTTCCTTTTCTTTCTTTTTCTCATTTGGCTCTGAATGTCAGAAAAAAAAAAAATATATATATATATATATATATATATATATATTGTCATCCACAAACAGACTGTTTTGCTGTATCACAGCTCATCAGTGTGGCTAGACGTCCAGCTGCCCCAGCCAGGATCGAAGTCCGACTGAATTGGCGTCAGTCGGGATTCTACCACTAAGCCATTGATAAAGGTGAATTTAAGCATCTTTATTTTTAGATAAACACACAGTGACTGTGAGAACTCAATTCGATTTACCGAAGAGTCTTGCATTTTATTTAGATAGTAATCTATCTCTGATCCTTGGTTCATTGAATGTGAGAGATAAGAAAATTTTGTAAGATTTTTATTCCATTTTTCTAGTGTCTTTTATGGGAACTGAGCGTGTGTAACAAATTACCTTGAATAACTTTTGCCAAATGTGTTCACAGCCAATTCTATAGCCATTTCGAAGGGGTTCTATAGTTCAATACAACATTGCACAGTTCAAACACCCCTGCTAATATGACTTCTCTCATAAATACACAAAGAAATGATATTTGAAGTATTTGATGAAACAGACACAAAATACGAGAATGATTTGATAGTAGCTTTTGAAATACAAAAGTAACTCAAGAATTGAACAATTTATAGTTGAAACCAGAAAATGATATGAAATATAGAAAAAAATAACATTCTTTTGTCTTTAACATATACACTGGAAAACTGCTGCCCAAATATATGATTCACACACACACACACACACACACACACACACACACACACACATATATATATATATATATATATATATATTTAGTTTACGAAAACTAGGTAATCCGTATGGGTAGACCCAAGGAGGATAACATCCAGAGAGCTCAATGTAAATCAGAGCTAATAATTTAAATAAAAATAAAAACAGACCACTTTAAGGTTCCATGTAATAAATTATTTCACCACAGCCCTTTTAAAGGACCATCTAACTCAATCATGTCTCTCTCCCCACTCACTTCCTCACTTCATTAATTTACATATGCTTAGTACTGCCCATCAAAAATGTGTAAATTTCTTTTCATTTTTCGTTTCAACCTTTGGAAGTAAAGTCTGATGATCCGCAGTCATTTAAAAGGGCTGTGGTGAAATAATTTATTACATGGAACCTTAAAGTGGTCTGTTTTTATTTTTATTTAATATATATATATATATATATATATATATATATATATATATATATATATGCACATCAAGGAAAAGATTAAGACATCTCGAAAACACGGTTATATATCATGATTTATTTCAACAAGTCTTATAAGACCAAAAATATGATTTAAATTTATAAAATGGTTTAAATTGAATCCAGACAATATTTGTAATATGGTTATTATAACCGTGTTTTTGAGTTGTGTTAAGCTTTTCCATTGTGTATAGCATATTGCTCTGTATTCTATATATTGAGATTTCTTTATAGATCTATCTTTAAAAAGAACCACTTGGATTATCCTTTCCAATTACAGATTTGATATTATTATCTATCTATCTATCTATCTATATATATATATATATATATATATATATATATATATATATATATATATATATATAAACCCTCCAATACTCTAAGAATCTCATATTCAATGCAAAACAAACAGCTCATAAAATATTCTAAAATAGAACATTCAGGTCAATAGATAAACAAAAATATATATACAGTTGTGCACAGCATTATTTACCTTCACTGAATAATTGAAGATTTTCAAAATAAATGCAAATATTTACAAGTACTTATAGAATTTACCATAAATAATTGATACCTTATTTAGTTTTGAATAATTCATGAAATTTTTAGAAGTTTCAATCTATTATATTCATAGTTATAGAGTTTTATAAAAATTGGTCCAGTCCAAAATAATAAACTTGAAAGTGATGCCCTCAACTATTTGTTTTATTTTTATGTCAAATAATAATATAAAAAACACCAAAAAACATTTAACTTAAGACAAAATTATTGACCCTCTTCCCTTAATAAATAATTATGTGACCTCTATTCTTTATTATTTTAATCATTTTTTATAGTTCCTACAGGATCACTACACACACTGATAATTATTTTACTCCATTATTCTTTGGCAATAGCTTCAAGTTCCTCCAAATTTGAAGGACTTCTTTCTCTTACTTTTTCCTTCAAATATGCCCATAAATTTTCTACGGGGGTTAGGTCAAGACTTTGTGTGGGGTACACCAATACCTTAATTTTGCTGTCATCTATGTATTTTGTGTTTGTCATGTTGGAACATTCAGTGATGTCCCAAAGACAGCTTTTGCACACTCTGTACCAAATAACTTAGATTTCCAATATTTATTCCCACGTTCTGGCTTCTAGCATAAGCTAATCTGTATTCTAGGTGTTTAGCCTTAAGCAAGGGAGTTTTCCTTGGTTGATAATCTTGAAGTCCTGCTTGATGAAAGCATCTAGTGACTGCCTTCATCGACACATTCAACCCTGATGTCTTTACTTCACTGACAATATCCTTTGTCATTAAGTGTGAAATCTTTGAGATATTTGTAACAGTTTTCCTTTCCGTTCTCTCAGAAATTAACCATTTTCTGCCTGTCCTTAATTTTTCCTCAACACATTGAGCCTTGTTTTACTTCTTGATAATGCTAACAAATTTCGATCTAGGAATATTTAAACACTTGGAAAGTGTTCTATATTCATCACCCTGATTTTATGTATCAACTGTCTTCATTTGAGCCTCCTTGTCAAGTTCAGCCATCTTCACCATGGTTGCAGCACAAATGGGTATGTAACACTCACATACAGTCTTCTTCATTACCTTTTAGAGTATTATAGAAGGATGTTAATATTATTTCATTTTCAAAGGGTGTTTGTTTTAAATGTCGCATTAAGAAAAAAACATTACAATTACCGTAGAGGAATATTATTTCATAATTTCCATAAGGAGGGCGAATAATTTTGGACTTAACCAATTCTTAGAAAAATCTATAACTATGAATATAATAGATCAAAACTTCTATAAATATTCACAAATTATTTAAAACTAAATATGGAATCAACTATTTATGGTAAATTCAGTACTTGTAAAAGTATTGAAAATAGGCAAATATTCAGTGGGGGTGAATAATTCTGTTCACAACTGTATATATATATATATATATATATATATATGAAAACCATGTATTTTCAAACACATTAATATCTGAAATTGTTTTCTTCTCAGATGAAGGAGATGAAAATGAGTGTTAGCAAAAAGAATTTATCCATTGTTGGAAAAGATAAAAAGCAATCAGTTGAATCTTCTTATGTCAGTAAATGAAGAGAAATTTTCTGACTGTTTATCTGCTCACAGATCCTGATTGTTTTTTTGCTCTGTATCTGATTAGAGACTGCAAAGGAAATTGATACTGATAAATACAAAAGATAACAATGAATGCTTGCAAAAATTGTTCCACACCATTGCATTCATTTTCAATGTATATAGTACAGCATTGCAATTACCAGTTGTAAAAGTACACACCAGACCCACTGATTTCTTACCTACTTTCTCAGATACGACCATTTGTGATCTCACTTTACATTCATATTAAAAGTAAACAATTTCAGTCTGTGCGATTATATTAACATAATATTTCTCTATAACAGTTTTATATAAATTTTCAGATGCCACATCTATAAACAAAAGAAAGTATAGTGCAGAAATTGGCAGGCACATCAGAACAGCAAAAGGAACCTTTCAGAAACTAAGCAAATTAGGTAGCCTTCAGTTGATTCTTGTAGCTTTTTCGTAACTCATGATACAATAAAAATAAATGTTAATTTCCTAGCAGTGAACATGACTGATGCAAAGGGACAAGAGAAATTCTTAAAAGAAATAGCACTGGCTGTCAGGTCAATGAAAGCCAAATATTTCCCTATAAGAAAACGGCTAATATTGCTGTTATTGTCAGAGATGAGGAGAACAGATGCTACAGTTTGATCCAAGCCCAACTGCCAGGAAGTGAAGAAAAGTGTAATTCAACAAGCATTGGCTGCTAAGTCAATGAGTGCTGAATGTTTTCTTCTAAGGAAACAGTTAATATTACTTTTGCCATTACAATATATCTTTCATTTCTAATTCAATATATAGAGAATTCAGTAAACAAGGTTTTAAATGGTTTAAACCATCAAGGGATGTTTTTGTAATTTTTAATCTGTCATATTTCTACTACTACTACCAAGATTACTTTTAACGAATACCTCGAGGCAGTGTAATGGTTAGCAAGCTTGTCTTGCTAGAACAATTATGACTGAGTAGTGAGTTTGATCCTCACTAGGTGCCCTCACTTTCGGCCTTGTACCACATCAACACTACACTTGGAAAATCACTACTTTTAGGGAATATCCATATTTGAACAGAATAGCCTGTTTTCTAAAAAGTGTTTATTTTTTAAATGTACAGACTAGCAGATAAAATAAATACTGTTTAAAAAATTGGATATTCTACTCAAATAGAGGCAATCACTAAAAGTAAGTTTTGAAGTAGTACATATATATATATATATATATATATATATATATATATATATAAATGGTTATCTTAGATAACCATTTTTGATTCTCACCAGTCAAGATGCAGCTGCATGGAAACAAAAATTCATCTTTGTAGTGAGTAAATATTACCAGATGTAAAAATTATATCTATCTATCTATCTATCTATATATATATATATATATATATATATATATATATATGATAAAAGAAAATGAAGAACAAGTAGGAAACCTATCTCAATCTATTTTTTATTGCTATCTTGGTCTCTGACAAAGCTATAATAAAAGTGAAATCAGTCAGATTGAGATACGTTTCCTACTTGTCCTTCTTTTTTTATAATCTTGTCAGATATATATATATATATATATATATATATATATATATATATATATATATATATATATAATTAATAAACAACAAAATGATTTTAGAATTGTTTTATTGTTTATTAATTATATTACTCTGTAATAATATAGTGGATTTTTCTTGTGGATATGTTTTAATATTTTATATTACTATATCCACTTGGATAATATACCAAAGGATTTGTTACATTTACTATATATATATATATATATATATATATATATATATATATATATATATATATATATATATATGACATATGACCAAGCAACAGCATTCAAAATGACAGAAGTTGGCACCCATTAAAGTTGGGGGACATTGGCTGTGGTCTGACCTGGTGAAGGATGGGATCAGCTCTGTCAGTTATTCAGCAGCATAGTGGCCCTACAACCACATTATAGAACTGATGATGATAATATAAAACAGTTTGACATCTATTCAAATCTCAAATAAAGTTTAGTGCATGGAAAAGGTTCTGTTTGTTTCATAGAAACACCTGACATAATTTTTATCAATATGTTTGTGTGTGTGTGTATATATATATATATATATATATATATATATACATATATATATATATATATATATACAAAATTATTTGTTTATAGGAGAAGAATGCTGAACACCAGAGATAGTGATTTATTGAGATAAATAGTGAGGATATAGGAATCCACAGCGTGATTTTCCTGTTAATTTCTATTTTTATAATCTATCTATCTATCTATCTATCTATCTATCTATTAATGGCTAAATGTATAGCCAAAAGCGCTTGGATAAAAAGAACATTCGGACAGTTTTTATATAATTTATCATCTGAAAAGAAAAACAATATTAGATCGCATGAGAAATTGTATAAAAAACTAAATAAAAGCACCTTGTCAGTCATTTTTAATGAAATATGCATATATATATGATAGATTCTCCCATTGGTTTTAACATATGAGGGTCCAAAATTACAGTTTTAGAAGTGAATCTAGCTAGACATGATTTAATTATAATTGTAAATACTTGTATCGAACCAGTCACACCTTTTGGAAGAATTAATAACAGACAAATGGTACCCACTGTGCTCCAATGTCTCCAAACAGCCATCTACATATAATACTGTTTTTTTAATGTTTGAAATACTTGAGTTAAGAATTGGATTCCTCAAAGAAAAAAAATAGACAGAAAAAGAATTTTTTATTGTTTCTTGGAGTTTTTTAGAAATCAAAGATGAAGAGGAGACTTGAAGCAACAGAAATGTCATTCTAAAGAAGGATGCCGAGATTACCATCGACTGAAAATGTGAGAAAATGGAAACAAAAAGAAAACTAAGATTTAACATCAGGAAGAGACAGTTGAGGTTTCTGGGACACATAATGAGGAATGAAGGCTTGGAAAATCTGATACTCACAGGACAGATAGATGGTAAGTTGGACAGATGAAAATATGCTTAGTCAGCTAAACTAAATTGATGGCTGAATAGGAGTTAGGAGAAATAACAGAAAGACAATGTTCATTAAAAGCTACAATGGACAGGAAGTTGTGGAGAGCCATGATTTACATCCTGACACATAAAGAAGAATGAAATATGAATTATGTGACACAGGAAATTAACTAATTAACAGACTGTTAACACTGTTCAAATTATTCTAACCTATATGCCACCATTTTCATTATCCTCATTATCAGCCATTGTGAGAATACACTAAAGCACTATTCTCTGATATGTCTACCAGAAAACCCACTTCTTTCTCATTTCCTGTCTGATCTCTTCCTATTGCAGCTGGTAACCCTATCCCAAACAGTGGTGGGGATTTTCTCCCATGCACATCTTTCAATTGATACTGTTTCCTTTGTGTTTGAGGTATTAATTTGAAATTCAAGATATGTTACTAAAAATGAACTCTCAAGAAAAAACTTTGAGTTATTCTAAAGGTAATTGCAAATGAAGTGAATGTTCCTTTTGTTTCATAGCTGCTATTTTAAGCATGTTTTTGCTGACATGAGAGGTTTTTTTGCAATTTTAATATATTACATCTAGTCTTACTTCAGCCTTCCAGTACAGATACTTTATGACTTAAGTATAGAAATATTTCAAAGTAAATTCAGCAAGAATTCTTGGCATTGTAAATGAAGCTATTACTTTGAAGCATTCTGTTTATTCTATTATCAAACTCTAGTTCCAGATGCAATGGAATTTTAAAATAAAAGATATAATGTAAAAGAAAACTCTTACAAAGTTTCCAACAATTTAAGCTATTATCTTCCATAACTCCCAAATAACCTGTTATAGGGTTGCTATCTTTTGCTCCACCTGTTATCTTTTCTTCTGGCTCAGTGTCCTGTTGACCTCCATTTTTGTCATTGAATTACGTGTATGATATCTCAGTACTTCCTGTCTATTGAATTTTGCAAATCTTCAGATTTGTTTTCAAATGGAGTTTGTTAATTTTATTGCTTTGGATGCATAAATCCTGATTGGTATTGTACATTCATTATATATTTTAAGTTTTAAATTTCATGACAACACAAATTTCTAATAGCTTCTTTTATTCTTTCCATATGCCTTTTCCTTTTATCATGTTTGATTTTTTGTTGACTTGTTTGTCCAATTCTGCATTTTCATTGTTGTCTCTTACTATTTAAGACCATACTGTCCCTCTTTTCCATCATTTTTACAATGTCAGATCATCATCTGCAGCAGCTGTTGCCAGTTCAGTACAGAGCAAATTGTCTTCCTAAATTCTTCCATCACAACTGTGTCAGTATTAATATCTCCCATGTCTTCATCTTCTGTCTAATCTTTTCCTATATTTACTAAACGGGCACCAAGCAACCTTTTACTCCATCTGTTATATTTACTTCTTCATAATTGTCCTTTCCACTTACATTTTTGTCACCTAAGGTAATTGAAAATATATTAGGGTGATTTGCAGCTAGTATAATTATTCAATGAATTTTATATGGTCAGTGCAAAATAAGAGATTAATTAGAATTTTAGAGACACTTACAGTCATATCATGTTGAAAAAACATTTCTTGTTCAGTCACCAAAGTTAAGTAACATTGAGCCAGTATCTTGATGGGTGACTCCTTGGGAACCTCAGGTACTGTAAGCCATTACAAACATGTGTTGAATGACAAAGCGAAAAGATTTGGAAAAGGCCTATGGCCAAAAAGTGACTTTCACAGGCTGTTGCTGCTGCTGCTGCTGCTGAAGAAGAAGAAGAAGAAGAATGATGATAATAATAATAATAATGATGATGATAATAATAATAATAATAATAATAATGATGATAATAATGATAATGATAATAATGATAATAATAATGATGATAATAATAATAATAATAATGATAATAATGATAATAATAATGATGATAATAATAATAATAATGATGATGATGATGATGATGATAATAATAATGATAATAATGATAATAATAATAATGATGATAATAATAATAATAATAATAATAATGATAATAATAATAATAATCATCATCATTATCATCATCATCCTCATCATCAAGTACATCTTTACAAAAACTTATGCATAATTTTTTAAAAGAATAACTGATTGTCAAAATACATGACAAAACATGTTCCACACCAGTTAATGTAGGATATGTCCTTCAGAATGTTGTCACCCCTAGGTACATGTTCAGTTGGTGTTTCCATGTTATTTGTGTACTACTCACTAAACCATTTAACCACTGTCATGCTCATTCCATAGTTTTCAATATATGTCTCTTATTTTCTTTTTCTGTTCTTCCGTAAAATTCTGATATTCTTTAATGCTGTGCATAACAATTTTCCTTAAAATTCTCTGAAACTATGAATTGGCATCAGGTTTACCTGTTCTTATAAACTTTTTAAAATGTTATTTTCATTGTTTTTCTTCCAATATTATAACTGATCTACCTACAATAATTTTGCATCTATTATCATCTATGTTGGTCTTGAAAACGTCATAACATAGCCAAACTGAAAGATTTGTTACAATCAGTAGCAAGTTTAAAATGCACTTTCTCTAACTTTCCAAAATATTTCAGAAGAAAGGAATGTTAATACAAATGCACACAACTAATGTGAGTAGCCATCAATTTTATTGCAAGCAAACTATAAAATTGGAGTCATCTCTTGCATTATAATTTTGTGTTGCTTTAAAAAAATCAATTCATTTGTTTGTTCTCTTTATTGAAATACTGGCAAACTAAAAAGAGAAGACAAAATAAAATTCATTAAAATAAGATTATTTCGAAAATGTCATTAATTTTTTATTTATTTATTTGCATCTCAATAAAACACCATGAAAAATACCCATTCAACAATTTAAAAAAAGAATTTAAACACTGAGTATCATTTTTTTTCTAATCTTCATCAAATCAATTTTTGATTACGTAAAATCACATTTTGGAAAAAAAAAAAAAAAAATTTGTTTGCGATTTTAAAATGATTTTTAAATATGAAATATACTTTAAAAATAAATTTAAATGCATCATCATCATCATCATCATCAACAATATCATCATCATCATCAGCATCATCATCATCAATCCATGAATGGCTGTAGTCAGAGGACAGCTAAACACCTGACCAGATTATGCGAATGATCTTCTAGTGTACCCAGTGATGTTTTCAGCCCATTTTTTTTTCCCATCTGGCTGCCTCCTTTCTTTTGCCTATGGTGGAACCTTATAGGATGGCAGTGGAAAGATTGTTGGCTTTTATAACATGCCCCTACCATTTTAAGTGTAAAAATTATTGGCTCTTATGAAGTGTCCATACCATTTCAAGTGGAAAGAATGTTGGGTTTTGTGATGTGTCCATACCATTTCAAGTGTAAAAATTATTGGCTCTTATGACGTGTCCATACCATTTCAAGTGGAAAGAATGTTGGGTATTGTGATGTGTCCATCTCATTGAAAATCAAATCAAATATGCAACAACTGATACAAAAAAATTGCTCTTTTAAAGACTTAGAAAAATCTTTTATATCTAAAAAATAATTCAAAATATTTTCTTATTATTTACAGTTTTTATATTCAAATTATTGTCCTCATCTTTATTGTTGTTATTACAATGTCTCAGCAGTTTTACCCTCCACCCTTCCCCATGTCTATATCGATCTGGGTAACCTACAGAGAATTCTGAACTGAACTCTTTATTTAATCTACAGGGGTAGACTGTTCTCATTTAACAGCCCATGTCTAGGAATATTTTCTAGTTATATTTTTAGAACTCTCAGTTATTGCTCATCTGTTTCCATGGAGTCCAAGTACACACTGCCAGGCCCAGGAATTGAACTCATAGTTACTATGACACCAAATTCACAAACTTAGTCAACTAAGCTATTTTTCCATAGGACAACTCTACGCAGTGAACTTAGAGTCTTAAACTTAACCTGCATGCTTTAAGTTCACTGTCATGTTTTTTAATTGCATCATTTTAGTATTAATTCTAGACATTACAAATAGGTATCTATTATACAATGCATCTCAAAAAATATAAATACACACTTTTACAGGATATAATGTCCTCCATGTCTACCTGACCTCACCACTTTAAACTTTTTCTTGTGGGAATATTTAAAAGATAAAGTCTGTGCTACAAAGTCCCCAACAATCAATGAAATGAAAGTTTCCAAAGATCAAGAAAGCAGCCAAATACCTATCAAAATGTTGATTGATGCTTGTGATTCCATTGCATCACATTGTCAGCAATGTCTGGATCATAACGGACATCAATTTGAAAACATGTGATGATAAAATCTTAAGATCCTGTATTTATAATAAAAACTATCTTTATATGCATTATCTAAATTGGATATGTGTACATTTTTTTAAACACCCAGTATATGACTATATAAGGTATGTGACTATATAAGGTATGTGACTATATAAGGTATGTGACTATATAAGGTATATGACTATATATAGGTAGATTGAGTGAGATGTAAGAATTAAGAATTAATCAACATACATCAGCTAATATTTGAAAAGGAAATTTGGATAATGTACATACGTACATCAATATATTGTTCTTAACCACCCCTATTCCTTTTGTATTCCATTGATGCAAAGTAAGTTCTGCTCAAGCTGCTTCTTTCAACAAATCACTGCCTTGAGGAACCAGTTCCCAAGAGTCTGATTTCCTGATCACAAAATCTTAACCTGTTCAAGTCTCAAGTTAAACACTTCCACACATATCTGCATAGACTGTGCCTCTTATTTGTAACTCTCTACCTTGAGTGGCCCTCAGGCCTTGTACAGGATGAACACCACTATAAAAAAATATATTTGTCTCAGTGATAGCTGAGTATTTGTTAAACAACCATCAGTACAGCCAGTCCTCTAACTGAGGAAAACTCATTCTGATTGCCATCTAAATATCTTAGAGACTATATATATATATATTAAGACCTTCCAGCACTCCTTATGTAAGCAGAAGATGTGCCTTTTAGGCTTTAATATTGTCAGCCTTTCATTATTATAAAATTAATATATATATATCATATATATGATACTGATTTTTGGTGTCTCTTATTTTATTCCCTGTGCAAATTTTTCAGTCCTCGGTGAAGCTCTGATGAAAGAGCAACTGGTTAAACTTTATTTTTTTGTTTTTTCTCTTTTTCATTCGTTGATTTATTTTATGGTAACTATAATTCTTTTGTTAGTCTTTCCTGCTGTTTAATATTAATATGTTGTTTTTTTTATTTCAGTAATTAAATTTCTACTCCTATTAAAATAATGAAACATATTGTACTAAGAAACAATCAGGAAGACCACCCACACTGACACCAGCAGGCCATCTTCACTTTCTTTGACAGGCATCAGAATATGAATTTTATTCTAGCACTCGATGGAATAAACTTGGATTATGTTACCTTAGTAACATCTAATAAGAATGTAAGACTAAATACAAAAAAATAATTGTTTATTTCTTTCTAGACTTTTTCAGTTAAGGTCGGCAATTAGTGGTTTTGGGGACTTTCTTTGAATGTTGAAAAACCATCCAAATTGACCCCAGCAGGCTATCTTTGCTTTCTTTAAAAGGTATCCCAAGGTGAATTGTGCTCTAGGAATAAACTTATATAAGTTACCTTTGTAAAATCTAATAAAAGTATGAGGCTAAATTAACAATATGAGACTAAATCTTTCATATGAAAAATTACTGTATTCTCTTCTGGACTTTGTCCATTAATGTCGGCAGTCAATGGTTTTGCGAACTTTCTTCTTATCATGATGAGAAAGACTGACTTTTCTGTCTCCCTCTCAAACGAGGAATCGTTATAAATTCTTAGATGTTATCCAGACATCTATGCATGCATATCTTAAGCCTAGTTTAATCAACGTCCTTCCAGAGCTACTGACATAATTTGAAGCCCGATTCAGGTCCTGGTGGCTATATGGGCACTTTCCAGGTCAGCACTCTGATGCACCTGACTACTCTGATGCAACATTGCATGCAAATCCTGCTTTGGTATCTCTTATGGTGAATCCAGTACATTTTTCCCTTTATTGTTTTAAATCATTTCTTGTCCTGACCTTGAGTTTATCTACTTTAATTCTTTTTTATTTTCATTTCTTAATTTTTATTTACTTTTGAGTATCTTTTTTTATTTTAAATTTGATATTTAAAAAGAGGCTTATTAGATTTAGTTTCTGACTTCTTGGTATTTTGAGTTGTCATGTGGTAGTAATTAACCGAGTTGTAATATACAGGGTGCAAAGGAATAAATTGTCGTTTAAATTACGCAAAGATGAAAATAGCGCTGATTTCTCATTTTAACAGATATATTTACCAAAATTACACAAAATATTTTGAAATAGTAAAGAAACACGGCCACCAGATGACTTCTGAATCTCCTGCATCTCTTCTGGATGGTCTCTTTGCTTAATTTGGTGAATACTGCCATAATTCTTGCCTTCAGTTCATCTTTGCTATTACAAAAAATTTTGTTGGTCTCTTGCTGAACTGTGCCCCCACACATAATAATCAAGGCGGTTGCAGTCTGGGAAGTTAGGTGGCCAGATGTAAGGGGGTGATATGGCAGCAGAAATTGTCTGACAGCAATAACTGGGTTCTCCTGCTTGTGTGACATGGTGCAGAGTCCTGTTTCCAGATATAAGGTCTTCCAGCAGCCACCCTCTTGACTCAGGGCAACACTATCTCCTCAAAGCCTTTGTTGTAGATGTAAGTCTGAGGCCCTGTGGAAAGATGAATGAAGCATAACATTGTCATCACTATTGATCACTCCAAACACCATGATGTGACTGGATATTTGGTTTTCACCACTCTTGCTACATCTTTTGGGGACATAGCATCCACTGCACTGTTCTCAGATTGACACCCAGACACTTTGATATGTTTGCATTGGCGCTTACTGTGCAGTTGGCAAAATCAAAACAAACAATGTGCATGCATGATATTAAAAATATAAAATGGCAACAATTTATCCATCACACACTGTAGATGCATACAAAGTGACGAAGCTTGTGACTTCCAGATATTTGTCAAAGAGTATAATTCGGTTCATTATACATTACAAAAAGATGAGAATTCAAGCTGAAATCAAATTTTTACAAATATAGATAAACGTGCACACAATAAAACGATCTTGGCCATGGCACTGCTTTTTAATTACCTTCACTCCTCAGTAATGTTTATTCTTTTATAAAGAGAGGATTAGCATTGGAATAAAACCTAAACTTACAATAAAAGTGAATTTATACATTTTTTTATTCTTGAGAAATTACACAATATTAAATACTATTTATTTATTAGATACTTTTATTTACAAGAATAATTTTATGACATTCGAAAAACTAATACAATTAGAGTTAAAGCAATGAAATATTTATCATTTACCAATAAAGAATAATGAAATAAATGGGTGAACAATTTTTTTTTAACAAATTTATAAAGACTTACTAAATTATTAAAATATGTGAACCATAAGGAAATCCTTATTATTTACCATTTTATAAAGTTTGAGTGGCACTTAGCTGATATTTTGCCAAACATTCCATTAAACAATATAATAAATAGTGTTTATTACTTTTGTTGTCAATTCTCAAGAATAAAGAAAATGTATAAATTCACTTTCATATGCTTAGGTTTTATTAAAATTCTAATGATTGTTTTTTAAAAGAATATACATTACCAAAGAGAGAAGGTAATTAAAAAAGAAGTATCATGAGAAAACCATCCTTTTAACACTACATCTTATTGCAGGTACGTTTATTCATATTTGCCCAAATTTTACCTCAGTAATCTCAGTGTGCAGGTATATGCAAAGTTTAAAACATCACTTGTTCCAAGAGTGGGAATAAGTATAAAACATCATGAGAATTTTTTAAATTAAACATGATCACCTCATCAAACACAGTATGGACCATACAGTCTTTTTTGCTTTTGAATATAGTTGTCCTTCTCCTAGACTGGTTGCTATATTCCTTCAGGATGTAGGTGTAGATTTTTTTTTCTTTATTTTCTGTGAATTGCCATACCTTCTTGGGAATGATACTGAAGTGTTTTCCTTATGTCATTGACACATTTAGGAATTCAGAGTTTCCTTTCCTTAGACTAGTTTCCAAACAAAACTAGAGAGACCAATCCACCCTGTTATTTAACTTTACTGGAGGCAAGAAGAGATGAATTCAAAACCTTTTTTTGTGAAAAAGTAAATATAACAACTTTGACAGGAATTTGAACTTGACATGCTGGATCCTCATTCTGAGCCACTAACCACTTTTAAGCCCGAAGGGGGGGGGTAATTAATAATTAATTTTTAATGTAAAACCTGAATAAACCTGTTTTGCATTGAGGATAGAATATTTTCCAAAGTTTCAGGTAGAATTTCACCTTAGCCATGCTAGAAAGTAGTTCCTTTTTCAAAATGCCTTCCTGGCTCATAAGCATGTTTAACAAAGATACCTCACAAATTCTCAATGGGATTGAAATCAAGAACATTTTTCAGATCAGTCCATAACTATGATACCCTTACATTCAATCCATTTCTAGGTGACATGAACATTGTGAATGGCAGCATTTTCCTTCCAGGATATAAAATTTCCTCTCTAATAGAAGACAACATATAGAACAAGACTTTAACAATTCTATATAATGCTGAGCATTTTACTTGTCTTCCATCGCAACAATTTCAGCTCTCTATATAAATGTTTAGAAAAACTTGCTCCTTCTCCTGAAGATTTTTAAATAATTTTAATCATTTCACTCGAAGCAAGGCAGGAATGCCACTAGTATGCTGGGGGTTACAGGGAATGAACATGAGATAAAAGACTGAGTATAGGTAGGATTGAGGAAAGGACAAAAGAGGAACGGAATTCAAAAAGATAGAAGATGGTGAATGATGTTGCATTTAAATTTTTGAAGATTGTAGTTATCTAGAAAGCAAGTAAATGGAAGGAAGTTCCACAGGTGGGAAGTGTTAGAAAAGAAACTGTTAGAATAGAAGTAGCAGTTGCATTTAGCTACTTCAGCAGTAAATGGATGGGACCTGGATGCTAGTTGGGAACCTCCTTGCATGGCTAGTAGTAGTATGGAGTGACTTCTTCCTTTCATCACATGTACCATAAAATAACTGTAACCTAAAAAATACACACACCAATACACAAAAGAAAAATATAAATAAATTGTGTGAAATTTACATACAATTTACCATGCTTTCCTGTTATTTTCTGTCATGTATGCTTTTATCACCATGAACATGAGGTTGATTTCAGCTGCTTTGATGTGAGTGATCCCACAAATCCAAGCATAAAAATATTGAACTGAATTTTAATACTTGTGCTAAAAGTAAGCAATCTGTTTATAGGTCAAAATCTTAAACTGCTCATTAAAAAACTAAAAAAGAAAACCTGTAGCTGCTGTAGAATTTGAATTAAAGCTGATTGGTCGGCAATATAACTGAGTCAACCCTAATTGGATAATTAACATCCTCTTGCATTGCTTTTGTGATTTTAAGAATTTTCTGATAATGATGATAAATGGGCAAAAATTAAAAGGGAGATTATTAAGTTTATGAAAATATTTTCTGGTGAATTAACCAAATAAACTTAAAAAATCATCTAAAAAAATTAAACTTTAAAGTAAGCAAAAAACATCTTAAAAAATAATTGTTTTTTTTTTGACAGTTTTCATATAGATGTGTTGCTTTTAGAAGCCGACACCCAGATGAGTAATACAATTCTCAAATTATAAATGTACACTCTTCTGGGGTTATGTTCTCTGTAAATCTGTCATTTATAGATTTCATGCAGCTGTTTTTTGGGGGTTTTTTTTTTTTTTTTTTTACAATTATTGAATGTTAAGAATTCTTTTAGAGAATAAAAAATGACTAGGGGAAAAAAAAAGAAAGATTGGTTCTCAGAAATTAAAAATATTGTTTGCTAAATGATATTTTAGTCTCTCCTTTTCGAGATAGCTTTTTTCCATTTCCCATCTGGATTTATATTCAGTTCTCTCTCTCTCACTCTCTCTCTCACACACACACACACACAAAAACATACATACATATATATATATATATATATATATATATATATATATTGTGAGTTCTTTATTTTTTGAAAGAGCATAGAGAATTGGAACTGTGGAAACAGGGGTAAACGAGGGCAAGAAAAGAAAGAAGAAATATAAAACAATCCATGCATAAAAATGGACTTTATTAAATAAGGAATGTCTTTAAACCATTGGCGCAAGATGAATTATCTGATTCATTGTCACAGAGAGCATAATGATAGAATGCAATTGACAATGCCATCACTGCTGACAACTCACTTGATAGTGCTGTTATATTTGTGCCAACACCTCTCGTTAATGATAAAGAAGGGAGCACCAAGCAATAAAGATTGGGCTATGATGAAAAGAAAAAAAATCTATTTCCTTTTATTTTCTTAATTTAAAAAAAAGTTCTTGTCTCATAGTCGCCAATCAATTTTAGGAGCAGTTTGTCCCATTGCATATTATTTATTTCTCGTCTATTCTCTATGTATAGAAACGAAGACAGATATATATTTTTTTGTTTAATATCATTGTATTATGGTTGATAACCGCAGGGGAGCAGTAATTTTACATCCAGAGTATATTTTTAATATTCTGTTTATACAAATGAGATGATCAGTTTAATACGAGTTACTTTGGGAGTGAATAAATATAGGTAAGTCACATCGCAGTAGCAAAAGAATTAATGCATTTCTTTGGCTTGTTTGCAGTAGAAAGAAAGGCCCATACAAATGTTTTCTTCTTAGAAATTCTTTTATTCTCTAGTGTCTTTCTGTTTATTTTCTTTTTATGGATCCCGCTCAGATCTGCCTAGATAAATAGGTTGAGTAATGGTATTGCTAAGGATAAAAACATATTCATCATCGAACAAAGGAGAGAATGTGTATATTTACACATATAAGCAGGTACACTGTTATCCTGAGGAGTTTGAATTGTGTTAACTGAAACATTGTTGTCGTAAATATGACAGGTGCCAAGGCCCATCAGAGAGAGTCCTCCGTGTCCAAGTCAACACTATTAATAAAATTCCAAAGACAACTCTGTCATAGTATCAACAAAAGAAAACAACTTTTCTCTTGTTCCTTGCTTCAACTCATTCTCTGTGCAGTAAGTTTCTCAGAGTGATTTATCTATTTTTACCACGAATGATAGCTTCTCATCTTTTTCAGGAGCTGGTATTGTGCATTGTTATAGAAACTAGATAATAAATGCTCTAAGAATTTTTAATCATGTATGTTTTTTTTTTCTTTGAAAACAAAAAATAAAGCTTTACTTTCCAAAGTTACACGGCCAGTTTTGAATGAATGCTGAAGAATTTTATTACATAAAAATTGTTTTCAGTTATTTGATTTTTTTATCGGAATATTATTTTTAAACTAAAACCAGCTACATAACAATTTTTATGAAAAGGATGATGGATTATCAAATACTTTGATGTTAATGGTGATTTTCTAAGCATAGCTTAGATGTCGCACAAGGTCCAATGTATGAGGCACTTAGTGAGGATCCAACTCACTATTCAGTCCTAATTGATCTAGTGAGACAAACTTATTAATGATTATGTAGGGATATTTTTATTATTATAAATAAATAAAAATAATAAAGAAAATTATAAGTAAAATAAATTTAATAACATTTAAACTTTAAATAAAAATTAAAAATAATAAAATTATTCCCAGCATGCAACAAAAACTGTTCCTGTTTGAAATACGAACATCCTGCCAAAAGATGTTATATTCATATTTATATTTATATTATATTTGCCAAGAACCTCCAGGAAGACAACACGTGTAACTTCTCACTGTGATATGACTTGTAATACTATGGAGTAAATTCTCCCTTTTATCACACATACTATAAAACAATTGTAATGTAAAAAAATACACACACCAATACACACAAATATATAAATAAATTGTATGAAATTTACATACAATTTATCATGCTTTTCCTGTTATTGTGTACATATATTTTCCTGTTTTTATCTTTGTGAACACAAGTTTAATTACTGCTACTATGGCATGCATGGGTACCCCAAAACACGTTGAAGTACCCCAAATTTGATCTTAATGATTTTGTTCTTTTATTATTTCAAATGATAACAATCACATTTCACTCAAAAACTAAGAACAACTGTAATTATAATGCTCATCCCTAACTTTGTGCCCCAAAATTATAGAAAGAAAATTCCCTTATATATAATACGCATTGATTTAAAAAATTTTTAGCAACTAAATTTTAAATTAATTTAACGTATGTTCGAATTTTTATCCGATTTGTACATGCCAATAAGAAGAATTTATATAAATTAGATTATTTTAAAACACAAAATGTACACAGTATTACACAGGTAAACTCATACAAAATGTATGGAAGTTAAAAGGTTGTGTGTTTGTGTGTCTTTTGTGTGTGTGTGTGTGTGTCTGTGTGTGTGCGCGCATGCGTGGGCATGTGTTCACCTATGATAAACAAAGAAAAATCATAAAAACCTTGGGTTTCTACTACAGACTGTTAATTCTTTCTTATGGTGACTGTGTTGAAACAATGTGTCATGGGTCTGTATGTTTTCTTTTTTGGTTCTAAAGTAAATTTGGGTAAGTAAGTATAAGAATGGTTGAAATGATTGAGCTCAAGTCAGCTTTGTGCTTAGTTGCAACAACCAATATTACTTCATGCTTCGGGCTGCAAAGCACATCCAAATGCTGTTGTTGGAAAATGGAAAGAGAGTATCAGTCACCATTGGACTAACTTACCCCAGTGGAACCATTTGTTTTTTTATGTAGTGCTATATTATGGAGCAAGGAGGAGAAAGAGAATGAAACAAGAAATGTCTGCATTTTCATAGACAATCAGCACAGCCTAACGACACTTGACGAAACCAAGTGGGGTAATCATATATATATGAATTTTATTTCAATCCTTCATGAGCCTCCAATTCTTAGATATGATTAATTAATGATGAACATGTCATTTTCGTTTATGATCGATTTCATCATGATTCTTCTAAGCTTAGAGTGTAATTATAGATTTTTATTGCTTAAAGTAGAGTCTAATAGTGCTATAAAAACCTCGGAGAATTCCAGTAAGATATCTTTAATCGTTTCTAAGATACAATGGTTCAAAGCTTAATCCAACAAATGGACAATTTTGCTGTGACATGATTTGGACAATTTTGCTGTTACACCCGGTGTGTGTGTGTGTGTGTGTGTGTGTGTGTGTGTGTGTGTGTGTGTGTAAGTATCTGTAAAATATATCCATAGACTAATCATGATAAAGTCATATATTTTACCCCAAAATATATTTATTGAGCATAATCTCATTATGTCAAAGCCCTTAATCGAAGACTTTTTTATTAATAGTATCTGTTGAACAATATTGAGTGAAAATTTTACGTATATAGTTTAATGTCTCCGAATGAGAAATTGGTGAGTTGAGTTCAAATTCCAGTTGAGTTCTTTACATTTACTTTGCAGAAATACTCTCAGGAAAGATATGGGTGAAACAGAAGGGTAGACTGGGCTCTCCAGCCTTGAGTAGTAACCCGTTCAGCAGAAAGAATATACAGAATTCATAGGTATATAAAGATGGTTAGACATAGGGTGCATATACTATGTCTATATAACAAAAACACAACAGAATTCAACAACTATAAATAATTCCATAGTAGATCAATTATGCAGTATGCTGTTGATTCCAACAGACACTGGGTCCAAAGAAGTGTCAGTCAGTAAATCACAATATATTGGAATAGAGGCATTTTCTGCTGTTAATCAATAAAAAAAATCTTGTTTAATTCATCAGATATTTTTAGATCATTGACTATTTTTTCCCATTTTTTTTCAAATTTGAAAGCAGAAATCTTTTATTTTTCTAATGAATGCCAATCTCTTTGTTTAATTTGTTTTCTGTCTGTTCAACATTCCCATTATAATCTGTTTGCTATCCACATTAACTGATCTCTGTTCATCCATCTATCCAACAGAATGCCACAGCACTCAAAATAGCAGGTTTCCGCAGGCCTCATGAAAAGAACATCATGTTGATATTAATACAAATGCATTCCCTTTCAACACATCAGGATGAATGAAAGCTATTAAAAGTGAAGTTCAGGAAAGATTAAGAAAATTTAACCCAAGAAAAATAAAAGAAAACAGGAGATACATGCTTTTCTGAACGTGTGTGGTTCGATAAATTATTAAGTAATTATATATCAATATATAGTTTCTTCACTTGGACTTCTTGCTTGTGGTACTCTCTTCCAACTTTCCAATCAACTTTGAGCTTCAAACTCTTAAATGCAAAGACAATCTTCTGTCTACCTATTACCTTTTCTTTCATTGTCTCCTCTCCTCAATAATGATACTTTCATACTCAGTAACTCTTTGCGTCTTAGTGGCTTTATTGCCTTACATGGAGGAAATGATTAAAAAATATATGTACTAGATACACGCATAAACATGCATGCTTGCATATATGTATATAATTTTTTACTGATATCTATGTGTGTATATTATGCCATTGCATATGTATTGATACATTGATATTAATATACAAATATGTCTACAAACATTATTTACATTATTCGGGCTGTTACTCTTCATTGCCAAATTCACAACATTTTGGCCATTGTATTCCTTCTTCAGGTGATTGGAATTTCAAACCAAATACTTTATTTCATCCACTGAGATAGATTGTTCTAGTTCCATGTGCTATGCCTCTTCTGGATGTCTCAATTATTTCCCTTTAACTCAACTCTCCAAGTTTTAGTTTACTACTGCTGTAGCCTGGTATTGAACTCACAAATCTTTGAGTCTAGAAGAAGGCTAGAGCGTGCAACGGCAGAAACGTTGTGAATATGGCAATGAAGGTGAGGAGAAGAGTTTGAATAATGTAAATAATGTAAATAATCATAATACATCATCTGAAAGATATAAACAGACAAATATGCCTGTTTATATATATAAAGGTGGACATTGAGA
The DNA here is from genome assembly GCA_964036315.1 of Acanthosepion esculentum. Taxonomy (NCBI): domain Eukaryota; kingdom Metazoa; phylum Mollusca; class Cephalopoda; order Sepiida; family Sepiidae; genus Acanthosepion; species Acanthosepion esculentum. The sequence continues at coordinate 79,835,910 of OZ038489.1, read as the reverse complement.
TCAACACCCAGAAGTGATAGTCTGTTTCATGTTTAAACATAATCTTAACCACTTGGCATTGACCTGTCAACTTGTATATTTATATACACTCACTTAGCACTTTAACCTATAAATATAGCATATTTTTATCATATATAATTAATATATATATATATATATATAAAAATTATATATAGATTAAAGTTTAGGCTATAGTGTTGAGTCTTGACTCAATGTTGAATCTCGCCTAATTGCATGGAATAATAATGCAACACAAAATGTACTTAGAACAAGAATGTATTATAACAAGGAAGTGTACACAATAAGTACATATAGTATTTCTGTATATTTCTGGGAAGACGTTCCTGGAGAATGTGTTGACTAGTCGCAGTCGATCAGAGTCTCTAGTTGGATCTCGTGATTCCTCTTCCCTCGTCTTCCGGTATCAACCATTATTTATATAGTTGGTAGTCACCTATGCAGATTAGGTGGATCCCACCACAACATATAGTCACATCACATTGAAACACTGGTTATGGTTAATTGGTAAGACTTGTATCAATAAATCTTATTATCGCAAAAAAACTTCTTACAATCTAAAAATACTTTCCGGCTTTAAATAACCTGCAAAATGTTGATAAGCTGTAGAAAAGGATTCAATGTTTAAAGTTTGTAGTATTTATGGGGAAAGAGTTCATTTGTAGATATAAACAGGGTATTTATCTTGGCTGGTAGAGTTTATGTGTATAATTCTTGTTTATTTGTGTATCATAAATCTACTTGGTCTATGCCAGATTTGGTTGGCAATGTGAGTGCATTGAGTGGGCATACTTCATATATATATATATATATGCTACTAGGTTAGCATCTCAGTCCCCACTCTTACTGTCGAAACAGTTAAATGTGATCACCTCTTCTACTCTAGCAGCTTCTCTCGTACTTCCCAACAGTGGAACTCCCTTCCTCTTAGTTGCTTCCCACATAACTATAATCTTTAAAATTTAAATGTAATGTCAATTGACATTTTCTGTTGCCTTGATCCCTATTCTTCTTTTTAACTTCCCCCGTTCTTCTTTTGATCTTTTCCTCAAACCCTTCCCCCAAGTATTTTCCCTTACTTAGACTCTCTGTAGCCCCCTTAGTACTAGTGGGATGCCATCATGCTTGGTGTGAAATGAATAATACATATATATATATATATATATATATACATATACATATATATATATATATATATATATATATATATATATATATATATATGGGGGGGTGTTTGTGTGTGTTTATTCATAATCAAGCAATGTTCTACCTGTCTTTAAAGCAGACTTTACTAGTTCAGATTTCTTTGAAAGTCATAACTGTTCAGTTTCATATACGAAATATATTTAAACAAAGCAATGTGTAGAGAATTCATGGATTTTTATTTATTAATCCAATATATTTTATGAATATTTTTATGAATATAAATATAGAGACAGATATGCAATATGACTGGCCCTGATCTGGCATCTCATCTACAGTCGCTCTCTCACAGATGTGTTGTCGCCTCCCTCTGTCTTTTCTACAAATACTTTCACGTAAACTGCTCCTATGAGCTACTTTCACTAGTTCCCAAACTGCATAAATTTAAACGTGCAACTAGGCTGGCATCTCGATCCCATCCTTTGACTGTCAAAACATTTAAATGTAGCCGTCTCTTCTACTCCAATAGCTTCATGTCACACACCTCCCGTCTGTGGAATTCCCTTCCCATTACATTGTTTCTCTGATAGCTATAATCTCCGACTATTCAAACATAATGTCAATCAACATCTTCAGATGCTTTGATCTAATTCCCCGTTCTTCTCTTTATCCTTTCCTCTATCACACCTCTTTACTCTCACTTTCTGTAACCACTTGCATGCTAGTGGCATCCCACCTTGCTTGGGGTGAAATGCTTAAATATATATATATATATATATATATATATAGGTAAAAAGTGAAATTGTAAGAAAAGTCTGTACAAAAACTTGGTGTATAGAGAAAATAATACGATTTGGGAAAAGACCTAATGTTTTTATATATTTATATGTACAGTGTAACCCGGATATAAGAGACCCTGATATAAGAGAAACCCGGATATAAGAGAGATTGTCTCTGGTCCCAAATTAGAGCTTGTGTTAATGTATATATAATAGACCAAACCCGGATATAAGAGAAACCTGGATATAAGATACTTCTTCTCCGGTCCCGACAACTCTCTTATATCCGGGTTACACTGTAATATAAATGTAATAATTGGGTCAGGTCAGAGGCAAAGCCTCTGCTACTCATACAACTGTAACCTAGTACAACCTGCTGCATGAAAGTAGATGGGGCTCTTTAGTCTTGGAAGTCAACCCATCTAGGGGAAGGAAAACCCTGATCCTGAATCTCTGCTGCCTTGTGGAATACCTAGTCCTAAGAATGGCTTTGGAAGTTAAAGCTGAGGAAGAATTCAGAGTTAGAGCCCCTAAGGCATTTCATCGCTGATTCCAGCCTCATTCTCGCAGCTCCTGCATTGACACTGGTGCCAGACTGTAATGGTCCTGCTGTTCCTTTGGTTCCATCAACAATGTGGAGAGTTGGGACATGCTACATGGACAACATCTTGATCCTTACATTATGCCTAACATTGGGGAGGTAGTTAACTCAGACATCAGACTGGAGAGAACAGTGGTGAAGCACACTGACCAAACAATTAAGGAGAAACTGAACAACACAAAAGATAAGTGGACCCACAGAAAAGAACACTGCACCATAGACAACACACAGACAATTCACAGGTGCAACTTGTGTGATGGAGACTGCCACTTGTGCAAAGGCCTGTTCAGCCACAGGTAGCATAGTTCCAGAGCAGCAGATGGGTGGGATCAAATCCATGGTCACAGATGCCTATAAATAATGTAATATTTCTAATACATGTATGTTTACATAGAATTATTAAAATTAAAAAAAATCATAACCAGGTTTTGATTTTAGCTTTACAAAATGTTTTTAAATGTTTATTAGATTACCACATGCTGATGCTTAAGCCCAGAATAAAAGTAAAAAAGTCAAGGACCATAACTGGTTTTAACTGTCAGTTATGGTAAGGAAGACATAATAGAATCTATTTTGATGGATATACCTATTGTTTATGTAATGAATTGAGTTTTGGTTTAAATTTGCTGATAAAAAATGTTTCTTTATTAATGCGCTTTTTTTTGGTGTTTTTGTAATTGAGTAGGAAGATAAAGTCTATCAAATTTTGTCCTTCACATTCCTCTATATGTTGGTTAAGGGTATTTTTCTAGTGAGAGAATCCTTAATTGTTTGCAATAAACTGTCATCTTTTTTGCTAGTTATAAGGCAGAGTTGCATGAGAAATTATTTTGAATTTGGAATTTGGATACTTACATCTTGAATTTTCTGTTTGAAAACCAATTTGTTTGACATATAAGACATTCAAGAATTGAGGTTGCTCTGTATATATATATATATATATATGTGTGTGTGTAATTTGGCAGCAACTTTTCTTTTAAACATGTGTTGAATGTCATGGACAACATAGTCCTGCATATTCTCTTTTGAATTTTCTCATATTTTCTAATGAGACTTTTTATTTGAAAATTATATTGAAATAAATATTGTCCGTAGGATAACCAAGTACTTTCAAACATCATTGTTCATCTTCAGGGTCAAAAGTTTTTAACAATGTCTTATATATATGTAGAGTTAAATTTTTTTAAAACATTTGCAAATTGTCTTGTAGCAAAATCATGTTGCTACATTTTATTTTTATAAACTAAATGAACGTTACAAAATCATTTTAATTTCAAAAGACGCGATGATGTTATCATGTGCATGGTGAGGATTTTTAATCATGTGAAGGCGTGAAAAAGATTTTTTATTATACAAGCCAAAAGATCGAAGAATACGTTAAGAAATTTAAAAAGTTCAATGGTTATGTGATGTGTCTAATTAAGTAGAAATATATTATAAACATTGAAGGATATTTCCAGAAATATTGTAATCTATGCGATTAATAAGAGGTCTTCTGCTTTTAATATGTAGTGCTTCTAAGATGTTAAGGCATCTAATGTCTAATATATATATATATATATATATATATATATATATATATATTATATATATATATGTGTGTGTGTGTATATATATATATATATATATATATATATATCAACATCTACTGTCCTACTTAAAATATTTAATTGTGAAAATGGTGTAAAGCAAAAAGAGGAGATTGATGGCAAGTGGGAAACATTACATAATCTACCTACTGAGCTTGAAGAATTGGATGGCGGAACAGGGTTCAAGAGAGATAAAAACAAAGTAAATTTATTAAGACCTACAAATGACAGGAGATTGTGGAGAGCCATGATTGCCAACATACTGAAGGCACATGGCAGATTGAGGAAGATTTATTGATTGACTAATTCATTTTCTATGGCTTATCAACTCAGGTTATTTAAAGCCAGAGAAAATTTTCAGATTGTAAGTATCTGAGAGAGGATAATAATTGTTTGGTGATATTAGTGTTATTGATCTATAGCTGGGTGGATAAGAGATGGATTCCTATCTTTCATGAGGGTATTTGCATGTAAGTGAATAGAACGAACCGAATGGGAATTGAAACACAGTTCTCCAGTTAACAATTTCGAGCTATTATTCATTAAACAAACTGCACATCCAGGCTGAGTGCACCTGGTATTGACAAACCTTCACCTATCTAGATTCTGGCCAGACATAACATTGCTTAACTATAGTGATCATACTGGAACTCATGTTTCAACATCATGATTTGGGCATAAGTGAAAAACTTTCTCAATATATATATATATATATATATAATTTTATTAACTCAAGCATAATAATCTGCCTGTTCACTAGTAAAGTTACCCAGTAAGTGTTGTGTGTAGGTAGTTAGGTACTGTCCAGGCACAATATTGCATAACTTCAATGATCATATGGGAATTGATATTTCAATATAATGTGGCTGTAAGCCAAGATCTTTCCTTATACATATATATATATATATATATATATATATATATATATATATATATATATATACATATATACATATATATATATACATATATATATATATATATATATATATATATATATACACAATTTCAGGAATTCAAGCATATTAATCAGTCTGTTCACTTGTCAGGTTATTCAGTAATTGCCGTGTCTTGAAACACCTCCACTGAAAAATAAAAAAAATCTTATTTTCTATTAATTTCTTTCTTTGTTTGAGGAAGATATTTCACACCTTAAATAGTATGTCCTTCATATATATATATATATATATATATATATATATATATATATATATATATATATATATATGTATGTACATATATATATATATATATATACATATATATATATATATATATATATATATATATGCATATCTCACCATAAATATATATTTATCTATTTAAATACATAAATATGTTTCAATATGAGTGTGTGAAAGGAGAGACAAATTATATACTTGTTCATTTTAATAAATGGCTCTAGGCAAAATGTACATGCTATTACTTGCTTTTTTTGTGTCAATATATTTGCAGCTCTTTCCTTTTAATGCTAATCTTTCTAATCCAAGGTCATATCACCAGTTCAAAGGATTTATTATTATTATTTTCCTTAGAATTCAACAGCTGACAGATTCACTTCCTGGAACCCAATTGCTTCTTCTCATATGAAACGTCTACTTCAATAATGAGCTTTCCATGTATGTATATGTGTGTGCGTACATTCTGAAGATATGTGTACATGTGTACATGTAGATGTAACTTGAAATATTCTGATATTTATGTAATAATGGCTGACTACTCTCATTTTCCAAACTCATCCATCCGCTAGACCAGCTAGCCAATCCCTGTTGCTGACACCTGCTTAGGCACATCTGTGTTTCTTCAACACCCAGAGAGCCCATTTGTAATTTATCCTGCAACTATATATATATATATATATGATAGCAGACATAGAAAGAAAACTACGAAAGCTCCTACAGAAGGTAGTGAAGGAAAGCAAGAAGAAAGGACTAAACATACACTGAAATAACATAAAATGCATGGTGGTTAACGAAATGCAAGTTACAAATTGGGAATACCAAAATCAAAAATTTAAATATCTGGGAAGTGTTCTAACAGAGGGTCGAAGGTTCAATGCTGAAATCTGAAGATGCTTTAGGATAGCCAAAATCTAAGCAGAGTATTAAGAAACAAATATTTTGTTAGAAACAAAGAAAACTGTACTAAAATGTTACATGACACCTGTTTTTCTATATGGCAGTGAATGCTGGACAATATTCTAAAAGATCAAGAAGAGACTTGAAGCAACAGAAATGTGGTTCTACAGAAGGATGCTGAGGATACTGTGGACTGTGCATGTGAGCAACAACAAAGTTTTAGAGAAAATGGAAATAAAAAAGACAGCTGAAATTTCTGGGGCACATAATGAAGAAAGGGTGGGTGGGCTTTGGAAATTGGATACTCACAGGACAGATTGAAGGTCTGAGAGATGGAGGAAAACAGCACATAACCTACCTACTGACCAAGACTAAATATATATATATATATATATATATATATATATATATGTATATATGTATATTTAGGCAGCAATCCTTCTTTTATGCAAGTTTCATTAAAAACGACAGACAAGTTACTACAGTTAAGTTTTTTATTTAATTTTTCTTATGTACGAACAAGAGCTTTCTTTGTCCAGCAAAGAAAGCTCTTGATCGTACACAAGAAAAATTAAATAAAAAACTTAACCGTAGTACCTTGTCTGTCGTTTTTAATGAAACTTGCATATATATATATATATATATATATATAAAAGGCCTGACAATTGCGTCTAGCATGAAACAGACTGTCGCCTCTATGTGTTGACTTCTATGTTCACTTTTATATTTACGGACACTCTATCTCTGATATCGAGCACTTTATCTGATAAATATAGCACACTTTAAGACTATATTTCTTTATATATATATATATATATGTGTGTGTGTGTGTGTGTGTGTGTGTGTGTGTGTGTGTTTATAGATCCCCCACACTATCCCAACATCTCCTGTTGTACTTAAAAAATTATAAGCGAAAATGTTATAAAGAAAAAAAGGAGAGTGAATCAAATTATATGAGGCAAATATGATTAAAAACAACAGACATTTTGTGTTGATTAATTTTGATGATCAGGTTTTACGAGTTACAAATAATCCTACTCGGACAAGGAGTAAATTCCACAAAATATAGGAAATTCTCAGTTGTTTTATGAAACTCACCAACTGACTCTACCTTCCCTGATGTTGCCTTAAGAAAGTCAAAAGCTTGTGCCGTATTTCCTGGACTTTTCTCCAGAAATCAACTTTGAACAAATTCTCTTCTTATCTGAGAAGGATTATTTGTAACTTGGAAAAGTTCATCATTAAAATTAATTGACAGAAATCTCTGTTGTTTTTAATAGAATTTGCCTTAAAGAATATTTGCTACCAAACTACACAAAATTTAAATTACATAAGATAAAATTTAGAGCATTCCCAGACTCAAAAATGTATCTTTTATTAGTTTTTTTTGCTATTGCTGACCATTGTGAAATGACTGCAGAAATATATGACTCTATTCTCAAATGGACATATACAGTACTTTACAAATTCACTGGTTCCTAGGCCTCATGAATTTAAACGTCCTACGAGGCTGGCATCCCGTTCCCACCCCTTTACCGTTGAAACTGTTAGATGTAGATGTCTCTTCTACTCCAATAGCTTCATGTCTCACACATCTCGCCTGTTTAACTCCCTTCTTTATTCCTGTTTCCCTGACAAATACAATCTCCAACTATTTAAGTGTAACGTCAATTGACATCTCCAGTTGCCTTGATCTATCCACTTCCCTTCTCCAAATCCTTTCACCTTTCATTCCTATCTGCTCTCGCTCCAAATCTTCTGTAACCCCTTGCCTTGATCGATCCACTATCTTTCCCCACATCCTCTCCTTTACCACTCCTATCTACTCTTCCTCCAAACCTTCTGTAACACCTTGCGTGCTAGTGGCTTCCAGCCTTCCTTGGGGTGATATGCTTAAAAAAAAAAAAAAAAAAATTGTATTTCCTCATCCCCATTTTTAAGTAAGGGAAAAATATTACATGATTTTTAAAATTATTAACAAATAAAAATCTGAAATGTGTTGATTGCATATGTATTAACCTCACTTTACTGTGAAAATCCATAAGTAAAATCCAGTACAACGAATGGCCTTCAGAAGACTCATGGAAGGAGGTGTTCTCAGAAGAAACTGAAATTGAAATTTTAGGCCTTAGTTCAAAATGCTATGAGATGGAAACCTAAGAATGCACATCATCCTGAACACACCATCTGCAATGTGAAAGATGGTGGGGAAACCTTCCAGCAGGACAATGACACTAAACATACAGTCAGAGCTACAACAAAATGGTATAGAATGGATCATTCAAAGCCCAGACCCAAATCAAATTGAGAATTTGTGACAAGACTTGAAAACTGGAGTTCGCAGATAGTCCCATCCAATCTGACTAAGCTTGAGCTATTTTGCAAAGAAAAATGGACCAAAATCTTAATCCCTAGATGTGCAACTCTGGCAGAGGCATAACCCCAAAGACTTGCAGTTGAAATTGCAACAAAAGGTGGTTCTACAAGGTATTGACTCTGAGACAGAAGAGATGACCACTTTGTTGTCCTAATTATTGTTTTTCTTACAATAAAACATACCTTGCAACTTCAAAGCACTGTGAATATTGTGTTAATCAAATGGTAAAAAGATAATTTAAGTTAATTTGAATTCTAGTTAGCAAACCTGAAACATATGGAAAAGTTCAAGGTGGCATGGATACTTATACAAGGCACTGTAGATTCAGATTCAGTTTATTGTATGAAGAAAAATATATGATATGAAACAGTCAAGCCTACTTTTGTGTTGAAAGCCTTCTATGTCATCCTCAATGGATAGTAATATTTGACTTAACTTCTTCACAAACAGAATAATTTTACATTTTTGGTTTGGGAATAGTCAGAATTGTTTCTATATAAGTTAATGCTAATTTCTTTTTCATTTTATACTATTTCAAAGGAAGTAAGTGCAAATTGTGAGTATATGTAGAGTAGATAATGGTTGACACTCAAAATTAAGTGTATTACTATAGTGACAATCAAAAAAGTATCCACTTAGATGTCTCCTGCAGAAAGTTGCAGTCATTGGAAGTGGCTGTTTGAGTGGAGCTTCCTTCTTACCAATGGAATACAAAGGGAATGTGGATGATTTGACCTTGTGTATGTGTCATGGCAGAGCTAACTCTAAAGGTCTGTCATTGTGAAACTAAGGAATATAATATAACTTTAAGTGGCATAAACTAAAGTTTCAAGCATATGTACTAACGTATATACTAAATATCACTTAGGATAAATGACCCTTGACTTTAAAGGTTAAAGATCGTAGGGCTCAGCAAATTGCTCACGTGTGTGTCTGTTCCTCAAATGGAGGTTTTTGGGAAAAAAAACTGTCTCAGCAGAACTTCCTTTCTACTTTTTAAACATGGGGATAATAAAAATGCTTAGACACCACAAAAGTAGCATGATGTGTCCTAACAGTAAAGGTCTGAACTAGCAGAACTGGAGAACTGGGCTCACCTGAACATTTGCCATGGAAATAGAAATAGGGCGATAGGTTTGCAAAATTTTGCCTGAGGAAAAGTGGCTGTAGAATGGGAAATAAATCATCTCCCAGAATACTGGAGAAAGAATTTTGAACTTTATCAAGGTGTGAAGTGAGGATTGAACTGGAACATCCTAAACATGGTAGCATTTAAAATATTCTGTCTTGACTTAGCATCTCAGAGTCATTCATTTTCCAACCTCTGTAACATAACTTCCCTTCACCTTTTCTAGATATATTTCATGGTAATAATTCTGGTAAGCTTTCCTCTTTGGTATCACAAATTTAAGTGCAGTACTAGATTGGAAGTAGGTCTCATCATTTTACTGCAAAAATTGCTAAGTGCAATAATAAGTTCTATGCTAACTGTTTCTTCTCTAGCATTTCTCACTTGTGTAATGATCTCCAGACTTTTTTGCTTTCCCATCAACTACAACCTTGAAAATTATAATGCGACATCAATCACCGTCTTCTGTCACCTTGAATTTTGGTCTTTTAATGTCCTCTTGCTCCTTAATGTTTTCTCAGTTTCTTTCACTCCCAATAACCTCTTATATCTTAGTGGCTTTATCACCTTGCTTGAGGTTAAATGATTTAAAATAAAGTATTACTTGAAAGCTAAACTTTATATTTTATTAAAGATTTTCCAAGAAAATTTAAAAAAATAGGAAATGTGTTTAAATAGGATTAAAAAAATGACAGTAACGGAGAATAGCATGGTTACTTGAGAATCAAAACAGTGCAAGGAAATAATCGTGTTCATTCTTCTGTTGAAATTGGTAAATTTGACCATAAATATCATTTGAAGTTGTTTTCAGCTTTAATTGATGGAAACATGAATTGAAAAAATATATTTGCTATTTGCACATCTTTGTATGTTTGTGCTTTTGTGAGAAAAAAAACTTGGGGTGGCGGGGCATATTTTTTTTCATTTTTGGCATTTAAATTCTTCTAACATGAGAATAAAACTGAGAAAGAGGAGGCTATGTAGAAAGAGGAGGCCACAGTGGGACATTTTGGTTAGATATAATGAGACATACCCATACAGGTGGTTGAATCATTGTAGTAGAAAAATTAGATTGGTAAGGTAAGAATTATTTGTCAAGTTTATTGAGTTCTGTCAGAGTAATTATTGTAAACATCAAGTAGAAATCAGTTGAAAATGAAAAAAAAAAAAAAATTTAAAGAAAAAAATTAACTCAAAACGTATGCAATAATGAAGAAATAAAATATTGGAACTTGGTAAATGTATCAGCTTTGATTATAATGTGTTCTTTGTCTGCAGAGATTGCTAGAAATAGTTTATTTATATTGGCAAGAGTGGCTTGAAGATGAAAAGAATTTAAGCTTTTTTATTCTAATTAGTGTAACAATTGGATGTCAGATATGAAATTCTAGTGGAATTTTCATGAAAAAGAAAAACTGGAAACAATTAACAAGTAGAAACTAAACTAAAATAGATAAATATTAGTAAATCATTATTTTGAACCTACATGAAAGGACAGATATTTGAAATTAGAAATATGCTTTTATTTCTTGCAAACCAACGTAAAACAGGATAAATTGTTTCTTACAAAAATAAATTGAGCAGACAGTCAGAAAGCACCTATGGCTCTTGGCTTTAAAACCCGAAGGAAAATCTGTTCTGAGGTAGATAAGATTTAAGTGAAGGTAACTGTGTGAGTTTTTTCTTTTTATATACATACATATAGATACATGTTTTAATAAATTCACACATTCTAGGTGTAAATAAGAATTTAGGCATACTCAATCAATACAGTTCCTACAAAAAGCTCTCTGTAAACCCTACACAACTCTAAATGTGGCAAATGACTAGACCAAAACTACCAGATTTCATTAGAAATGTAACAAGTGTGCAAAAAAAATTATCCCCACCAAAAAGTCCATAATTTTATTTATTTCGCATGTTCGAAAATTTTGATTTTTAACATCTTTTCTCATCATGCTTGTATTTTGGTCTAATAATATACAGAGAAATATCATTAGTCTTATTATCATTATTATAATTGTTGTTGTTTTTTATCTCTTGATTTTCCTTCAATGGCCTACTATGTACATAAATATATATATATATATATATATATATATACATGTATGTATGCATATATATATATATATATATATATATATATATATATATATATATATGTATGTATGCATATATATATATATATATATGCATATATATATATATATATATATATATATGTATGTATGTATGTATGTATATATATATATATATATGTATCTATATATGTATGTATGCATATATATGTATATATGTGTATATATATATATATATATATATATATATATATATATATATATATATATATATATATATATATATGCATACATACATATATACATATATTGTTGTAGGCTTTTTAGGGCCAGAAATAAAGATACAAAGGGAGGAATTGAGTTAAACAAATATATTAACAGAAACAGTAATACAACCATATAGAGCTGACTGATGGAAACTTCCTTCACCAAAAAGGCATTACCTGCTCCTATTTATAGCTGAGAGAGTCCATGCATGTGTGAGCAAATTACCATAAAATATATATATATTTGCTACCGCTTCGTCACCGAGGCCTGTTGAACAGTTGGTATGACGTTTGCTTCATAACCTAACTGTCAGGGTTTCAATTCTCGGTAGTGGATGCCCACTGCTGATGAGTCCCAAGTATAGGACGAAACAGCCGTCCAGTTCTTTCTACATTCTGTTGAGGTTTCAGACTCAATGAATTACTTAATTATATTTATATTAATATATTTCTTGTTTATATCTTATTTTTATAGATACAAATATTTAAGTAAATGCTCTGTTTATAATAAACAGCATTAAAACATTTACCAGCCTGAATGTCCAAGAAATTTCGTAGAATATATGTGTCATTCGACAGTAATAGAACCTGTATCCTACACGGAACCATCATATAGCCTGATGTGCTATACCATTTAGTTACAGAGGAAGTGTCTGGTTAGCAAGGGTGAATCACTGCTAACCAGACATCCATGTGTAATCCATATATTATACAGGAATTGGGCACCCCGAGGCGGTGTAATGGTTAGCAAGCTTGTCTCGCTCGGACAATTACGCCTGTGTAGTGAGTTCGATCCTCACTGAGTGCCCCATACTCTCGGCCTTGTGCCACACATAGACTACGCTTGGAAAATCACTATATTATACAGGAATTAATGGCTCATATTTGAAAAAAATGAAAATGTTGTTTTTAACATAGACAGGATGTATATTTTATAATTAAAATAAATGGGGATTAATGTCTTTATTTTATATTTAAAATAAACAGAGATAAATTGTACTTTTTTATATATTAGAATAAATGGACCTAAAACTATAAAGATTATTAGACACAATTTACATTTAACAGAAATTACCGGCTTTGGTTTTTAAATTTTGTATAAAAACAAACGAACTTAAAACTATAAAAAATATTTTGTATTTAAAGATTTATTAGGTCATCCCATAAGTTCTCTCCGAATTTTAACTTTTTGTTAAAATGAACAAAATTTAAAGACTATTTTATAATGTCTAATGGAGCTGAACATTATTTTTATGTTTAGATGCATTTAAACTGATCAAATTTTATTTCAGAATAATAAAATTAAATTTTGTTTGATTAAAACCCTGCTAACATGGAAGTACCCAAGAATAATTTGAGGCACATAATGCTTTATGAGTTCAAGAAAGGAAACTCAGCAGCCGAAGCGGCTAGAAACATTCACTCAGTTTATGGAGAGGAATGTGTGAATGAAAGAACTTGCAGAAGATGGTTTGCAAAATTCAGAGGTAGAGATTTCACTCTTGAAGATGAAGATCGAACCGGACGTCCAGTTGAGTTTGATGAAAAGCTTCTTGAAGCAGCCCGTGAAGAAAATCCTGTTTTATCAGTTGAGGAATTGGCAGTGGTTCTCAGTTCAAACCATACAACTGTTCATCGTCATCTTCAACAACTTTGAAAAGTTCCTAAACTTGGAAAATGGGTGACTCATGAATTATCTGAAAACAAACTCAAATCCTGAGTTGACATCTGCTCTTCTCTCCATTCTCGCCAACTTGTTTCACCTTTTTTGGATAGACTTCTGACTGGCGACAAAAAATGGAACTTTTATTGAAATGTTAAGCATCATAGACAGTGGCTTGGTAAAGGAGAAGGACCCCAGCCACAGCCGAGAAGGGAACTTCATGGGCAAAAGGTTCTTCTTTCAGTGAGATTGCCAAGGAATAATCCACTTTGAATTCTTACCACCTAATGCAACAATTAATGCTCAAATATACTGTCAGCATTTAGAGTGTTTGAACCAAGCTTTGAGGAAAAAAAGACCTGCTCTAGTGAATCGAAAATGGGCGATGTTTCATCAGGACAGTGCGCAACCACACACAGCAAGAATCACGTCACAAAAGATCGAAGAACTTGGTTGGGAGAGAATTCCTCATCCACCTTATTCTCCCGACCTTGCTCCTTCAGATTACCATTTGTTTTGTAGCTTACAGAATCATTTGGAAGAAACAGCTTTTGTAACAGAGGAAGAGGTTAAAACTGAGATTTGTGAGTTCTTCGAATCAAAGCCAAAAGAATTTTACAGTAATGGAATGAGTAAGCTTGTTAATAGATGGAAGGAAGTCATAGATAATCAGGGAAAATATATTGTTGATTGAATCTGTAATTAAATGTAACATTTGGTCACTTGTTTTCTTTATTCAAAATTTGGACAGAACTTATGGGATGCCCTGATATTTTAAATAGCAAAAAAATATTTTTATATTAATGTTAACCCCCATTTATTTTAAATATAAAACATAAATCTTGCCTATCTTAAATGCAAAATATATTTTGTATTTAAAATATGCCGATGGTAGTGTGTTGATTGCAGACACAGAAAGAAAATTGCGGGAACTATAATACAAGGTAGTAAAAGAAAGCAAAAAGAAAGGACTCACTATCAATTGTAAGAAGACAGAATATTGATTGTTAACTAAGGTGTGAATTCTGAATTGAGCTATGTTAAAATCAAGTAAGTACAGAACGTTAAATATCTGAGAAGTGTTATCAGAGGTAATGAAAAATGTGATACAGAAATACAAATGCAACTTGAAACAGTAAAAGATACCTTTCAAAATCTGTCTATATTTCTGAGATGAGGTATTATCTACAGTATTTACATTAGTCGGACTATTGTCCTCATCTTTGTCACCATTTTTGTCACAACGTTTCGGCCGTTGTACGCTCCGGCCTTCTTCAGGTGGTTGGAATTTCGAACCGAACCCTTTATTTCGATCACTGGGGTAGACTGTTCTAGTTCCACAAGCCATGTTTGATGGATGTCAGTTATCAGTTATCTCCTGCTAATTTTCCCTCTGAATGTTCTCCACTGCCTGAACCGGGTATTGAACTCACACTCTTTGGGACTGTCACTGGATCTAACCAACGCCTTTATCCACTGTACCAAAAATGGCGACAAAGATGAGGACAATAGTCCGACTAATGTAAATACTGTACATAATACCTCATCCCAGAAATATAGACAGATTAATAATGTAAATACTATACCTTTCAAAAGCTAAACAAAGTATTAAGAAACAGGAAACATTCATTAGAAACAAAGAAAAGAGTACTGAACTGTTATGTGATATCAAACTTCCCCTATGTCAGTGAATGCTGGACAATCTCCTCACAGATGAAGAAGAGACTTCAGAGAGCTGATACAATAGAATGATACTGAGAATACCATGGATGGGCCATGTAAGCAATGAGGAATTTTTAAAGGAAGTCTGAACAAAAGGGACACTTGTGCTTAGAATCAGAATCAGTTGAAATTTCTGGGAAACATAAAGAGGAAAGAAGACTTGGAGAATTAGATATTCACAGGATGTAAAGAAAGCAAATATGGTAGGGGAAATATCAAGCAACCTACCTTATGAGCTTGTGTAAATGGATGGCCAAACATGATCTAGGGGAGATAGAGAAGGATCAGACTCAGAGCTATGAGGAATAGGAAGTTGTGGAGAATTATGACTGCAGAAAGAAGTAGTAAATGTTCTAGGTACTATTTTGGAATTTTTATGTTACTATATAAAGAAATAAAGTACAAAATGCCTCTACCATTCACTTGTCTTCTTTTGCCTTATTTAATTGGTGCACTAATTGTTATTATTAATTTTTTAAAATTCACACGGTGATAAACAAACTTCTCATTGGCTGAGAAATCTTTGTTGCTGAAAATGAGTCATTTTAAGAATAGTCTATTATTTACCAAATGTCTGCAAAAGTATTAATTAGACAAATTTCAACTGATGGAAAGTTCCTTTCTCAAAAGAATTAAATGCTCCAATGTAAACAAATTCAAAAGATAAACTTTTAAAACACTGTTAAAGTTTTCAAATTTCTTTCTTTATCCAATCATTTCCTTTCAAAAATGAAAATTTTGTTTCTTTTAAAAATTCAACTGTATGGTAAAAAGTAAATATTTAGTTTTCTTTTTTCTTTCTCTCTTCGTGACACAAATCAGTAGTAAAGAAATTTGTGATTCCTTTGGACATACAATTTCCTGGTATAACACTGGAAGCAATGACACCCAAGGAAATTATACATTTTATTGAGAACAGTGCTGTGATATTTCCTGCTTGAATGCCAATCTCTAGAGATGTCAGTGACTTTGATTGCAATCTGTTTCGACTTTGGAAAATTACAGTCCTAATATATTTTCATAAAATTCAATTTCACACTGATTATCAATTCCCATGAGTAATTAGATAAAAAAAAAAAAACTCTTTAGAGACATTTTTTAAAATACTTCTTTCGTGAAGTAAACAATGTTAATTATGTGTATGTAAATACTGACACACTAGAATGTATGTAAATATTGATATGCTACAATGACTGTCTGTATGAACATATCTCTCAGCAATCTCTCTCTCTCTCTCTCTTTTACTAGGAATATATACAGGGTGTGATGGATAAATTGTCATCTAAGTTAAGCAAAAATGAAGATAACAATGACATCTCATTTTAACAGATATATTCACCAAAATTACAGAAAAATATATTGAAATACTAAAGAGTAAATATATTCAACAAAATTGATATTGGTTTCAACCACAGCCTCCAGACAACTTCAGAATCTCCTGCATCTCTTCTGGATGGTTTTCTTGTTTAAGTTTGTGAATGTTGCCATGGTCCGAATCCTCTGCACTGTCCTCAGATTGAGAACCAAACACTCTGAAATGTTCGTATTGGAGCTTCCAGTGTGAATGCCAAGCAGTACAGCATGCCATTTCTAAATTTCTGGATGAGTATCAGATGGTGTCTAACTGACCCTATTATACTGTTCAGTCAACAAAATTTTAGACAAACAACGTGCACGAGTGAAATTAAAAATATAAATGGCGACAATTTACAATTTACAATTTATCACACTGCAGATATATATATATATATATATATATATATATATATATATATATATATATATATATATATTATAATATGATATTATAAAATATATATATATATATATATATATTATAATATGATATTATAAATTAACTGATTTTTAAAATATGGTTTTTCGCTACACAGTAATAACCATGTTTCAAAAATGGAACCTAAAAGCTTCGAATTTAATTTTGTAAATAGAATGAAGCGACGGCACATCTGTGAAAAAGTGACAGTCAGTAGATGAGATGCAAGATCAGGACCAATTACATTGTCTGTCTGTCTCTGGATTTTGTCAAGGACCTTGAGATGAACAGCAGGGACTCCAAACCAGATATGGCAGCAGGGTGAATAGTTGCTTTATAGATTTGAAGGATGAACAACTCAGGCGAGATTGTGATTGTGGATTAATTGGCCATGTGTAATGGGAAGAGATGCCCAAGAAATAGAATTGATAGAGTTTCAAATTAAACAATAACAAAAGAACAAGGGAAAGAAAGATAATACTAAGACAATATATATATATATATATACCCCCGATGCGGTGGGAACGAAAGTAATATATAAAATATATAAATTCTAACGTTCGCAGCATTCATTCAAAAAAGAGCTCAATACATGTAGTAGAGCGATAATTATTTATTTATTATAATTTTATCATATAGACAAAACCATTTTACTCACAACAAAGATGCAACTTGGTTTCAGTGCATTTTAACTGCACATCTACGGGTGAGGGTCGGAAATGGTTATGAACGATCGTTCATAACCATTTCCGACCCTCAAAACTCAAAGACGAAATAAATGTGTTGTAGACCGAAAGATGATTTTTTTAAGAATGAGTTATTTATTAACAGTTATATAATATTGGAACGTGCAAGTCGCAACGCTAAAGTTCAAATGTTTCAAGTGAGAATTTTTTTATATGAATTTTGTAATTTGGTAAATCCACAAATTCTTTTGATGTAAGTGTTTCCAGTTAATGTGACATGAACTAAGAACATCGTTCAATTAATATGTCTTAGTAGTTTTTTTTCTCCAGAATTTTTTTACTGCAGATCAATTATTTTCATAAACATATCATATTAGACAGCATATATATATATATATATATATATGTATATATATATATATATATGTATATATATATATATATATATATATATATATGTATATTTAGAAAAATAGTACAACATATTGGAAAAAAGGTTTTGTGACACATTTCATCTATTAGGATTGCAAGTTGCAATGCTAAAGTTCAAATGTTTCAAATGAGAATTTTTTTATATGAATTTTGTAATTTGGTAAATCCACAAATTCTTTTGTTGTAAGTGTTTCCAGTTAATGTGACATGAACTAAGAACATCGTTCAATTAATATGTCTTAGTAGTTTTTTTTCTCCGGAATTTTGTACTGCAGATCAATTGTTTTCATAAACATATCATATTAGACAGCATATATATATATATATATGTATATATGTATATATATATATATATATATATATATATATATATATGTATATGTATATATATATATATATATATATATATATATATATATATATGTATATTTAGAAAAATAGTACAACATATTGGAAAAAAGGTTTTGTGACACATTTCATCTATTAGGATTTCATCAGACTGAGCTTTGTTTGATGTTCTCATGTCTAAAAACACAAAACAAGAGAAGCTGATAGTTTCAAAATTTTTGAAAGAATATTTTGTTTGAATTAATATTTTTTCAATCTAGCCAAATTCATCTGTATTCATCTTAGTGGATTATTTTCTTTTTTAATCAAAGTAGAATTCCCTATGTCAAAATCGTGGCCAGTTTTCTTACAATAAATAACCAATGCATTGTGTGTATCGTTTTTTAAAAATGTTTGGAAAGTGCCTTGATTGCTAGTTCAGCCATAGTAAATTTTACGTTCAGGCTCTTACAATATACCACCATTCCTGGTAGATATTCTGTTGTCACAATGTGGGATAGCTAGGGAGAATGGGATGTAGATAAAAAGAAAAAGAATAATGACGATTACAATATTTTGTTAAATTTGTAAAGCTCAAATATTTAATGATGTGATGGGAAATTTCTACAGATATTTTATTGTCATAGAACTCACCATGAGGCAGTATCCCTATTATAATTGCAACAGGTCATGCTGCATTGTCCATGTTCAATTTGGCCAATGCCAATTTCAATTCAGACTGTAATATTTCTGGTCCTTTCATATTGTTGTCTATTGCAGGCTTTTATCTTTCATTGTATTCCTGCCATCTTTGAAGTATTTTTTTTCCTCAAAAGAGAAAGGTTAAAACAGATTCAATATTCATAAATTTAATTTGTAGAGGATAGGCGCTACTTTATAGCAGACAAGGTCTTCTACCCTTTCAAGGGTACCTTCCCCTTTGACTTTTCACACAGGAACTTTTCCACTTTTCAATGAAGTTCGAAAAGCCATCACTTGCTACATTGATCTAGTCGGCTTTCACTAAAAGTTTATCCTGATTAAAGAGGAGATTGTATGTGTGTAAGATAGATAGATAGATAGATAGATAGATGGTGCGATTGGTAAATTGTCGCCATTTTATATTTTTAATTTTGCACATACATGTTGCTTGTTTTTGGATTTGTCATTTGCACAGTATATTAGGGTCACTTGGGCAGTCTGCAGGGATAGGTGGCCAGATTTAAGGGGTGTCGTAGTTGTAGAAATAGTTTGACAGCCATGACTAGGTTCTCCTGTTTGCGTGGCATGTTGCAGTGTCCTGTTGCCAAAAACTTAAGGTCTTCCCAGCAGCCACCCTCTTGACCCAGGGCAGCGCTACCTCCTCAAGTCATTTGATGTAGGCCTCGGTCTTGAGTCTGAGGCCCTCACCAACAAATGTGGGAGTTCTTTTCTTCTCAGAACAATCAGAGTGCGTTTTCTGAGCTGCCATACCATTGTAATCACCATTAGACTCATCCAACTCTTTCTGAATCCTCTGCAATGTCCTCAGATTGACACCCAAAACACACTGAAATGTTTGCATCAGAGCTTTTGGAATGAATGCCAAGCAGTACAGCATGTCGTTGCCAAATTTCTGGCAGATTGAATTGTGTCATTGTGCTCTTTTTCTCACAGATGGTGCCCAACTGACCCTTCTACTGTGCAGTTGAGGTATTCAGAAACAAACAATATACATGTGTGAAATTAAAAATATAATATGTCGACAATTTTTCCATCTCACCCTGTAGATAGATAGATAGATAGATCGATAGATCGATAGATCGATAGATCGATAGATCAAAGAGAGAAATGTTAGTTAACACTGTTTTCAAGATTATTAATAATTATCAGTATTTTTATTGTTTTTTCAAGATCACTATAATCTTTTCAAGTTTAGGGTCAACTGTTACCTGACTTACATATCCTCATCATCTGCACTACTTATATCCTCCATAAAAGGCATACTGCCATATGATGTTGAAACACTGGTTCTTGTATGATCTCTGAAATTAAGCAATGCCAAGCCTGGCCAGTACCTAGATATAGATTTGTAGTGGAGAGGTGCTACTTCATAACAGACAAGGTTTCTGTCTTTTGAAATAATTGAATTCAGCCTTATCAAAAGAAATGAGTTCCATATGTGATGGAACTTGATATATTTATATAAAGAACAGCATAACTCAGAAAAGAGAAAGAGAAAATTATATTTCATGTATATCTCAATGGTGCATTATGGGTAGGTCTATTCTATTATTTTTATTATGGTTATTGAGTGGGCAGTAATGGTTATCTTTTAAATTATTGTAAGTGCTATCAAGTATAAATAATTGTGGATTCAAATGCAGTTTGGCAGCTATTTTATTGTGTTGTTTGTTAACTTTTTTTAATCATTACTTATGATTGATTACTTTATTATTTGTTCTTGATTGTTATGCTCAAACACAGAGGAAAGAAAAAAATTTGGTAGTGTGGGTGTGTGCTGGTGTGTGATGAACCATGTGGTTGGGGGAAATTAAGCAGTTGACCTGCCCAGAGAGTGTCTCCCTGGAGTAAAAGAAATTCATGTTGTGACTACTACATCTCAGAGCAAAAAGAAGAGAGGGTTTAAGTTCCCTGCTCTTATAGTCCTGAATAGAATGAAATCTAGCAAATATTCTAGCTGACAAAGTGGCATAATCCCCATAAAGTAAAAGATATTTAATATGGGTTGAGCAATGATTTTCCAGCAGCTGGTGGCCTTGATTCTTTTTTATTCCAGACATTACAAGTCTGTTTCTTATGTGTAGGGTTACCAGAAATTCAGCTCAACTGTTAAGCTCATTCTGGAGCTGAGCTGCTGTAAAAAAAATAATGGGTATACAGTATATTTACTTTTGAACTGTATTTTCCTGATTCAAACCCAATTTCAATGACATGTTTTATCTTTACAAGAGTCAGTTTAGAGCAAAAATAGGATATTGCTGGCATATCTCAGTTCACACAGTCCTGCCTTGATAGAGTTCAAAATCGTTTATGTAGTTTTGTGAAGAAGGACTTATTTGCTTACTGTGCATCTTCTTTCACAGAGATTCAACATTGCAAGCCTATCTATACTACATTGCTATTTCGATGAAAATGTTCAAATGAGCTACATTCATTTACTCTAAAAGTTCAGGTGTTTTTTGCTCAAACTTGTCCATGCAGTTAAATCACCCACATTTCATCCGTATTCCATTTGTATAGAGGAAGTTCTAGTCAGACAGTGTTTTTGCAAGATCTGGCACTTTGTGAAACAAACTTCCCTATTGATGCTTCTCTGAATGCTACAATTTTAAACTCTTTAAATCAAGGGTCAACTGTCATCTCTCCTCCTTATCCTTATAATTTTAAATTCCTACCAAGTCCTCATTTCATTTATATCACACACCAGGTTCATCATTACCATTTCAAGAATAATCCTCTATCTTGAGTGACCTTCAAGCCTTATTTTGGATGAATTCTGGCATTTAAAAAATGTCCACAAAATATTATACTCTATAAAGCTTAAGTATTGTTCATGTTTCATAAAATGTCTGTTGGATGCGGTAAATTCTAGCAAGCCTGTTCAGTTATTTATCAAAGAGTTTAGTTTGAGAATACATTTCAGTTTCTGTTGAGATGTTGAGTGTTTCCACGTGAGTATATGGTAATAACAAACAAACACAGTCGTAGGGAAAAATACTGGTATATTCAGAGAGGTATTTACATCAGAGAGATTAGTAGTAGAACGAACGTAGGTTAGTAGTAACAATAAGTAATAGTAATAAAGTCCAACGGTATCTTCCGGTCGAGAAACGGAAGTGTAACTGATCACTACAGAAGTCTCACTTTGCACTGCACTACACTGCTACACTACTCACAGTCTCTAGAACCACTGTTCTATTTATAATAATAGGATCAGTCTATTGTGGTTGTGAAGGTGGGTGCGCCCCAACAGTTTCTAACACTCCTGATTCTTTAAAGATGTAAGATGTGCATAGTTAGTAGGAAAGAGGGTTTGAAAAATTTGACACTCACAGTACATAAAGGCAAGAGGAAAGTAGTGAATAACCTACAAAAATAAGCTTATATAAATGCTTGGCAGAACAGGGAAGGGGAATGATGGTCAAAAACAAAGC
>OZ038489.1:79780591-79808091 GCA_964036315.1 Acanthosepion esculentum | reverse complement strand
AAGTGTGCTATATTTATGGGATAAAGTGCTCAATATCAGAGATAGAGCGTGTGTAAATATAAAAGTGGACATGGAAGTCAGCACTTAGAGGCGACCTGACTTGATATGATATTCAGTATCCCAAGTCCAGAGTTTCGTAAACAGACATTCCAGCAATCGCTCCACCCACTCATCAGAAGATACCAACAATCGACTGTTTATTTTCTCATATAGCCAGGCAAATAAACAGTTTCATGTGTTAAGTGATCATCTGATCATGTTTGTCCTCCTAAAGAATCAATCTAAAAAATGCTCTCTCCTGAAATATAACTTGTCACAAAAGTCAGTTAAAAATATTGTTAGGCGCCAATGTATTTTTTTCCTTTGATTTTTTCTATAATTAAAGTGGTAAATAGTCATCAAAAACTTTACAGCTTATGATCCATTAAAAGCCTTGTGATGCCTAAAGACTTCACAGGCTTTAAAATTTCAAGCATTTCAACAGGGAAAAAATACATCAGAAAACAAATATATTGATCCAGTCAATCGGTACACTGTTAATGTGAAGGTGATTGCAGAGTCATTTCAAACTGCTTTTTTTTTGCATCTTGGTCAAGTGCAAACTCGCATTCCAGATGCAAATCGCATCCTGTAAATTTTGCAATGTGTTCATAAAATGAAGAGAAATTGACTTAGATATCGAGATACTTTGTTTTGATCACTGATGCAGATTATTTTTGGAAAACGAGCCACAGGCAGCAGTGTAAAAAACTCATCAAAAGTCTTTGAACTTTTAACATCATTATTTATGGTAAGTTTCAAAATTCCACTCCACTTTCTGTGTAGTTTTAATTTACTGGCATAAACATTAAACCAAAAGGAATGATTTTCACTGATGATAATTTCTTTTATTGTATTTCTGCAATGTTAGGAGGTACATCTTTATTAATGTGACTTAACCTTTGAGGGCATACACAATCATGGCTAACCCCGATCTTTCTTCTTTTGTTGCCCTTAGTAATTTTTTACCTTTTACTATCCCTCTTTATCCCTGCTCTGTCATCCATTCACACAAACACGAAAAGATACCTGATTTGCTATCTTCCCGTATCATTAACATTCAGTATGTCTAGTGAGTGTTGAATTTTCTAGGCCTTCTTTTCTCATAATCTGTCCCAGAGACTTTAACTGTCTCTTTCTGATTGTAAGTCTAGGTGTCTGTTGTAACAAAAGAGTTACTGAATGAGGAATAACCAAAACAGAGGTTGGAAATGAAATGGTAATCTATATGACATCAACAAATACAATGTTTGCCAGCGGCGTGAAGTCAGTAAACCACTGCTAGTGGTGAACTACTTAGACAGCATATTATCCCCACCTACAATAGTGTCTAATGTATTTATGAGGATTGGGATATACCCATTCGTGCTAATAGGTACGGTATATAATAGTTTCTTTTTTGTTTGTATTTGCCTTAAGACTACTGCCTTAATATGGTATTCTTAGAATCTGTTTGTAGAAATACATCTTAAAGTCTCTTCTTCATCTATAGAAAAGACATTAAGATGTGGTTCTACTGATGAATGCTGAGATTAGAACATACAGATCATGGGGCGAATTTTAAGAAAAATAGGAACTACAAAGAAACTTTGGTAACAATCAGAAATAAGCAACTGAAATTTTTGGAATGCACAATGAGTAAAAATAAGGCTTAGAGAATATAAATCCCATTGAACACGTTGAAGATAAGGTAGAGTAATGCATCAAATTATCTATTTGACAGTGTTATGGTCTAGAATGGTGATGATATTGCATCATTCTTAAAATAACATTGCCATTAGTGATGATAGAAAGGAAGGATATTTTATCATCAGTAGAGTAGAGAACAGTAGAGTAGACTAGGGTGCCTGTAGCAGTAGTCAGTGATGAGTAGACAAGTAGCAGTAGTAGTCCAGAAACATATGTCTAGCCAGTGCTTCATGAAGATAAAAAAGATGATTTCAAATGCCATCCTCACAAATGAAATTCTCAGAACCAAACCAAGTAAGCCCTGATTTTTAAACAAAAGAGATACTGAGAATATTTTAACACACACCATACCAATATTCTGTAATTAACATCACAAAAAGATAATACAAATTCTTGTTATTTATGCCAACAGGTGTCTCAAGTTTTTATTATTGTTATTGTTTACATTTTAATTTCTGTCATTTAATATCAACCCCATTACAACAGCTCTGCACAAATAGATGGAGGGACAGATTCCACAAAGATAGCTGATAAAGGTGAAAGTATTTTTGAGTGCAAGAGAAGGCAGAACTCTGTGGAGAGCCATGATCCCTTGTGTTCTGAAAGATGGCTTGGATAATTTAATTCTCATAGAACACATTGAAGATGAGAAGCAAAGTAAAGAATCAAAGCATCTACTTAACAGCTTTGTGCAAAATGGATGGAGGAACAGATTCTACAAAGAGAAAGAGTGTTCTTAAAAGAGAAAGTGTTACTTCAAATAATAACAGAGAGGAAGCTGTGGAGAAACATGACAACCAACGAGCTGGATAATAACAAAAGGATGAATTTTTAATCTTAGGAATTTGGAAAGCAAGCATTTTAATGGTTGGCAAATCAGAACCAGAAATTGAGGAGCTGAGTTCAAATTCCTGCCAAGTTCATTCCATTTACTTTCATCCAAATACTATTCTCCTTTTTCCCAGTTGTATATACATAACAGGGCAGACTAAGATCTCTAGACATAGTTGGCAGTCTAGAAAAAGGACAAATCTGAATTCAAAATTCAAGTAGATTTTAACAGCTATGAATAATCCCACTGGAGAATGATTTTCCAGAACACTGCTGATACCATGAAGCACTGGGCCCAAGGATAGTGTCAAGAATTAAATCTTTTAATCCTCTTTAATAGAATTTTAAATTTAATTTTTCTTAATTAATAATTAATTGTGATATAATTCTATACACCTTTTGTGATGTCAGCAAACACTCGTTGCCACGCTTGTAATATCAACGAATACCCATTCTCACTTTCGTAATACTCATTGTAGTAGAGACTTTGTAATAGCAGATACAACTATAGTAACACCATTGAACAATACTGGTGTCAGACACCTTTGAATAGCACTCACACTAATATCAGTTGCTCAATAATACCGCTTGAAAGTAATAGTGATCTGAATATTAATCAGTATAGTGATCAGTATAGAGAAATATTACAGTGAATAATATAGACATAGAGGATAGTGTAGAAAGAGTGAGCTGTATAGTAATAGAGGATAGAATAGAAATGGTGATCAATTAGATGCAGTGCACTTCCTTAGCCATCTTGGGATCTACTTATTCAAAATGGGATCACCTGTGTTTGCTCTCTGGTGATCTGTGTTCAAACTCCAGTGTCAGCAGTGACACTTTATTCCTATATAAGAACAGTGGCCAGAAGCAATTACCCTATATAACTACTGTTGTTCAGACAGAAGCGTTATTTTATCAGATACTTATCTGTTTTAGTATACTGTAGGCAGGATATGATTATTGATGTAGTTCATTGGCATTGAGGTAACATCTTCTTTCATAGTTTTTCCATTCTTCTTTTTCTATATGCTGAGTCAGTTCAGAACGTTGGCAATCATGGCTCTCCACAATTTCCAATCCTTTATAGCTCTTAATAATGCTTGTCTTTTTGTCATCTCTCCTAAACCTTGTTCCACCATTCATTTAATTGATCTCTCTAGGTTAGTTACACATGTTTTTCCTCTGTCCTCTGGCATTCAGTCTATCCTGTGAGTATCAAATTTTCAAAGCCCTCATTCCTTATTATGTGCCATAGAAATTTCAGCTATCTCTTCCTGATGTTAAGTATAAGTGTCCTTTTTGCTTTTATTTTCTCTAAATTTTGTTGTTGCACACATATTTGGTTCATGGTATTCTGGACATCCTTCTGTAGAACTACATTTCTGTTACTTCAAGTCTCTTCTTCATCTTCATGCATTCACTACAAAATAGGAAGATAACATCTCTGTACTATTTTCTATGTTTCTAATGAAATCTTTCTCTTTCTTAATACTTTGCTTAATTTTTGGAAGCCATCTTTCCCTATCTCAATGTGCCTATCGGTTTTCAGTGTCGCACATTCCATCCTCTATTAAAATACTTCCCAGATATTTAAATTGTTGTACTTGTTTGAAATTTGCATATTGCGCAGTTCCTTTTATTAAAAACCAAGCATTCTGTATTCTTGCAGTTGATGTTTAGTCCTTTCTTCTTGCTTTCCTTCACTAGCTTCTGTAGGAGATTTGTTTAGTGTCTGATATCAACATGGTGTCATCTGCCTATTTTATGTTGTTAAGATTGTGGCCACTAATAATGAATCCTGGTAGGATTTTCTCAGAACCACCTCACTGTATAGGTTGAATAAGTCTGGTGAGAAGCTGAAAATGCCAAAACTCTTTGCCTCAAAATCTTTGTTTGTGCTGCTCACCATTGTCATAACAACTAGGATCAAGACAGAAGAGAAGAGCAATAACTTGATTTAATCCCTGATAATACTGGTATGTTGCTAGGAGATGATGAGCAAGAAGAAGCTTAAAGAGCTGGAATGAAGAAAAGTGAGCAGTGGAAAACAATGAGAAGTTGGTATAATTGAACAGCCATGATACCCCTTCTTAAAAATGCAGCCAATTAATCACAAAAGCTTCTGCTGCCTTCTCCTTCATCTTTTCTCTCTCACCTTTTCATTTGTTCTCTTTTTTCCCATCTGCTTCTCAACCCCCTCCATGTCCTCCTCATTACACAGTTGGCATCATGTGCACATCAGTAAGGTTCAGGCAATCAAGTGTCAGCACAAGTTCCTGAATGATAACTCTTGGCTCTTGGTCAGACACATTGAGCACCAGGGGATCAGAAGCGACTCTTGATAATTGATGCACATGAAATAATATGCACACCAATTGATTTGCATTGCTTCAGACAATTGCTCACAGCAACAAGCTTTATTATGTCTATCAAAAGCACAAACAGGCTTCTTGCATTTAGCAAAAATACCAGGCATTTTTATTCTTCATTGTGGAACAGATTGGTTTCTTTAGCTAATGACCATTGCCAGAACAAAGCAAAAAATAGCTGGCATTGTCATCCATTGTAGAACATATTAGTATATGTAGATAATGACTATTGCCGAAACAAAGCAAAAAATATCAGTATTTATAGTTCATTGTTGAAAATATTGGTTTACATAGATAAAAACTATGGCTAGAAAAAAATAAAAGATTCTGATCATTATAGTTTATTGTAGAGCATATTGCTTGATGGAGATAATTATTATTTCCAGAAAAAAAAGATACCAGTCATTATGATATCATTATTTTAGAACATATTGTTTGATGGAGATAATTATTATTTCCAGAAAACAAAAGATACCAGTCATTATGGTATCATTATTGTAGAGCATATTGCTTGATGGAGATAATTATTATTTCCAGAAAAAAAAGATACCAGTCATTATGGTATCATTATTGTAGAGCATATTGCTTGATGGAGATAATTATTATTTCCAGAAAAAAAAGATACCAGTCATTATGGTATCGTTATTGTAGAGCATATTGCTTGATGGAGATAATTATTATTTCTAGAAAGAAAAAATACCAGTCATTATGGTATCATTATTGTAGAGCATATTGCTTGATGGAGATAATTATTATTTCCAGAAAAAAGATACCAGTCATTATGGTATCATTATTGTAGAACATATTGCTTGATGGAGATAATTATTATTTCCAGAAAAAAGAAAGATGCCAGTCATTATGGTATCATTATTGTAGAGCATATTGCTTGATGGAGATAATTATTATTTCCAGAAAAAAAAAGATACCAATCATTATGGTATCATTATTGTAGAACATATTGCTTGATGGAGATAATTATTATTTCCAGAAAAGAAAAAGATACCAGTCATTATGGTATCATTATTGTAGAACATATTGTTTGATGGAGATAATTATTATTTCCAGAAAAAAAAAAGATGCCAGTCATTATGGTATCATTATTGTAGAGCATATTGCTTGATGGAGATAATTATTATTTCCAGAAAGAAAAGATACCAGTCATTATGGTATCATTATTGTAGAGCATATTGCTTGATGGAGATAAAAACTATGTCCAAGCAGAAAATGCAGGCATCAGAGTTCATTGTGGAAAATATTGGTTTATGCTGATAATATCTATGGCCAGAACAAAGCTTAAAATGCCATACATTATAGTTAATTGTAGAATATATATTGATTTATCTATCTAATGACTATTGTTAGAGCAAAGCAAAAAATACCAGACATTATAGTTCATTGTAGAGCATATTAGTTTATTTAGCTAATGACTATTTCCAGAACAAAAATTACCAGACATTATAGTTCATTCTAGAACATATTGGTCCATCTGTTTATATTTCTAAGATGAGGTATTGTAACTATCTATCTTACATTGTTTGAACTGTTGAAAAATTTAAGGAATCAGCACGCATGCTAAGCCACAAAAATGTTCCTAAGCCAGCCAAGCATAGAAAATGAACACAATATTGGATCAAGTAATATGGAGTGCTAGAGAAAATCAATAAAATTGTAATATGATCTCAATAAAAAAAAAAACTTATTGAGACATTAACTTTATAAGTCCCCAAAATTCATACACTGATGTCCTCAAAGTTGAATCCAGTGACTTGACCCTTCAGTACCTGGCTACAGCTAAGGTCAACAAAAACTTTGAGTTAATGGGAAATAAATGATATTTAACCTGCTGAAAGAGGCATGCCCTGTGGAACTAGAATAATCTATGCTGATGGACAAAATAAAGGATTCTAATCACCTGAAGAAGGCCAAAGTGTACAACTGCTGAAACATCGTAAATATATCAATGAAGATGAGGACAACAGTCTGAACAATGTTAATATTGGTTTATCTAGCTAATGGCTATTGCCAGAACAAAGCAAAAATATCAGATATTATAGGACATATTGATTCATGTAGATAATCTGTTGCTAAACTTAAGAAAATATACAAGGTGTATTATTCGTTGTAGAATATAATTGTTCAGATAAGTAACATCTATTGCTAAATGTAGATATTGTTTGCCATAGAACCTAGTGGTTCATGTATATTATATCTATTTTTAAAGCCAGGAATATGGTTTACTGTAGATCGTATGCTGAAAGAAAGTCAGAATCTTTTTTTGTCAAATATGAGAAATAGTGCCTGAGAATATCTCAGTATTATCTCTGGCACTATTTCATGCTCATTAAATATTATATCTGCATACATATTCCTGTGTATGCAAACATATATCTATATTTATGCAAAAATGAATACCAGAAATCAGTGCACTTTCTATGCATTTTTGTCATAATAAATGATATATATTATTATTGTTATTACCATTACATAATAATAACAACTTAAAACATGATGTGGAAATTAAAAGAATATCAGTTTAGATATAAATGTGCTCTTTCAGGACTCTATACAGATATGTTCGGATATCTTTTATAGAGGTTATTTGGGTCCTGCTAATCTTCCTGAAACCATATTTTTGGAATGCATGAGTCTAGCAGCTGAGAGAGTTGTATTCAGTTTTGGCAACATTATGTATGCCCAGACTGACAATGGGTAGTCCCTTGGGTCCAATACTTGCCAATATTTTTGTGGGATTTCATGATGGTCTTTTGTTCGAAAAGTACCATAAGCCTTATGTTTATTCATGTTATATTGACAATATCGTCTCCATCTTTGACTCTGTTAATGATGTTACAACATTTTTAGTTCAACTCAACCCCCTTCAACAATCTCTGTGATTCAATATGGATTTTGAGAGTAATTGCATTTTGGCCTTCTTGGATGCTCTTGTTGTTTTTGTCACCAGTATTTTTCGAAAACCTATGTTTACAGGTTTACACACAAATTGGAACTCTTTTGTTCTTAGGACCTACAAGATTGGCCTCATATCAACTTTGGTCCACTGTGCTTTAACGATTTGCTCTCCTATAAATGAGGAACTTGAAAAGATTCAATACATTTTTGTTGAAAATGGTTTACCTGTCAATGTCATCGAGCATGTTACTGAAGTCAAGATTAGACATTTTAAGGAACCAGTGGGTTTAGGCCCCAGCTTTTGTTCCATTTACTTGAAATTGCCATAGGTAGGTAGGAGAAGTCAATTGCTTAGTGTTAGGGTTTTAGCTTGTATTGCTTCATGCTATTCCACCGTTTAGTTGTGTACTGTCTTTCAGACTAGTTTAGTGTTTCAATCTTTTATTAAATATCAGTTGTCCTATTTTCAAGGTAGTTGTGTAGCATAAAAATACAAATGCCAGCATGATGCTGTATACATAGGACAGACCAATCAAAGATTGGAATCTTGTATTAGTCATCATGTTCCCACCTATTTAAGATCTAGTAGTTGGAGTCTTTCATCAAGAACCACTCTGTCCATGTACAAATTGTCTATCAGACAGCATTTGTTAGACAACCCAGATTGCGCCACCAATTAAGTTGATGCATTCTTTTCTATACTGCATAGAGCTCACTTTGTCCATCACCTACAAGTTCTTGAAGCTGTATATATTAAATTATATCAGTCAAGTGCATATAGACAAAAGGAACATTTTATCTGTTCCTTGTTTATGTTTGGAGGACTATAAGTAAGCTTTTTCTATTTAATACTCTTTGGGAACACTTTAATATCTGTTTCTAGTCACTCATTATTTACAATTAAAATTTGTTTTAATGTTATTCCAATTTATCCTCTTTATTTGGTATTGTTTGTGAATTGTCTTTTGATTTTGTTTAATTGTGCTAATGTCCACCTTTGAAAAAGTGTTGGCTGGAATGGAATCCTGAAGGAAAATAGGTATATAAAATGACATCATCTTTGTTTATATATATATATATATATATATATATATATATATATATATATATATACATATATACATTGTGGAAAATACTTATTTCACCCCCTCTGATTTTCTGAGTTTGCCACCTTACAAAAATAGGAACAGTCGATAATTTTCAGGGTAGGCCTATCTTCAAAGTGAGAGATAGAATATAAAAAAAATCCTAGAAAATCACATTATATTAATTTTTGAACATTTATTTTTTTTTTATTGAAAAAATAAATATTTCACTCCATAGAAAAACATAACTCAGTATTTGGTGAAGAAAGCCTTGTTGGCAAGCACAGCAGCCAGATGTTTCCTGGAGTTGGTTACCAAGTTTTTACAGATCCCAAGGGGACATTTTGACCCACTCCTCTTTGCAGATCCTCTCCAAATCATGAAGGTTTGTAGGTTGTCATTGGGCAACTTGAAGCTTCAGCTTACTCCACAGATTCTCTGAAGGATGAAGGTCCAGAGACTGACAAGGCCACTTCATTACCTTAATGTGCTTCTTCTTGAGCCACTCCTTTGTTGCCTTAGCCATATGCTTTGGGTCATTGTCATGCTGGAACATCTATCCATGACCCATCTTCAGTGTCCTGGCTGAGGCAAGGAGGTTTTCACTCAAGATTTCCCTGTACTTGGCTCCATCCATCTTTCCCTCGACCTGGTGTAGTCATCCTGTCCTCTTGACAGAGAAACAACCCCAAAGCATAATGTTTCCACCACCATGCTTAATGGTTGGAATGGTGTTCTTGTGGTTCAAGTCAGCCTTTTTCTTCCTCCAAATACAGTGAGTCGGGTTGATGGCAAAAAGCTCAAATTTTGTCTCATCTGACCACATCACTTTCTCCCAACCCTCCTCAAACATCCAGGTGCTCATTTGCAAACTTCTGACAGGCCGGTACATGTGCCTTCTTGACTAGTGTCTCCTTTTTCCAGATTATCAAGAAATCTTAATTAAACTATATATTAATTAAGAAAAACTTTTATTAAATAAATTACGACCATTACAATTTTTAATTAATATTTTCATTCCACCTTAGTAAAAATTTTGAAAGTGTTTATAATTGATTTAATAAAGGTTTTCTTTATGAATATATAGTTTAATTAAGATTTGTTGATCTTCTGAAAAAAGAGACAATTATTTTACCTATTATCTTGGGTTCACTTACTTTTGAACAGCACTGTATATATTATCAATATAGGAATGGATGTGGAAAATGTCTTTGCCTGATCAATTGCCAAACTCTATCCAAATGAACAAATATCAAAATTCTGTCAAGGAAAGGGTTTTTGGTCAGGCCCCAAAATTTATTTTTTGTAAAAATAAGAAAATAATAGTGTGCTGATCTTTGAAATGA
The DNA here is from genome assembly GCA_964036315.1 of Acanthosepion esculentum. Taxonomy (NCBI): domain Eukaryota; kingdom Metazoa; phylum Mollusca; class Cephalopoda; order Sepiida; family Sepiidae; genus Acanthosepion; species Acanthosepion esculentum. The sequence goes on along the minus strand of OZ038489.1, from coordinate 79,797,819 downwards.
ACAGAATTTGCTTTCTTCAAAAATCAGTATTTTTAAACCTTGCTTTTCTAAATACTGCCCACTGACCAATAGAAAAGGCAACATAATTATTTCATCTACCATGTATGCTTTGCTTTTGTTTGAAACATGAAAGCATTGTACCTATTAAAAGTTTTTTCTTTATTTAGTTCTCATTTCATAGTAACTGAAGTAGCTAACAAGTCATTGTAGGCCCCATCCATCTTTCCATCAACCCAGTGTAGTTGTCCTGTTCCCTTAGCAGAGAAACAGCCACAGAATATAATGTTTCCACCACCATGCTTATTGGTTGGGATGATGTTCTTGGGATCCAAGCTTTTTTTTCCGCCAAACACAATGAGTCGAGTTGATACAAAAAATCTCAATTTTAGTCTCGTCTGACCATAACAATTTCTCCCAAACCCTCCTCTAAATCATCCAGGTGCTCATTTGCAAACTTTGGATGGGCATGTACATGTGCCTTCTTCAGTCTGAGCACTACATGATTTCAGTCAACTACGAAGTAGTGTGTTACTAATGGTCATCTTGTTGAATGTGGTCCCTGCTGCCTTGAGATCATCAAGTTCTTTCTGTGTAGTTCTGGGTTGTTTCTTCACGTTTCCTATCACCAGGTTCTCTCCATGTTGGGAGATCTTGCGTGGAGCTCCAGACCAAGGGAGATTGATAGTCAATTGCTATTTCTTCCATTTTCTTATTATCACATCAACAGTTGACTCCTTCTCACCGAGCTGCTTGCCAGTCATCTTGTAGCCCATTCCAGTCTTGTGCAGCTATACAATTTTGTTCTGGATGTCCTTGGACAATTCTTTCATCTTGCCCATTGTGGAGAGATTAGATTCTGATTCATTGAAGGATTCTGTGAACTAGTGTTTTCATGCAGGTAATGAGTACTTGATTAGGAGTAATGATTGAGTAATAGGACAAGTCTATATGCCTTGTGGTAACATAACTCGTCTGTGGGTCCTGAATCATTGCTGGTTGGTAGGGGGTGAAATATTTATTTTTTTAATAAAAAAGAAATAAATGTTCAAAAATTAATATAATGTGATTTTCTACAATTTTTATATTCCATCTCTCACTTTCAAGTGGGACCTACCGTGAAAATTATAGACCTTTCCCATTTTTGTAAGGTGGTAAACTTAGAAAATCAGCAGGGGATGAAATACTTATTTTTCCCAATATATATATATATATCTATATATATATATCTATATATATTAGGTTATCCCATAAGTTCTGTCCGAACTTTAACTTTTTGTTAAAATGAACGAAATTTAAAGAGTATTTTATAATGTCTAATTGAGCGGAACATTATTTTTATGTTTAGATGCATTTAAACTGATCAAATTTTATTTCAGAGAACAATAAAATTAAATTTTGTTTGATTAAAACCCTGCTAACATAGAAGTATCCAAGAATCATTTGAGGCACATAATGCTTTATGAGTTCAAGAAAGGAAACTCAGCAGCTGAAGCGTCTAGAAACATTCATTCAGTTTATGGAGAGGAATGTGTGAATGAAAGAACTTGCAGAAGATGGTTTGCAAAATTTAGAGGCAGAGATTTCACCCTTGAAGATGAAGATCGAACCGGACGTCCAGTTGAGTTTGATGAAAAGCTTCTTGAAGCAGCCCTTGAAGAAAATCCTGCTTTATCAGTTGAGGAATTGGCAGTGGTTCTCAGTTCAAACCATACAACTGTTCATTGTCATCTTCAACAACTTGGAACAGTTCCTAAACTTTGAAAATGGATGCCTCATGAATTGTCTGAAAACAACCTCAAATCCTGAGTTGACATCTGCTCTTCTCTCCATTCTCGCCAACTTGTTTCACCTTTTTTGGATAGACTTGTGACTGGCGACGAAAAATGGATCTTTTATCGAAATGTTAAGTGTTGTAGACAGTGGCTTGGTAAAGGGGAAGGACCCCAGCCACAGCCGAGAAGGGAACTTCATGGGCAAAAGGTTCTTCTTTCAATCTGGTGGGATTTCCAAGGAATAATCCACCTTGAATTCTTACCAACTGATGCAACAATTAATGCTCAAATATACTGTCAGCATTTAGAGCATTTGAACCAAGCTTTGAGGAAAAAAAGACCTGCTCTAGTGAATCAAAAACGGGTGATGTTTCATCAGGACAATGCGCGACCACACACAGCAAGAATCATGTCACAAAAGATCGAAGAACTTGGTTGGGAGAAATTTCCTCATCCACCTTATTCTTCCGACCTTGCTCCTTCAGACTACCATTTGTTTCGTAGCTTACAGAATCATTTGGAAGAAACAGCTTTTGTAACACAGGAAGAGGTTAAAACTGATATTTGCGAGTTCTTCGAATCAAAGCCAAAAGAATTTTACAGTAATGGAATTAGTAAGCTTGTTAATAGATGGAAGGAAGTCATAGATAATCAGGGAAAATACATTGTTGATTGAATCTGTAATTAAATGTAACATTTGGTCACTTGTTTTCTTTATTCAAAATTTGGACAGAACTTATGGGATGACCTGATACATACATACATACATACATACATACATACGTATATATATATGTATATATATATATATATATATATATATGTATATATATATATATATATATATATATATATTGGTCTTTACATAAGCACATTCTGATCAATTCATAAAAGTGCTAACATCAAATCACTTGATAATGATAAAGATCCTACTTCCTTATTTTAAAAATAAAAAATATTTTATTATGTCCATTGAAACGTTTGAGTTATGAAGCAACAGAAATTGCTTCGTAACATTCATTTTTTTGCCTTGATTATAAAACACTATATGGATTCAAGGAATTTGTCAAATTAGAGAATCATAAAAAAAACATTTTTACTTTGGGATTTCTAAGAAGTATTTTACCCTCAATTGTTTTGACAATTTTTTTAAGTTCCAGAAAAAGAAAGAAATATTAAAAATAAGGAGGAACAAAAAGAATAAAAGGGAATGATGGAGAGAAAAGAAAGAAATAATCTATAAAAAGGATGTAAAAAAAAGAATACCAAAGAAAAATTCTTTAATGAAAAAGAAAGATGAAGCAACACAGTAGGTAAAAGATATGTAAAAAAGTTTACAGCAACTGTATATGCTATTGAAAAAAATAATTGTGAATGTTTTGTATTCAGTGTTTATTTATTCTGCATTGACAAAAAGTGGAATGAAAAATAGCAGCAGACAAGCAGCAGACAAGATTGCATGTTGATCTTTTTCAAATTGGGCAAAAGACTTTAAAAGAAGCTAAATGATGAAGCCTATGTGGAGATGTTTTGGTCAGAAGCAGTATATGTTGTGAAGAAAGTGGGATTTAATTTGGAGATAAACCATGCTGTGTCAAAAACAAGAATTTTGAAATGAAGCTCTTTTAGGATGATAAACAGTGTTTGAACTGGCTGAAAAGTTTGATATTTATTACTCAATTGGGATAAAACATTCACAGAGTGTAGGCAAGATTAAAAAAAACTGTGAAAATGTGTTCCATATACAGAGTTACAATTGATAAATTGTCATCTAAATTATGCCAAAATGAAAATGTTACTGACATCTCATTTTAACAGATATATTTACCAAAATTACACAAAAAGATTTTGAAATATTAAAGAGTAAATCTATTCAATAAAATTGCTGTTGGCTTCAACCACATCTGCCAGACGATGTCAGAATCTCCTGCATCTCTTCTAGATGGTCTCCTTGTTTATGCTGGTGAGTTTTGCCACAATCCTTGCCTTCAAATCATCTTTGGCATTACAAGGTGTTTTGTTGGACTCAACTTTGCTCCATACATAATAATCAAGGGAGTTGCAGTCCAGGGAGTTAGGTGGCCAAATGTAAGTGATGGTGTGGTCACAGAAATTGTCTGACAGCGATGACTGGGCTCTCCTGCTTGTGTGGCATGGTGCAGAGTCCCATTACCAGACACAAGTTCTTCCAGCAGCCACCGTATTGACCCAGGTCTACACTACCTCCTCAGAGCACTTGATATAGGCATTCATGTGAGTCTGGGGCCCTCTAAGAAGATGAATGGAGGTATTATACTGCCATCATTAGTGATCACACCGAAACCTTCCTAATAACCATTATACTGATCCAAATCTTTCCAAATCTTCTGCACTATGCTCAGAACACTCTGAAATGTTCATATTGAGCATGAATACCAAGCAGTACAGCATGTCATTTCCAAGTTTCTGGCTGAGTGAATTGTATCATGGTGCTCTTCTTCTCACAGACAGTGCCCAACTGACTCTACTATACTGTGCAGTTGACAAAAATAAAAAAAATTAACATGCATGCTCTAAATTAAAAATATAAAATGGCGACAATTTACCAATCGCACTTTGTAGATTTTTAGAATCAAGCATTGGACAGCATCTTAACACTTGTATTTTCATTTTTACTAAACATGAAAAAATCTTTTATTGGAAATTGGTGCAAAAGGAACTGACTATGATAATCAAAAGAATAAAAATAATTATGTATGGATCCCGGACAGTCTATGGTATCAACACCAAAACCTATCTTTTTTGTTCACATTATTTGCATTTGAACAAATATTCTCATCCATATTGTGATTATTACAATATATTAGCCACTATACTCTCTGGGCTTCTTCACGGAACTTTTAATCTGAGAAAACTTCAAGAAATTTCAAATAATGTAATGATAATTATGTAATAATAATAACTTGTTATCCAATATATTCAGGCAGAAACTGTTCTTTTTTCTTTTAAACAAAAATGATTATTTCTCAGTAACTGGTGTTTTTTCTTAAAATACCATCTCCTGTCCAGAGGTAAGAAAAAATGATTCGCCATACATTACTTTTCTTTGTTATCAATGAATTACCATGACTTATTGCGAATGATACTGTTGAAACTTGACTAATGCATGGAATAATAATGCAACACAAAATGTACTTAGAACAAAATGTATTGAAACAAGAATGTGTACACAATATTTACATATAGTCTTTTGTATATTCCTGAGAAGACCGTTCCTGGAGAATGTGTTGACTATGTCGCAGTCAAGCAGAGTCTCTAGTTGAATCTCTTGATTCGCCTCCCTGTCTTCCCGGTACCAACCATATTTATATAGTCGGTACTCCACTATGCAAATTAGGTGGATCCTACCACAACAGATACTCTAGTGGTTTCTCCATGATTTGAATACAGAGTTTTCCTTCTCTTAGGTGGGTTGCCACCTAGTGCTATAAACACCAATCTATCCAATGGATGGGACATGTTTTATCACTAAAACTTGGTGAAAATGTTTCTTCAGAGTAATCCCTGTCTAAATTAAAGAATTGCAAATGAAATGAAAAAAATTCTGTTTACAAGACTAGAAAGCCAGAAATTCATATTTCAGCATGATAACCATGATCTGCAAGTTGCTTTGCTGAACCAAAGAACATAATGGAATTGGCATGTGGAATTCATCATCAATCATCATATTTGACAGACTGTAAGATTTGTTTTAATCTATGCAGAATTCCTTATCTAGTTGAAAATTAAAAGATTGCTTTGATGTTCAATATTCTATTGACAACTTTAATGCATCAAAGTCAGAGATGTTTTAACAAAATGGAATTTGAAAACTTCCATAATGCTGACATAGGTTCATAGAAAGTCATGGAAAATATTTTGAGGATTAATAGATATACATACTAGTTATTATTAATTAAACTAATTTTAATAAAATTGCTGGAAACTTTTGCTCATACATCATAAATAACCTGGTAAAAAAGAAAACTTGCAAATAAATAAAAAAATAATAAACAAAACAAAAAGAAGAAAAAAAAACAATCCAGAAAAATGGGAAAAGTAAAGGAAATAAAAGAAAAAAGGTAAAGAAATGAAAAGAAAGAAGAGGATATGAATGAGCTTCATTAGGAGAAAAGGAAAGATATGGTAGCAAGAGAAAGGAAGGAGTAAAAAAGAAATAAATGCAAGTTTTTAGATAGAAATAAACAGAATTAAAATGAGGGAAAAATAAAAAGGAAAGGAAAGAACAGTAAAAAAAGAAAAAAGGTTAAAGAGATAATAAAAAATGGAGAAAAGATAAAAATGAGAAATAAAGAATAAAAATTAGAAAATAATGTAGAAAAAAAGAAAAATAAAACAAATAAAAATGGATGAAAGCAACAATGAAGGAATCTCTATATATAAAAGGCAGGATGTGTGTGTGTGTGTGTCTGTGTGTGTGTGAGTGTGTGCCTGTGTAATGAATGCACGGACGCAATTTTCGACGGATTTGCACCAAAATTTACATGCACATGCTCCAAGTTAGTGAGAAGACCAAGACTGATGTTGCATTTCCCAACTCACATCGATAGTGGAAATAATCGATTTTTTCATGCTTCTACGGCAGTTTTCATGTAGTTTGCAGCCATTTTCTACTGGCCAGAGTGAGAGCCAATAGCTGGCTGCCATGAATAGGCAGGAAGATTCTATTGGCCAGCGTGAGAGCCAACAGCTGACTGACATAAATGTTAACTAGCATGCTAGAATGCAAAAAAATCGATAACTGCATTCGTCACAAGTGGGAAAAATTTAAATCTGCATGGCACTTTACTCCAATTGGCTCATTCGTTGATTCTGATTCCGCAGAACTGGGTTGGGTGTGAAAAAGTATTTGTTGTTAACATTGTTTTTTCATTTGGTTTTTCCAGTTACGAGTCCTTTATTAAATCTGATCGTTTTGTGTTCATTTTGTTTAGTTCTTTTTCGTAACAGATTTAATGTTTAGTATAGAGCTTAGAAAAAATTGGCAGTGTGAGATAGTCAAGAAGTAAGCAACATCAGCACAGCAAAGGGCATTCCTTTAAAGGCAAGGAAGGGCAAAAATATTTTAAGTCAAGTGATAGCGATTGCTGTATGAGTCGTACGATTTTTGAATCAAGCACGGGCAACGCCGGGCCATGCTGCTAGTAAGAAATAAAAAAAAAGATAAAAGCAAAATTAAAAAGAGTGAAAGAATAAAAAAGAAAGAATTCAGACAACTAAGAAAGGGAAAATGCAAAAAGAAAGAATTTAGAGAACTAAGAGAGGGAAAATGAAAAAGAAGGAATACAGAGAACAAAGAGAGGGAAAATAAAAAAAGAAAGGAGGAAATAACAAACTGGTAAAAAATATGCATAAATGAAAATGAAAGGGAATATTAAAGAAAGAAATCCAGGCCGGTTGGTTAAAATTTAATAAAATGTGCTTATGTTCAAGAAGGCCAGCTCTGAAGGCAATACCTCTCTCTTGGGTGGAATTTAGGGTCATTACCTGGCACCTGGGTTGCCTAAAAAAAGGGAATTATCAAGAGAGCTTAAGAAATTATTGTCCCTCATCCATGTATTAATGGCCTCTATCTTCAAATTTGACCTTGTGTTTCATTCTCTTTAGGTGCATATGCAGATAAAACATATGAAAATATAAGAAAGACAAACAAATGCAATGACATTTCTTTATTTTTTATAAATAGGATTATAGATTTGTCTGGGCATACTGTGTTGAGTAATTTCCATTTTCAGGAACCATTTGTAATATCAAATGTATCATCCAATCTATTCATCATATGTGGCAGTTAAGAATAAATTTTAACTAAACCAACATACTATAGTTTTTTGCACAGCTGTGGCAGCTTACATAGTGATCTAAAGAATAGATTTCTAAACTCCAGTAATGGAGTGATTAAAACTGCATTTACATCCCATAATGTTATGGGAGTTGAAGCAAAAGAATAATGTCATGGAGATATCTAGAAAACTTTGTAGTGTTGATGGGCAATGAGTCATATCCGACTGATTTGAAAAGTTTTATTCTGGAGAAATCTCATTGGAAAATGAACCTAGACAAGGTTTTTCTTTGGACATTAATGATGGAGCGCTAAAGACATTAGAGGAAAGCAATTCAAGGCACAGTAGGAAGGAATTAGCAAAGATGTTAAACACATAACAACATATGATATGCCTTAGGGAGGGAAAATCAGCACCCTGGGCATGCCACACACTTTCAATGTAAAGAACAAAGCAGATCAACAATTAATAAGCAAAAAGTATAATTTATTTATGACACAACCCATATATTATATATATATATATATATATATATATATATATATATATATATATATATATATGTATATATAAATAAAAAGAAAGAACAGTAAGATATAAAATCCGGTGTTCTTATAGATATTTTTATTTTTACACAATAGTGCTCAATGTAAATTTACAGAGCATTAATATTATAAGTTAACTGATTTAAAATATGGGTTTTTCGCTACACAGTGATAACCATGTTTCAGAAATGGAAGCTAAAGCTTTCGAATTTAATTTTGTTATTAAACCTAAGACATTAGTTCCATTTCCTCAAGCGAATTTTTGAGTTACTCCAAAATTCTCTTGACGAGGAAATGGGTGCCATCTCTGAGAAAAAGAGCACTATGATGCAATTTCACTCAGCCAGAAATTTGGAAATGCCATGCTGTACTGTTTTGCATTCATGCTGGAAGCTCCAATGCAAACATTTCAGAGCGTTTGGATGTCAATCTGAGGACAGTGCAGAGGATTCAGAAGGAGTTGGATGAGTCCAATGGTGATTACAAAGGTGTTTGGTGTGATCACGAATGATAGTGACGTTATGCCTCCATTCATCTTCTCACAGGGCTTAATGTTGATTACGAAGGTACAGCAGCTAGGAAAACTCACCTGATTGTTCTGATAAGAAAAGAACTATCAAATTGTTTTACACCTTGTGGAGGTAGTGCTGCCATGGGTCATAAGGGTGGGGTTCTGGAAGAACCTATGTCTGGCAACAGGATTCTGCACAATGTCACACAAGCAGGAAAACCCAGTTATAGCTGTCAGACAATTTCTGCAACCACATCGCCTCTTACATATGGCCATTTACCTCCTCAGACTGCAAACCCCTTCATTATTATATGTGGGGCACAATTATAACACCAAAGATGAACTGAAGGCAAGGATTATGGCAGCATTCACCAACTTAAACAAGGAGACCGTCCAGAAGAGTTGCAGGAGATTCTGAAGTCGTTTAGAGGCCATAGTTGAAGCCAATGGCAATTTTATTGAATAAATTTACTCTTTCATATTTGATATTTAAAATATTGTCTGTTTTTTCCAGATGATCAACAAATTTTAATTAAACTATATATTTATTAAGAAAATCCTTTATTAAATAAATTACCACCACTTTCAAAACTTTTATTATGATGGAATAGAAATATTAATTAAAAATTTAGATGTGCAAAAGTAAATGAACACTTACATTTAATATTTGGGTACTGCTCTTCTTGTAGTTACAATATCAGCCAGCCTTTTTCTATAATTTTTAACACATTTCTGGCAGTAGTGAATTCCAAACTTTTGACCATTCTTTTTGGCAAGACTCCTACAATTGCTTGATTTTTACCTGGGTTTCTTGTGTGCACTGCCTTCTTTCATCTGAATCACAGATTTTCAATTGGGCTGAGATCAGGACATTGACTAGGCTGTTCTAAGACTAGAAATTTATTTTTATGAATCCATTCTTTTGTGGATTTGCTTTGATGCTTCAGATCATTGTCTTGTTGGAAGTTTCAGCCCCGACCTAAATCCAACTTTTGAACTGAGGACAAGATACCTTTGTTCAAAATTGCTTGGAATCTTTCAGAGCCCATGGTGCTGTCAATGTTTACTGTTTTTTCCTGTTTCAGCTGCAGCAAGGCACCCAAAATCTTAATGCTGTCACTGCCATGTTTAATGGTTGGTATCAAATTCTTCTCTTTGAAAGCCTTATTAGGAGCATGCTGGATATACCACCTATTGTTCCTCCCAAAAGGCTCTTGTTTGGTTTCATCTGACCATAAAACCTTTTGCCAGAATGTTTCTAGCTTATTAATATAAGTTTTGTGATAGTTGAGGTGAGCATACTTGTGCTATTTTATAAGCCGTGGCTTTTTCTAGGCATTCTGCCCTGAAGATCAACATTGTTCAGATTTTGTTGCACTGTAGATGTAGAAAAGGCATGAATCCATCTTTTTTCCATCCATAGGTGAAATAACAGAGTAGACTTTACTCTCATGCCTTAGGTGGCAACTCTGAATTCAAACATGAATATTGCTGTTTGGAAACTTTGTCACAAATTGTGCAACATTTCTGTTATCAGTTCCTCCAGCAAGTGTGACTGGTTTTTCTTGAGCCTTTCACGCTACAATGAAATAATATCTGTGATTAGTCTAGTAGTTCAATTCTAAAACTTAATTTTGAAGCTGACGTAAATTGAAATTGGTGGGAGAGTCCATCATATATAATAATGGCTGGCTACACATTTCTTAGAGCACCTGTCTGCTAAGGTGACTAGCTAATCCCTGTTGCAGAACCAGCCTATCATTTATACTGCAACTATGCTGAGCTGACCTTAGTTACAGTTTCTGGGAGGAGATAGAGCATAATTTGGTGTGATCAAAAGTTGAACAAGGCCAGTATGCACAAATTCACTCATGATCACATGTGACTTTGTGTGAGTACAAACATTGATGACTTTGAAAGACACAAAGTCACCTGTATGACAAACAGGCCAAGGTGAGATTCAAACCTGGCTCTTAACACTAACATTCTAACGCCTCAGCCCTGTGTCCATATATATATATTCATGTATAAACATGTATATTCATGTATTAACATGTATATCCATGTATAAACACATGAAATTGATGCACTGGATCTAATGACTGCTAGTTATTTCCACACGGATTGTAAAAGAAACAGAAAGAAAGATCACACTTTTGGAAAAGCAGGTTTTGACTGAAAAATATTATTTTTCTACATAATTGTTATATTCCATGCTAACTTGACAAACACGGTGGATAAAATAAGTAAAAGTTTATTATAAAAACCAGTACAATAAGAAAAAAGGTAACATTTATGCACAAGGTCGTCGCAAGTCAATCCAGTAGTGAGTGCTACTATTGGAAGGTCGGTAGTTCTCGCGTAAGTCTTGGTTGTACTCAACAGATCCCATCTACTCAATATTTACTAGAAAACGAGGGTAGATGTGGCACAAGGCCGAGTTTAACATGGGTGATCCAAGCCTATAGGCTCGGCCAAAAATTCCCCATAGAATCCGAATAAACAGGTTTAGGTTTGTCTACCTCTCCGGACGAGACTCTGTCCTGCGGCATAGACTTGCCGGGGTTCCTCTCTACCCAAAGGCATAGAGTTTGACAGCACAGCTGGAACAGATTCCAGCTAGTCAATATTTACTAGCACCCTCCACCATGGTAGATGTGGCACAAGGCCGAGTTTAACATGGGTCATCTGAGCCTGTAGGCTCGGCCAAAAATTCCCTGTACAACCCACATAAATGGGTTTGGGTCTGTCTACCTCCCCAGATGAGACTCTGTCCTTCAGCATAGCCTCTTCCAGATTCCTCTCTGCCATGTTTACATGCTGTAGCAGTTATTATGATTGACATGTCAAGTTTTTATCACAGCTATGATTGTTGTGCTAACTTTTTAACCACTGGGAAAGACATGCATATGGCTTGTTTTCCCACCAACTACGGATTTCTAGCTTTGTTTGGCAGTCACTCTTGGAGGAATTCAGAACCAGTTATGTGTTGGTCTGTCAATACCACCCAGTAAACCCTGCTTTCTATGGAAAAACAATGTTGCAACACCTAGTATGTTGCCCTATACTCCAAACGGAGTTTACAGGTTTCACAATATATATAACTTTATTGAAAAACAAAAATCAATTCAAATAACACACAGAAACACACGTGTATATGCAGGCAGTTTACTCCCAGTATAAGTTTGGTATTATCATAGAATAAACCTAACCACAAAGGGGATGAGAGATCATCAGATAAGAGACAAATATATTCATATCAAACTAATTTACAGCCTTCCTGAAGAGGCATCAAGCCATTTTTTTCTTTTAAAATCACCAATCGATACATTACAGTGAGTACAGAAAAGAAGACATGATTTTAGCCAATTACTGTGCCATACAAAATGACCAGTAAGAAAGCAACTTCAATAAATGCAAATGGCTGTGAGCAAATTTTTTTTCATTATTTAAAGATTATAAATTACAATTATTTAAATCCAGCTGTAACAGGTATATTTGAGCAAAATGCATAATAATAATAATAACATTCCATTTGACAATTCATACTTGCCGAAGACATGCTACCAAGAAAAAAGAACTTGCCTAGGTCGTAAAACCACTGCTGCCAGGTTATCCATGCAAATAAGAGATAACTAATCGTCTTTAGAACATTCAGTTCATATGTCTCAAAATGCCTCTCAGAATGCTTCAATCAGAGCCACTGAGTCTGAAGATCAATGTAGCAACTGGCTTTCCAGAAAAGCATACCTCAACACTTCTTCGTGCGAGGCTGGAAATGATGATCAAGAGACTCAATGGCTGAGGAGAAACTACTCTCCAACAGCTGAAACAAGATTGAGAATGCAAAAATGGCCCTTTTCAGACCCCCTTCAAATTGTTAACCCCACCCCCCCATTTGGGGATGTGCCTCAGTTGCACCCAATTGTTGTTTCTAATATTGATTTTCAGGTGGGCTGACTTTAAAATTAAAGTGCTCCAACTGAATGGCAAATATTTCCAGTAATGAAAGATCAGGTCGAAAACGCATTATACCGCTAATAAAATACTCAAAGGGAATAAAAAACATAATAAATATAAACATACTTCAACAATAAACAGAAGATAAAAACAGAAATTACATATGAAGCAGCAGTCTCAGCTTTTCGGTAGGTTTTTACTTGCTAAAGAGGTCAGGATGGGGTTGAGATCTTTTTGGATTTTTAGACATGAAATAAACCTAATCTTGAAGAGAATGGGAGATCATCAGATAAGAGACATATATTAACTATCAAGTTAATTTACAGCCATCTTGAACAGAATTCAAACCAATTCTTTTGTTCTTTTAAAATCACCAACTGATTCATGATGGTGGGTAAGCAAATAATGATACTCTTTTATCCAATTCATATGCCATACAAAATGACCAGCAAGAAAGCAACTTCACTAAACACAAATAGCTATCGACAGTGTTTTTTCTTTATACATCTCATTGCAATTGTAGGATTCTTCAGATGTTTACATGCTGTAGCAATTCTATTTCTCTTTATTAGGTATCTTGTGAAACGCTGTTGTATAATCTATAAAACACGGGTATACATCCCTTATCCTACTTTTCATTATTCTACTTAGAGCCCTCCCAGCTTATACTGCTTGACTTGCTCTGATATTCTCTCTTTATTTCAGCAAGAAAACCCAAGCACATCACAATCATTTTGTCTTTTCTTCCACACCTTTAATGTTTTCCACTCTCTCTCTACTTAATTCATTGGTTGTCACTTTCCTAATTTTGTGGATTCTTCCATCAACAAAACTAATCTGTAAGATAGAAGCAGTAACTTTCTATCTATTCTAAAGTAGTGACCAGTACTACCATGCTTTCTATTATAAGGATAGTGGCTACTATCAATCAGCTACAGGCCACAAAAGGTTTCATAAAAATCAGTGTTGCATTACCAAGTATATATATATTTTTTTTTTTTTTTTTTTAATCATATCACCCCAAGCAAGGCCGGAGGCCACTATCACGCAAGGGGTTAAAGAGGGGGTTGGAGGAAGAGCAGATAGGAGTGGCAAGGGAGGCGATGTGGAGAAAGAGAAAGACAGTGGATCGATCAAGGCAAGGGGGCCAAAAAAGATCCGGAGAGAGAGCAGATAGGAATGAGAAATGAAAGGATGTGGAGAAGGGAAAGAGACAGAGAGAGAGAAATCCGTGGACCCCTTCCTAGACACGAAACAAGGTTTGGGCCTCTAAACGTGTCCAATAGAGGGGGGAGGAGTGTAGACCGGGCGGTAGGAAAGCCTACCTACTCCTATTACGTATAACATTCAACGAAGACAAGACAGAACAAAAGAGGGGGATGTAGTCGGGAGAGAGTACTGGGCGATAGGAATGAGATACCATTGTATTTGTTCAATAATGAGTATTAACACTAATAGTAAGTTTTAACTTAGTATAAGTCCCAATGACCTATATTTAAAAAAAAACAATTACCACTTACGTTAGAATATATATATATATATATATATATATATATCTTAAGACAATTTTTATGTTTATACGTTTTTTTTTTATAGATACAAATATAAAAAAATGTCTTAAAATAATTGTCGGACTTTGTTCAATTCATAATGTGTGATATATATATATATATATGTATATATATATATATATATATATATATATATATATATATATATATATATATATATATATATACACATATATATACATATATATATATATAGCATAATGAGAAGCCATGTATACTTTCTTAATATGTACATAATATAGAAAAAACATATTTTAGATTTCGCTTCAACAACGACAAAATAACCATACATCAAAAGAATCCTTATTCCCCCATAGCTGAACATTTTAATCAACCAGGACACTAATTAGAAAACTGTAAATGTGTATAAATAGATTCTGATTTCAGTTCCACATACGCATGCAGAAAAAAGAAAAAATACCGGATTTTAAAATTAAATACATATAAACTAGGGTTAAATAAAGACTTGGGTATTTTAAATCTTTATAAATATTTCAATAGTTAAACAAAAAATTTTTGTTAGATATAGATAAAAATTTTTTTAAACAACATCTAAAATATTACTACAGTTAGATTTTACGTTAGAAATATTCAAACACAGTTGCATTCCATATCACGTGATGTCCGCCTCTCGCGATGGACGCTACTTAATGTAAACAAATTTCTGAAAACAGCCATTTCTGATGAAAGATCGGGGCCGATCTGAAATATCAAATATGTATATAAAAAAATATAAATAAATACTTTCAGGAAAAAAAAATTCAATTTTTTTAATTTGCAACTTTTCAATTGTTTTTATATATATATATATATATATATATATATATATATATATATATATATATATATATATATATATATATAAAGTACATCATTATTGTTTATGCTTATAGAAGGCTAAACATAATAATTACTTTTTATAAAAGCTTTTATATATTATTACAAAATTCTCTATTATTTAATTCTCTATCACACTCCCAGAATTTAACATACATCTTTTTTTTTTGTAAATGCCTAATAATTGATGTGCATTTTATGAGCTGTTGTCCTGGTTTCTCTTAAATTTTCTATCCACGTTAATTTGGGAGAAATTTCCAGGGAAAGTGCATTTTAATTCCTATGTTTCAGTTCATAAGAAAAATACTTCAAATTGTTGAGAAAATAAGAAAGATATAATTTACCTCTGAGTATAATTTATGTCAACCTTACTTTTTAGATTTAGAATTTAACTCTCTAACCATTATTTGGCAAAATCAATGTGTTTCTGTGGATTTTGCCTCTGTTTACCAACAGTGCTTTCCTGAATCAATTTATCGGTAGTATAAAAAATGTTTCAAGTATTGTTCTTTGTTATTTAAAGGTTTGGCTGTGTTTAAACCAAAGCTAGGAAGCTAATCAGTAAGCTCACCTTAGAAAATAAGAGAAAATCTTTAAGCATTTTCCTCAGCCAAAAATAGATTAGCTCTGTCCATTTTCCTGTTGATATTTTGGCAGTTGTCTTCTGTTTTGCCCAGTGGTTAACTCCCTTGTTTTTTTTCTTCCATTTTGTTGCTTTTCATTTATTTGAATTGTCTTTTGCTTTCTTTACTATCTCACTCCAACTTGGATGACATCAGATTTGTTTTTTCTCGTTTTTTTCTCCATTTTCTTTTTATCTTTAATGTCACCTTTCTCTTTTCTCATTTATTTTGCTCATTAAGCTTTTGCTTCCTTCTTTTTATTACTTATATCTATTTTACTTATATATTTTACTTGCTTTTAATGTCCATCTATTTACTTCCCCTTCATTTTTTGTCTCATTTTTTATTATTTCTTTTCTTGCTGTTACATTATTCTTTGTATTTTATTCAATGATCAAAATTTGTTCCTTTTTATTTTTTACTATTTTTAAACAAAAGAAAACACTTTATTTTCTAATGGTACCAGAGGGTAGATGGACTACTACTATTTATATTATTGTACTATCAACGTACAGGATTCAAGTAAACAACAAAACTCCAAATGTGAATCAACAAGTATATATATTGAAATAACATACAAGAACAAACATGCAATAAAATTGTGTTCAATATATAGATTAAGGGAAAGAAGTTGCTCCCCTTTAACTGTATTTTTGATTTGTAATTGATTGTCTGAAGAAAGTCTTCTTGAGAGAAAATGTTCAGAAATCAATATTAGAACAAAGGACTGTTTGTTAGAATAGATAACACAAGAATACAATTGATCAAAAAGTGTGTTGTGTTAGAGAAATTAACAGAGTTCCGATTGATTGAATTTGGCTAAATACAGAGAGAAATGTAAGCTTATATTACAATATTCTGTGTCTGTGCGTTTGATTTGAAATGTTGTGAGGAAGGTCGTAGGTTTGTGTAGACAGGTGAATTTTACTGGACCTTTCTGGTGACTTGTGAAAAAGTTGCCTCTTTTAAGGAAAAAGATAGGCTCCCAGAGAAAGCACGGGAAAAGTTAATTTGGCATTAAAAGTAAGTGATTGGTTAAAGATTAACCAATCGCTAAATTAGTATTAACGAAACAAGCAAGCAATTCAAAACCAAAAAAATTTAAAGCAACGACTGTGATGGCAAAATTGTCCTATAGAAAGGTAGTATTGATTTTTTAGCCAATCGCAGATAAATAAAATATGGGCGTGGAAAAACATAGCAGCCACTACAACTTCATTGAAGATTTTTTTAAATTGATTTTAACTTAAACTTAAACTTTGTTTTCTCTTTTATTTGAGACATTGCATTTGTATCTATTTTGAATGTGTATGTTAATTTCTTTTTCATTATATTGAATGTTGAGATGGTCTTATATAGCAATTATTTTTTAATCATTTCACGCCAAACAAGGGGATGACACCACTAGAACACATGGGGTTATAGGAAGTGAAAGAGAATGGGATGATTGAAAATTGGTAGGATTGAGGAAGGGGCAAAAAAGGAACAGTCTTTTAGAAGACAGAAGATGGCGATTGACATTCTATTTAAATTTTTGAAGATTTTAGAAGAAATCAGAAGGGCGTTCCACAGGTATGAAAAAACTGTTAC
>OZ038489.1:79765591-79775591 GCA_964036315.1 Acanthosepion esculentum | reverse complement strand
AGGCCAGTATGCAAAATACTTGGTCAAAATGATTTGTGACTTTTTGCTAGCCCGACTATCAATGCTTTTGAACAGTTATGTCTACCCAATTTTACTCACGAGGCTTAGGACAACCCATGATTTGATTTTTCAGGCCCTTTCCAATAATGCCATATGCTGGGATCACCTCACCAGGTTGACAAAAAAAATAAACAAGAGGGTTACCACCCTGAAAAACTGACCATGTTAAGATTTGACCCCAGATATCACCTTTGAAATGCAAATGTCATAAACACTCAGCCACATGCCTATATATACCTACATGCACACACACACACCCATAAACACACACCCATACACACACACAGACACACAAACACAAACACATGGTACAGGACACATGGTACAGTGGATAAAGACGTTGGTTAGATCCAGTGACAGTCCCAAAGAGTGTGAGTTCAATACCCGGTTCAGGCAGTGGAGAACTTTCAGAGGGAAAATTAGCAGGAGATAACTGATAACTGACATCCATCAAACATGGCTCGTGGAACTAGAACAGTCTACCCCAGTGATCGAAATAAAGGGTTCGGTTTGAAATTCCAACCACCTGAAGAAGGCCGGAGCGTACAACAGCCGAAACATTGTGAGAAATATAGCGACAAAGATGAGGACAATAGTCCAACTAATGTAAATACTGTACAAACACACACGCATATATATATTCATATATATATATATATATATAGTAAAAGTTTGCCACTTAGCTGATTTACGATACCTTCAGCATCCCAAATTCAGAGTTTAGTTGGCAGATCAGTCTGTCCACTCTTCAGTGGGTATCAGAAATTTACTGTTTATATTTTTTTATTTTTTTCCTTTCATGCACATCTTTATTACATCTCTTGAATGTGCAGGCAAGTAGATGTAATTCACACTGTTGGAAAAACAAAATGCCAATTCAAATATGTATATCCATAAAAATTGGTTTGTAGTAGGACATACATATTTATATATAAATATGTTGGTGATATATTTATTAGTATATTTAGTTGGATATACACTACAGTCAAAACGTTTTTGGGAGCCACACTCTAATTCTTTAAAAAATACTATAAAGTGAGATATTTTTAGTATTATTTTAAAGAAAAGATAAATATTCAGTAACTACAGTGTATTTGCTTTTATTTTTCTGTCTTTCTCCATCCTGTTCTTAATATGAAAAACTTCAAATTTAGATTCATCTGTCTACAATACATGTTGCTAAATTATGAATGTTTTGTATGAGAAACATTATCTTTTGTTTTTGCCATTAACCCTTCAGTAGAATTATTGTCATTAGCAAAATTTTCAACTGAATTAAATGTTAATAAAAATTCTAAATATTAACTCAGTAGTGATTAACATTATAAGGTCAGGAGGAACATGGAAAAGGAACAATATCATTCGATTTTTAAAAAGACATGCTATACCATGAGTTTTACATATAATTGGAAAAACATTCAACTTTCAACAAGACAACAATCTAAAACACTCTTCTAAATTATATTAAAATTATCTTGAGTCAAAAAAAGGAACAAAGTTTGGAAATTATGTCTTGGCGGCCTGAATCACCTGACCTCACTTACATTAGTATGGGATGAATTGGATTGGAGAGTTTGAAGAGAACACCCAAAGAGGGAGAGTGAGCTTTTATAAAAACTCTTGGAAAGAATGCCAAGAATTTGTGAAACAATAATTAGGGCAGGTGATGGTTTTATTGATAGAAACAAAATATGATGCTGTTGTATGATAATGTTTTATAGTGAAACACACATCGTTTGTCAAAATCAAATCAAATATTTTATATTTACTGAAATTTTATTTTTTTACTTCTTTTAATGTGATTATTTAAGAAATGCCGGTTGGCCCCCTAATTTTTGTGTAGTGTATATATATATATATATATATATATATATATATATATATATATATGTATATATATATATATGTGTGTGTGCATATATATATATATATATATATATATATATATCAAGCATGTGTAACCGTTTCCACTGTTTTAATTTGCACAATGTGCTCAGTCCTGACTTGATGATAGAAAAATTAATTCTTAAAGAAAACACATGAAATATTATGAAACTGGTTTCTGAAATACTGATAAATTTCAGTTATATTTATTTTATGTTAACAAATTGAAAGTATTTGGTTATTTAAAAATGTATTGCTTTTTAAAAGTCAACAGAATATACAATTGAAACCCATGTTTTCTGCTGAAAGTTTGTATACACACCTAATGTATTGTATATTTATGCCATCTTTATTCAATCATCAAAGTATTTTCTGTCACATTCTATGACTTTTCCTGTGTTAAACAAGAAAAGAAATGCAGGTCTTTGACTGATGCTTGGTTTTACAATTTGGCATGGAACACATTTTCTGCACACCTGGATTTTCCCTCAGGCTTATTAACCATGTGGGAGATTTGAATTATTAATCTCCAAATTTTCTGCACGTTCAGGTATGGTTTTTTGCTACATCTTACTTAAATCAACTCTTACCTTGATTAAGCATGAATTGTTGTAACAACAGTAAATTTGTGAGTCACAATATTATGACAGTGTAATGAATACATGAAATCACCTTTCATAAGTTGTCAAACCTTTTTAAGAAATAAGATAGTTCTGCTTTTATCAAATTATATTTCATTATTCTTTCAAATATTTAACCTATTTTTTCCAAAATCCTTATTTGAGAATGTCATTTGCTCTTTTTTCAAGTACTAATCTCAAAAGATATATTGTAGTGTTATAGTTTGCAGAAGGATCAATATCCCAAATTTTTCTCTGAAAGCCAGTTCATTTCACTATACAACTGGAAACAAACAAGTCCGTTTCATTATACAGGGGTAAATTGTTGCCATTTTATATTTTTAATTTCACACATGTGTGTCTGTTTTAGATTTTGTAGACTGCACAGTATAGTAGGGTCTGTTGGGCACCATCTATGAAGATAAGAGCACTATGATGCAATTCAATCCGTAAGAAATTTGAAAACAGCATGCTGTACTGCTTGGCACTCATGCTGGAAGATCCAATATGAAAATTTCAGTGTGTTTGGGTGTCAATCTAAGGACAATTTACAGTATTTGGAAAGAGTTGGATGAGTCTAATTGTGGTTATGAAGATGTTTGAAGTGATCACGAGCGATAGCAACATTATGCCTCCACTTATCTTTTCACAGGGCTTCAGATTCAACCTGAATGTCTACATCAAGTGCCTTGACGAGTTAGTGCTGCCCTGGGTCAAGAGGGTGGCTGCTGGAAGAATCTATGTTTGGCAACAGGGCTCTACACCAAGCCACTAAAGCAGGAGAAACAAGTCATGGCTGTCAAACATTTTCTGTGACCACATCACCCCTTACATCTGACCACTGCAACTCCCTTGATTATTGTGTGTGGGGTGCAGTTGAGCAAGAGACCAACAAAACTCCTTGTAACACCAAAGATGAACTGAAGCCAAGGATTATGGCTGCATTCACCAACTTAAACAAGAATAGATGCAGTAGGCTCCAAAGTTGCCTGGAGGCCATGTTTGAAGCCAATGGAAATTTTATCGAATATTATTTCCTCTTTATTATTTCAAGATACTTTTGTGTAATTTTTGTAAATATATCTGTTAAAATGAGATGTTAGTGTTGTTTTCTTTTTTGCATAAATAAGATCACGATTTTTTCATCGAACACTGTATATCTGTGAAAATGAGATGTCAGTGTTATTTTCATTTTTGCATAATTTAGATGACAATTTATCCCTTGCACTCTCTACAACCAGTAATAGATGAGTTCACTTCACGATATAACAATCTTTGAAAGAAAAGTAACCATTACTCTAAATTAAACTGAGCAAGAATTTTTTCAACAACAATATTGATCATATCAAATGTGCTAGCACATCACTTGCTTTCTCCTCCTCTCTCTCACTCTTTGCCTCTCTCTCTCTCTCTTCACATCTCTTTTTTTCTTTTTTTATTGCTTCCTCCTCTCACACTCTCTACTATGAGATCAAAATATAATTAAAAAAAAACACAATTGTTTTTTTTTGCAGAGGAAAACATCTGAGTGTTAAATATTGCCCAAAGATAAATATAGTGGGCTATAAGTTTTTAGCCACCCCTAATTATAACAATTTTGGCTTGTGTAATAACATATCTTTTTTTTTCAGACAATACCGTGTTAGTATCAAGCTACTCTAATCTATGAACAATAGTTGACTTATATTTTACAATGAAAGTTCATGGAAGTAAGGAAATTGGTGAATTTCAACGCCGGCAAATAATAGGATGGCATCAGTGTGGCAAGTCAAATAGAGAAATTGCTAGGTTTTTCCAGGTTAATCATCAAACGGTTACTAATATAGTCAAGAAATTTAATGAAGGCCATTGTCATGTGAAACAATGTTCAGGAAGATCAAGCATCATGTCTGAGTGAACGAAAAGGGAGCAGAAGATGGAAGTCATCAGAAACCGTCGTCGGAGCATCAAAGATGTTGTCCAGCATAAAAATGTTGCCATATACAGCGAGAATGACTCTGAAAGAGCTTGGCTATGAAAGAAGAGTTGCAAGAAAGAAGCCCTTGATTTCAGAGGTTAACAGGAACAGACTGTGTGAGAGAATTCAAGGACAAAGATTTATGAATTTTAGCAGTTTGATCAGATGAAAGTAAATTCTGCCAATATTCGAATTCGAGAAAGGTTTATGTTTGGAGAAATCAGAATGAGACTTGGAACACTGAATGTCTGCAGGCAACCGTGAAACAAGAAAGGATTGGAGTAATAGTGTGAGGCGCTGTCTGGTTTGGAGGGAAATCTGAGCTGATTCTTTTTGACAAGTGGTTCAATGATCCACAATAATGTCAAATATTAGAGAAAGGGCTACTCCCACTATTTGAAACCTATCAGACTGACAAGAATGTCTACCTTTTTCAAGAGGATAGAGCGTCATGTCATACGAGCAAAGAAGCAAAGGCCTGGAAGGAATTGCAAGGAATCAAGTTACTTCCATGAGTCCTGACATGCATCCAATAGAGCATGTCTGGGAGCACCTTCACTGCAAACTTTGAGAACGGGCAACCAAAATCACGTCGGTTGCAACCCTTAAAGAAACATTACTAAAGGGAGTGGCAAAATATGGATCAGACGATTGTTGATAACTGGACCAAATCCATGAAAAATCGAATACAAGCACTGAAATTAGCAAATGAAGGACCTACTCTGTACTAGTTCCAAATACTGTTTATTTATGTTGAGTAGGGATTAGATAAGTAAATTTTGAAACTGGATGTGGTTTATTTCTCCTGGTTAAAAACTTTTCTTAGATCAGTGTATAACGTATGAAAACTTTGTAAAAGAAATTATTGATAAAATTAATTTTATTTAAAAACACCTGAATACATCATGTTTGATATTTATCCCCAATACTCAGTCAAATTATTATCATTTTCTTTACATCTGAACATGATGTTTTCCCATTTTTATTTAACTATTTCTTGCAATATAATACATTATGTTTCATGTGTTCAACAAATAGATTTATTATGATAATTAATATTTTTTCTTTTTGGCAAAAGTAAAGGTAGTGGTTAACTATTAAATTATTAGGGTTTAAAAAAAGAAAATGTTGGTTACAGTTTCGAAAAACATATTTCAAACATTAGAAAAATGCTCACCATAATGCAATCTAACCTCAGAAGCCATTTAAAATGAGTATGATCCTCACTGAGTAAGACTAGGAAGAGGAAGTCTTTGTTTCTGCTCTGTCTTCTTTCACCTCTCTCTATCTCACTCTCTCTTTCTTTCACCACCCAGACACACATACACACACACATATATATATATATATATAATTAAGTGATTCATCGAGTCTGAAACCTCAACAGAATGCAGAAAGCACTGGAGGGGTGATTTGTCACCTCTTCATCCTCGAGGCCTGTAGAACAGTTGGTAGAGTGTTCGCTTGACAACCTAACTGTCAGGGTTTCAATTCTCGGTAGTGGATGCGCACGGCTGATGAGTCCCAAATATAGGACGAAACGGCCGTCCAGTGCTTTCTGCATTCTGTTGAGGTTTCAGACTCGATGAATCACTTAATTATATTTATCAAATCCTCCTAATATATCGTTTATATATATATATATATATATATATATATATATATATATTTGAACTCAGACATTTATATATACTTTGGCCAAAGTCAGTCTTTCACAATTCCATGCATTTAATTCTATGAAATGTTTCCTGTCTTTGGTGGTTTATGATACTTACTTTATCTCAAGAATGACAAATGTCAGAATTATAGTAGAAATCAAGTCTGACTTCGAGCTCAGTGATAAAGACTAACTTTTAGCTTGAGGTTAAAACTTTGCACAAGGATAAACTCTGACTGAGCTCAAGTGTAAGACTACATTGTGTTCAAGAAAAGATTGACATTGAGTTCGATGATAAAGGCTGATTTTGAATTCAAGGATAAAACTGAGCTCAATGATGAAGACTAACTTTTAGCTCAAGGATAAGACTGGGCACAAGGATAAAGACTGACTTTGAGCTCAGGGATAAGACTGAGCTCAGTGATAAAGACTAATTTTGAGCTCAGTGATAAAGTTTCACCTTGAACTCAATAATAATGTTCTGGAAGACTTCATAATGTGAAATTCATAGATAGGAAGGAATTTTAAAGGTAGAAGCAACACAAACATCTGAACTTGCTGAAAATTTGGCTGTAAATCAACCAAATATAGTAAATTGTTTTCTAGCCTTAGGGCAAGTCCACAAATGCGGAAAATGTGCTGAATTTCAGCGTAAATGAGTCATTACTAAAACTTCTTCTTCTTCTTCATATATATATATATATATATATATATATATATATGTGTGTGTGTATGTGTGTACTTCTTCTTCTTCTTCTTCTTCTTCTTCTTCTTCTTCTTCTTCTTCTTCTTCTTCTTCTTCTTCTTCTTCTTCTTCTTCTTCTTCTTCTTCTTCTTCTTCTTCTTCTTCTTCTTCTTCTTCTTCTTCTTCTTCTTCTTCTTCTTCTTCTTCTTCTTCTTCTTCTTCTTCTTCTTCTTCTTCTTCTTCTTCTTCTTCTTCTTCTTCTTCTTCTTCTTCTTCTTCTTCTTCTTCTTCTTCTTCTTCTTCTTCTTCTTCTTCTTCTTCTTCTTCTTCTTCTTCTTCTTCTTCTTCTTCTTCTTCTTCTTCTTCTTCTTCTTCTTCTTCTTCTTCTTCTTCTTCTTCTTCTTCTTCTTCTTCTTCTTCTTCTTCTTCTTCTTCTTCTTCTTCTTCTTCTTCTTCTTCTTCTTCTTCTTCTTCTTCTTCTTCTTCTTCTTCTTCTTCTTCTTCCCATATCCATTCCTGTTCTTTCTATCCCTTAGTAAATTTTATCTATTGTCATCTCCGCCAAACCCCATTCTACACAAGCTAAGAGGTAGGTTATGCACTGTTATCATCTGTCCCTCTTGTCTTCAATATGTCCTGTGAGTATCAAATTTTACAAACACTCTGTCCACATTATGTACTCTAGAAATTTCACCCATCTCTTCCTGATGTTAAAATGTTTTTGGGTTCTATTTTCTCTAAAACTTTGTCATTGCTCCCATATTACTCTCATCATCCTTCTCTAGACCCACATGTCTGTTGCTTCAATTCTCTTCTTCATATGGAATGAGAATGTCTGACATTCACTGACTTATAGGGAAACTGATATTACATAACAGATCCGTACTCTTTTCTGCATTTCTTTGTTTCTAATGAAATTTTCCTGTTTCTTAATACTTTGATTAATTTTTGGAAGGCTTCTTTTACTATTCCAGTGCAACTTTGGATTTCATTGTCACACTTTCTGTCTTCTGTTAAAACACTTCCTAGATATTTATATAGTTGTACTTGCTTGATTTTGGTATCTCCAATGTGTAGTTGACATCTTGATCTGCCCCTCTTGCTGACAACCATACATACTGTTTTCTTGATGTTTAGACCTTTCTTCTCACTTTCCTTCAATAACTTATGTAAGAGTCTTTGTAGTTCCCTCTTCGTGTCTGCTATCAACACTGTGTTATTTCATATCTTATGCTGTTAAGATTGTGGTCACCAATAATGAATCCTAGTAGAACTTCTAATTATCTCAAAATTTCCTCAATGTATAGGTTGAACAAGTCTGGTTAGAAACTCATCCTTGTCTTATGTAAAAATTATAAAATGCAAGGGAAATATATTTTGATTACCAAATAATAATGCTGTGAATATATTGGCTAAATTAGCCATTTCTTTCTTTTTAATGTCACATCCCTTAGGATATAGATGATTATGACTCTCCAGAGATTCTTTTTCTGTTACCTGTGAATTGCTATGATATCTTTGGAAGGGTAGTGGTTTCCTATGCTTTTTCCACAGTTCATTTGCATAATTTTCCTTCTCTTAAATTGCTTGCCACCCAAGGCTAGGGAGTCTAGTCTATTCTATTATTTAACTCCTGGCTGGAGAAAGCAGAGACTTTCAAAAAGGCATTTATTACAATATAGAACACAATAGACTAGCTTGGAATTTGAGCCCAGCCCTCTATTTTCCAAGCTGATATCTGTTACACTACCTAATTTAAAGTCATACCTGATCATTAGAGTTTGAACAACATGCCATGTCTCTACATGATATGGGTGATTATGGCTCTTCACAATTTTCTAATGTTGCAGCTCGAAGCAGTGTTTGACTATTTACCACCCCATTTCATCCCCACCTTGCCGTCCATGCAGTGTTGTATCCCTTTGCTTTTCTTTTCTTTAATATATCTTATGGGTGTCAAATTCTTCAAACCCTCGTTCTTTATTATGTGTTCCAAAAATGTAAACTTTCTGATTTTATATATGTGTCATTTATTTCACATTTTATTTAAAATTTTCTTTTCTGTTTAAATCTTTCTCATTGCTCACTTGTTCAGTCTATGGTATTCTCAGCATGCATCTGTAGAATTACATATCTGTTACTTCAAGTTACCTTGAATAATTTTGTAATAGTAATTAATAATGTAAAAGAAAAAGGAAAAAGATTTCATTTGTCCTGGAAAGTTTCTAAACAAAAATAAACAATATATCTGCGGCAAAATGTCTTCATGAAATTGCTTTATCAAAGCACACAAATATTTCATTAAAAATTAAAAATAATTATAATCTTACATGAAATGGTTACAAATGGTAACCATTGTTACAAAAAGAAAGTAGCAGTGCAATCCTCTTTATATGATAAGCAATTTTTTTTTAACTTAAACCATTCTTTGAGTACAGTAAGTATGCTTACCAAGTCTGAAGATGACACACAAAAGGGTTTCTGCATATGTAATGAACAAAAAAAAACAATTTTGTCCAATTGTGTAAATATAGATTCAAAAACGAAAGGTGGACAGGAGAAGCTGTATAAAGCTAGTGTTTTCTATTCCTTGCTTGAAAAAAAATTTCTTGATGATTAGCAGAATTATCAATCATTAGAAATTGAACCCTTTGTCACATAACCTTTAGTCCTATACTTTAACCATTGTGCTAGATATCGGCATCTTATTCAATATGAAATTCACAAAATCAATAAACACCCAATTAACCTTAAATATGAATATTACATTGCACTGACCATGTACTGACAGCAAATTTTAGACTGTAATTTTCTGCTTAGTATCTGATATGAAATATGAGCTGACTGCAATGACATTAATGGCTGGTTGCATTAAGGTAGACATTAAAGGCTAATAGTTATGAACTTATCATTTGAAAGTGATGTCAGTAACAAGAGAGAGGCTGATTTGAACACATATCAAATATCATCGTAGAATTGTTTGTAAATGTCATAAAATTCAGAAAGTAGCAAGAAAATTGACAAAATCTGATTTACATAAATCTTTGACTCATGGATGCAAAGTATTTTAAAGATATCTTTGATTGAGGAATCTACAAGTATGAAACAATGATGTTTAAAGATATGCTAGTTTTTAA